>CM067350.1:13153360-13346236 GCA_034190875.2 Urechis unicinctus | reverse complement strand
CGAGATCCCATTGACTTAACATGGGGATTGTTACGAGATTTGAGATTCTGTTCCGAGATGCGTCTCGGAACACAAAATGAAATCTCGGAACAAACCCCATGTTAAACCATGGGATCTCGGAACAGAAAACCATCTCGGAACAGAAAAGCTGTTCGGAACGAGCTGATCCGAGATCGTTTTCTGTTCCGAGATCCCATTGACTTAACATGGGGTTTGTTACGAGATTTGTCTGTTCCGAGATGCGTCTCGGACACAAAATGAAATCTCGGAACAAACCCCATGTTAAACCAATGGGATCTCGGAACAGAAAACACGATCTCGGAACAGAAAAGCTGTTCCGAGATCGTGTTTTTTCTGTTCCGAGATCCCATTGACTTAACATGGGGTTTGTTACGAGATTTGATATTCTGTTCCGAGATGCGTCTCGGAACACAAAATGAAATCTCGGAACAAACCCCATGTTAAACCAATGGGATCTCGGAACAGAAAAACACGATCTCGGAACAGAAAAGCTGTTCCGAGATCGTGTTTTCTGTTCCGAGATCCCATTGACTTAACATGGGTTTGTTACGAGATTTGATATTCTGTTCCGAGATGCGTCTCGGAACACAAAATGAAATCTCGGAACAAACCCCATGTTAAACCAATGGGATCTCGGAACAGAAAATCAAATCTCGGAACAGAAAAGCTGTTCCGAGATCGTGTTTTCTGTTCCGAGATCCCATTGACTTAACATGGGGTTTGTTACGAGATTTGAGATTCTGTTCCGAGATGCGTCTCGGAACACAAAATGAAATCTCGGAACAAACCCCATGTTAAACCAATGGGATCTCGGAACAGAAAACACGATCTCGGAACAGAAAAGCTGTTCCGAGATCGTGTTTTCTGTTCCGAGATCCCATTGACTTAACATAGGGTTTGTTACGAGATTTGAGATTCTGTTCCGAGATGCGTCTCGGAACACAAAATGAAATCTCGGAACAAACCCCGGCTGCAAGGATAGCAGCCAGAGTCGGTACAAGGGCTGCAAGGATAGCAGCCAGAGTCGGTACAAGGGTGGCAGCAAGAACTGCAATAAGAACAGCGGCACGAGCAGGGACACGAGCAGCAAGAAGAGGTGCAACGCGTCTTGCCGTTAAGCATTTAACTAAAAGAGGATTAAAGGCCTTGGCTAAGAAAGGAGCAAAAGGTCTTGTCAAACAAGCTATTCAAGAAGGTGTGAGGTCGAGTGCCGAAAATATAATGAAGAAAAGAAATCAAAAAGGAAAAGGACTTTATCCCAGACGAAGGAAAAAGGAATGGCAAGGTCCTGTAGTTTCATTCGTTACGTACACTACGACAGAGAAGACTACTAAGCTCATTCCTCCACGGTAAGAAAGAATAATGAGTACAAAACGACCTTACAGACGTCCGGTTTATCAACAGGGGTATGGAACGTTTGGTTCGTTACTTAAAGCTGCCAAGAAGGTTGGTACACAAGCTGTAAAGCAAGGTTTGCAGTATGGAATTAAGAAGGGGCCAGGATTACTGAAGAAAGCTGGCAGGGAAGTGCTTAAGGCTGGAATGAATAAAGGACTTGAATTTGGTACCCAGGCTGCAGTTAGTCATATTCAAAGCCGACGGGCTAAGCGTCGTAAGAGGAAACAACGTAGGAAAAGGAATCGTCATGCCTAAAACGTCAACTCGTCGAAGTAAAGTGAGGGTCCGCCGGAGGGAGAGGAAAGTTAAGGTCACACGCCATGCAAGACAAAAAGGACTGACAAAGAAAGATTTGCAGGATGTTGTGGATCAACAAACTATGATACTCAATCCTGCCGCAGGAGCTTTGAACGAACAAAGAAGAAAAATATTTAGTGACGACGGTGGTAAAACAACTAATGAACGCTTAAATAATCGTGTGCATGAAATTAATAAGTTTGTCACAATGCGACGTCTCATGCCATCGGATCAACATTCTCTTTCGTCTATTCAATCCTCACCCTTCAACGCTAAACCGCCTACACCTACAAAGCCTTCGGAAAGAGCTTATCACGAAACTGAACCACCGCCACCTAGTGGAGAAGGAGTATGGTCTTCAACGAAGGAGTCAGAAAATAATAAACTTATTTCAGCAAAAGTATTCTTGGACGACGCTTTCGATAAAGACATAGATGCAGTAAGAGTTTTGGGTCATTCAATATATTCTGATTTTATAGCAGATAGTGCTCAAATGTCTAACGATTATTTCACTTTAAATGGTGTAAATTTTACAAAGCCAATGTATAGAAGTATTGTACAATTTATTAATGGTAAGGGAGCTATGAGGGAAGCACCGGAGAATACCATAGTTATACTAAGGCAAATAGGTAATGTACAAAAGTCAAAGAATACTATGTTTCGTACTAAATTTCAATTTCCTACAGACAAGGTAGCTATGGATGAAATATCACAACGTGTTTTCGCCGAGAAATTTGAGTCAATAACTAAAGAAAATTGGCCTGAAATTTTAACAATAACGAAAGATCAATTATTGCTTGAAAAAGTGCGTAAATTATTGATTCGGTCCGATAAAAGCGTGTCGTGGAGAGATTTTTTTGTCCCACGTGCGGCAGGTCAGGATTATGTTGAAGATATTAGTGACAAGGGTATTGTTACTAGTGTACCCAAGTCAATGCAGAAGGATGCACAGGACGCTTTAGATCATATTAAATCATCATCAACATTACAATGGAATGATCAGGGGGAATTAATAGATGGTGACAAGATCATGAAAGGTTCAAGTATTAAGCGAATTATTGAATATTTGTTTAATACTGACAAACAGCTTACGAATGTCAAACCTATTGGTACAGCTCATTTTGTCAAAGCATTCTTACAAGCACAAGGTGTTGTGACTCAGAAAGCTAATTTGCAATTACTGAAAGAAAGCAATGGGCGTTATGGTTTGTTTCGTTTTGGTTATAATGTGTTAGATATTGCTTCCAAAATTGCTCCTATATTAGCAAGTCTTGGTATTCCGTGGTACATGTATATTACCGCTTTAATGGAAGTTACAAATACACAATTTAGTCAATTGACAGCGGCCTTGGATATTTTACCAGACGCTATTCCTGGTCAGAATATAATCAAAAAAAGTATCCAAGCTTCTGCTGGTGCCATAGACATATTGAAACCTAACGCTGCTACAAAAGCAGGAATCTTTGCTGGTATGGTTTATGCTTATAATCATCCTACTCAAATAGTTGCTTCTGTTATCGCGGTTTTGGCTGGACTTGTACATTATTTAAAAAGACGGTAAATAAATTTGTAATGTGCTATGAAATAAAAGTATGTGTTTATGTAAGTACTTGTTTCATTCACAAATATGGACGAACGTACAAAGACCGCTTTGAAAGAGATTTACAATGATCCTAAAAATACAGGATCATTTGGAGGTGTCGAAAAGTTTGTACTACGCAGCACGTAAAGAAAAGTTACTCGTAACCAGAAAGGATGTTGCTAAATTTCTTTCTACACAACATACTTGGAAAAGTATATGTGTCTCGAACAATTGTGGGCGAACCCTATCAACAATGGGCTGGAGATTTAGAAGATTTAGGAAGGAAAACAGCAACTGCAAATGACGGATACAGATATATTTTAACTGTCATAGACTGTTTCAGCAAAAAAGCATATGTTAGAAATCTGAAAACCAAACAGAGTGATGAAGTTGCAGCAGCCTTTGAAGACATATTAGCTGACAGCGGTCGTGCACCCTTGAAATTTCAGACTGACAAAGGCAGTGAGTTTCTGAATAGAAAAATGAAACATTTGTATGAAGAGCATAATATAAGACATTTTACGACGGAGAATGAAGCGGTTAAAGCTTCCATTATTGAGAGATTTAATAGAACCTTTAAAGAAAAAATGACGAAATATATGTATCAAAAACAAACCAATCGTTGGGTGGATAAAACCGGTGATTTCATAGACTCTTACAACAATTCTTATCACACTACCATAGGGAGAACACCGAACAGCGTTACATTTAACAACGCTGATGAAGTTGTCAGTCGCATACATGATGACGATGGTCGGTACAAGGACAACACATTTACAGATGACAAATACAAATTGAAATATAAACCTGGTGATTTTGTACGTTCAACACGCAATAAGGAAGCCTTTGAAAAAGGATACCACCCAACATATACGGAGGAAATATTTGTAGTCGACAGCATTGTTCGCAGTGGAAAGGAACATAAATACAGACTGAAGGATCAGAATAACGAAAAAATCAAAGGAACGTATTACGAAAAGGAATTACAGAAGGTTGATTCTCTACCGAGCGAATATAGAGTAACCATACTACGCCACGACCGTCGGAACAAACGTTACTTCGTTCATTGGGTTGGTTGGCCAGACTCCTTTGACGAGTGGGTTAGTGAAAGCGATATAAACAGTATTAATTAACAACAAAGTATGTTGTTCGACGAAGAAGCTAATAACATTATTGTGGAATATGACCACATAGAACCTGTGTACAAACGTCCTAGAATTATACGCAAGTATAAGAAAGAGAAACATTACCAAATTGTACATACTCTAAAAGACACCTCAGGAGTGCTGAGACTTCAATTACCACAAACACTAAGTTTCTCCGGCAGCACCAATTATGCTGCCATTGGAGTGAAGAGGTTTACATGTGTAACACAGTGGAATACATTTCCTACTGATACAAATGGTATTGATATTCAATTACAAATTCAAAACAATGAAGGTGATGATGACGATGAATCAGCTTATTATAATTTGGTAGAAGTTGTTGACGAAAGAAATATATAACTTGTATAAAATCATTTATAGCATTATTAGAAAGGATGCTTAGCCAAACGTATGACTTACCCGATGCCATTACAAGCTCGGGTGAAGAAAGTGATGAAGAAGATAGCTCTACTATAAAGGACAACACTATAAATATGTGACGAAGTAGTAACTCTTAAGGTCATTGACAACAGGCTGTATATTGTCAATGAAAAAAATATATATACAATTATAGGTTGATTTTTCTCACAAAATATAGTGCCGTTGTTTACATCACAAAGTTTGAACAGCAAGAGAGTTGTAGAAATATCAGCCCAACAAACAAGCATGTTGACTTTTGCTGATAAGTATATGAACACTTCTGTCTTACTTAATTTACACATGACAGGAGTATCGAAAAAACTATTACGACTTCAGGAGAGTAGAATCAATTTTAACATCTATTCCATGTAGCAAGGGCGATTATTCATTTCATACGTATGAACCACAGTCGATCGATTACAAGGAGTTAATTGTACCACAGTCCATTGAGGAGTTTGTCATTTATGTGAAAGACAGCAACGGTGACATGTTTGACGTCGCAAGTCAGCTTCGACAACGCGACTCTACTTTATCATTTGATATGGTATTGGAATTGGTACTACTATCCGTCGTGGAAAAGTGAAGCTTCACAAGGATACTCTCATTATGGATATTCCTATGAGTCTCGTGAGAACACAGAGGGAGAAACCTGACCAGGAATTCCTTATAAAACTCAAAAAGGAGTCTACACGTCTACTAACTTTTTTCGATTTTCCTCACAACCATTTCGTGAAGCCAGTGGACTTGGCAAGATGTGGTTTTTTTTATCGTGGTCCAGAAGCATCAAGGTATGCTGACAGGGTGCAATGTGTATTCTGTTTCCAAGAATTAGTAGAATTTGTAGCTGGTGACATAGTTGAAGATGAACATAGGAAACATTCTCCCTCGTGTCCATTCGTGCAGTGTAAGAGGGTTGGAAATGTACCTATTGTGGGCATACAACAAAGAATCGCTTTAATATATGCTTCACAAAACTCGAGTAATAATATAAGTCATTGTGCGACAGAAATAAAGGAAGGAGAAGATACAAAGGTAGATTTTGCATGTGTAATATGTATGACGCGCATACGTAACACTGTAATAACTCCTTGCATGCATGTTGCTGTATGTTACTTATGTAGTAACAACATTACCAGTTGTCCTATATGTAGGTTGCCATTAAAATCTTGTTCACTTGTATATATAGCTTAATAAAAATTGTACTTATAAGTTCATTACGCCGTGTTCCTGTATCATTTTCATCTATTCGTCAGTATGGACTACAACAGCATACGTTCATTTCAATTACATTTACTAAGTAATGGAGATCAGGAAAGACATAAAAATAATGTGGTGTCGTCATTTACCATCGGTATGGATTCCTCCATAAATATCACTAATTATGGATTATGGGAATGTGGATTAAGGGACATATCCTATCCCACCCGTCTTATTCAGCTGGATGATAGAAGGAGGGAAGCAGTACCATTCACCGGACCCATACCGAGGAATACAGAGGTGACATTTACAGTCAGGTCTGTAATACTTCCTTTGGCTGATCATCAGACCTACATGCAGAGTAATGAACTTTCACATACGTTTGACACAAGTCTACAGAATATGTCTGTCCTGAAAAACGTCATACAGTTCTACAATGATTCATTCAACAAAATGTATATTCATAGATTTTCCATTAAAGACAATGTACGATATTCTATTAAAATTTAAAACAACCAATACAGACCCACTCCATATGGACTTAGGTTATTTACTGTCTGTATCTACATCAATAGCTCACTTTGTACAAATGACTAATACGATTCTGGAGAAAAGAAATATCAATAGTAGCTTTCATATAGTTAACGATGTGTTACGTGTGCACTTCAACACAACGACAGTACACCGCGTGAGCTTGCATGTTCGATCTCCAGAGCTGAGAAGTATGTTAGGTCTAACTTCTTTTGTTCTTATGTATGATAGGCTTGTGCTAATACAAAATAGACAAGTTTTCTCTCTTACTTCCGACTCACAGAACGTACTAATACATGTTGATGATCATACAAAGGGCTGTGATATAACCACACTATCTATAGCCGCCGCAGAAGACATGTTCAATGTGTTAAGTCGAGACAAACATCCGCTACTATTGTACAATGATCGACTAGACATTAAAGGTGTGTACATTTTGATTCATTCAATGGACTTTAGCGACTTGGATATTGTAGAATCCAATCCATTTACAGTACAAATTATAATGTACACTGAATCTTCCAATGGTAGAGAAACAGCATTACGATATGACAATGCTTTCACTATTAAAGATATTGGACAGATTACGTCATTCCATGAATTACAATTGTTAATGCTTGGAACTGCATATACAAATAATGATATTGTACTAGAGGAGCATGATGGTATATTACGTATTGTGAATTTGACTGAGAAGTACATTGAGATTAAGATATATGATTTCTGTAATAT
The DNA here is from genome assembly GCA_034190875.2 of Urechis unicinctus. NCBI lineage: Eukaryota > Metazoa > Annelida > Polychaeta > Xenopneusta > Urechidae > Urechis > Urechis unicinctus. The sequence goes on along the minus strand of CM067350.1, from coordinate 13,338,913 downwards.
ACTGTGTACTGTACTAGGATATACAGAAGAAAGTGCAGCCAATAGTTTTAATGTATTCATGAGCGGTAAAGAGACACGGTCACATCCTTACTATTACAAACCTGTATTCTACAGGGTAATTACTCTATCAAGAAATCTTAAGGCAGACACCATTGTCTATGAACATAAGGTCTTTCAGAGAGCAACACAAGTACACAGACTCATTGCTGCAACAGTGTTTCATTGTCACGTGTTATTCTTGCTGTACCAAATGATACTAATGATAGTTTCAAAATACGCTTCCAAAGTAATTTCTCAAGCGACGTAGATGGCTTTCAGTATTTAAATATAGACGTTAACTACCATCATTTCACCACCGCAACCTGCGTAAGCTTGTTCAAACCTATGAATTCCTATGATTATATTCCTCGCAATACGTATGACAATATACTATCTATCTACGAAACATATGATAATATTATATTCCCGCCATATTATTCAGATGCTTTTAAGACATCACTTTTAGATAGAGCCGAAGTATCACCCGTTCTCCCTTTTATCATACCATCACACATTAGTACTGAACGAATAGAACAGTATCAGAATGCTACATTATGTGTAATAGGTAAATATGTTAATTCGGCTCCACAAGCAAAACTACTCATTGATAATGTAGTACACGGAGAAATACCCGCCCCAGCAACAATAGTGTCACTAGATGAAGTTCCAGACCTATTTTTAAATACTTTTGACAATGAAGCATTGCGTAGTATTGTTGTCATACAATACAACTCAATACAAAAGATCTTTACATTTAGCCTGAAGAAAGTGTCAATAATTAAACCTTTGCCAACCGATGATATTACACATGTAGTATTCTGTTTGTCAGCTAAGTTATCAATGCTGTTAGGTTTCGGCTACACAAGTGACACGGTCTTATGTTTATATAGAACCACAACCACAAACTTAACAACAATTGATCTTGAAATTACAACCTCAACCTCACCCTTAGCAGCAAGTAATAGTGATATTATTATAGAAACCTCAACCTTATCACCAAGTAATACTGATATTCTTCAAGACAAAACACTTGTAGACATTAACGACTTTGGTACTTTCTATACTACAATTTCTAGTAAAGAACATGTTGATTTATTAAGTGGTCTGCATAATCTTCATGTCCACTGTGATCTTCTTGAAAACCTATTCGTTGGTATTGCGAATGATAAACTGCTTGATATTATACCTTTTGAATATATAATGACGCTGATTATTCGTTCTTTTCGCCCAAGTCAATTATATATAAGAGAATAAAACAAGGCGACATTACGTCAATTAGCATACAAGTCTTAGATAGTGAAGGCAATCGTATACCATTTATGTCTGGTACAGCGCCTGTAATTGTTACACTTGATTTCAAAAGAATATCATAATGTTACGTAGTACAAAAGATCAGAACGCATCTCGTTTCATAGCGGATTTGTTCACACAACGACCAGATGTGACCAAAGTGAGTTGTACATTTGTAAATTTGCCATCAGACATATATCTTTTGAACAATGAATGTTTGTATGTTATATTTGCTAGCAAAGTTAATTACGACAGCTTAGAGAAGAAATGTAACAAAATTATTATTATTCCTAATGACATCACCATACGTTATGATATTGAATCGTTGAACAATTTTATGAATGTAAATATAACTAAGCAGCAATTTAATAATATTTTAAAACAGTCGGCTACAATTTTCAGTGTAATAATTTAGAATTGTTTCTAAATGTAGTAAAGACTGTTTCCTCCCTACTCCCCGACCATTTGCTTAGGGCGTGTGAATTGTTATGGGAGATGGTTGAGAATGATAGTTTGTACAAACCAACGTATGTAATCGATAAAACTAGACTTATATACGAACACTTGTATAATCATACTAATACATATGATGAGTATGTTCGCATATGTGAGTTCAATATTAAAGATTATGTACGTATACGATTTAACCGAATTCTTTCAAAATTCACATTTACATTCACAGCACAAAGTAATGAATCTGTTACCTTTAAAACACTGCGAAATAGCTGTTATATAGACAGCAACCGTTTCGAATATAATAAGTTGTTTTTATGGTTAGGTACTGATATTGAAGAGTGGAAATGTTCATACAATGACAAAGTATGTGTAATGCCATTGACTTCATATCTTCACAACACCTTTCATTTTATAAAAATTTATCTCAGTATCATTCAGAATCCTTTAAACTTAAGCGCCGATTTGGATTCACAAAAGTTATTAGGTATTTGGCCAATACATGACAAATATAGGAAGGAAAAGAGCACACCATATGTTCGTTTGAATATGAACGACGATCTACTTAAATGTGAATGTATATTGAAGAATTCATTAGACGAAACTCTACACTTTGGGAAAGGTAACACCGTTCTACGTCTTGATTTTCAATAAAAACCCATCACCCAGCTGCAATATCATTAGATGATGGGGAGAAGACGTCGAGTTAAGAGGAAGAAAGCTATTTTCGCGTCTATTAACAGAAAACAAGCGCCTACCGTTAAACCTCCTGTATATTCTATTGTTAATATACCCAGTTTGAAGGATTACAAACATATAGCCCTATCTAAACGAGCAGGATCATGGACGCGGAGACTAATACGGAATCACTGACCCCATCTTTTATTGATGCCAGCATCAACACCGACATAAAATCAAAGACATCAGTTACTCGCGAAAGAGTGAAGGCGGTGTTGGAAATATTTTATTTTCTACTGTCTGGTCTGGTGATTATTAGTGTTGTTTTAGCCTCAATTATTAACATATCCAAGAACAACCATCCTGAAATATTCATTTCTATGCTGAGTACCATCGTCGGTGTTCTACTTCCGCAACCGTCAATCAAAGCCTCCTCACTCAAAACAAAATGAATACCGCCCAGCTAGACCGTGTAGGTCGTCACGTGCTTGGATCTACTTTCAAGGGGACATATTCAGCACATCACCCAAGCCTCGTGCCCATATTTCTACGCGGGAAGTCGCCTTCATTCAGTGTCATACTGAACACAAAACGAATGACGTCACGAGGAGAACATTGGATCGCTATCTACACTAATAGAAAACATAATAGGACCTATTTCTTTGACTCTTATGGAAATGCACCAAGTAGGTTTCATAGTGACTGGCCTACTCTAGCGGCTATGAGCGATACTAAGCATTTGTGGTATAAAAAAAAACGTGTACAGTATGCTTTTGATACTTGTGGACCACATTGCTTATATTTTTTATATCATATGCGTAAAGAAAACAATCCACGTAAAGTGGTAATGAATATGAACGATTGTGCTGTAATGAAATGGTTTAATAAAAAAGATAAATAATTCGACATTATTGTTAGAATAATACACATATTAATACACATCACTATGAAGACTGCAACATCATTCTCAACAGGTTCTTTCTCTTCATCCGACGAAGAGCTTCATTCTCAACCTATTCCGACGAACAATAAGCATCCGCCCTATCCCCATATGCGCATTTTGGCCTGCTGCTGGGGGGTTCTAATGCACACCCAGCGCATAAAGGGTACCGCACCCTCATTTCTTCAAAGACTGTTATTTCCTCTGCATAGACATCCAATGCATCGTTCCATAATTCAGTAGCGTTAATTATAGTGTTCATATTCAACGCTCGTTCAAAAGAAGTATGTTTGGTCTCACCTTCATTTGTACTGTCACTTGATGTACGCCTCTTTTTCGAGGAGGACTTTCTTCATGTGAAGTGCTTGCTGCTCTCAGCCAATCCTCACATTTCTTCATACTCTGTGTTGTATTGAGATGCACCAAATCATCGTTTTCAATCAATAGAGTTTCGGCTGATGCCCAGCCGTGTGGTAGCCCCGCAGCAGACGCTCTCGTCGCTATCTAAAATGGGATACAGTGGCCCCCTCATAAGTCACGTTGAACACGATGGAGTCGCCATTTTCTCTAAATTTCTTCTACTCTTCCGCTTATAACGCTAGACTTATATATATTTACATTTTGTGGTCACATGACTTACATACTCCAAGTACATCACGTGATACGAATTCTAGAACAAGTTAGTGCATGTCTATTCAACAGGCTGATAATATTGTAGATAATATATGTTATGTTTAGTCCCTGTCTTAAGTAATATAAGACACTTCCTTCTGAATCATTCTTAGTGTGACATTTGAGGAGTACACAGCTGTTGTTTATCTCCATACCATTACATCATAGTACAATGGGGGATTTGATTCTTGAGCGAGATACACTACAAGCAAAAGTAGCCTCTTTGGAAACAGTGGTAGCCACTTTAAGTGAAGATAAGCGTAACTTGATTGAAGATAAGCGTATCCTTCATGAGCAAGTAAGCATCTTTATATTTTAACTCGCGAATTTCTATTAACTAGTATATTACATCTACTTATAACTATATTTTATTATGTTTCAGGTAGATGGTATTCAGAGGGAATTGTGCCGATCATTCGGCGAAGAGAAAGAAGAGGCTCTCAGGTCATTTGACATACTTAAGAAGCAATTGTGTCAGACATTCGTCCAAGGTAGAACGGCAGCTCTCTTGAAATATGACATTGATCATTTATGTCGTTACCCAAACGGCCCACCGCTCAATGTACAAGCTTTAACCTTTAATGGTAATTACAATGCGGATAACCCATTTAGTGGTCGTGACCCAGATAATGATACCGTTGACACTCCATTTCCGACAGACCCCTTGGAGCATATGCTACAATTTCAGCCTTATAGCTGTGATAAATGTCATAAGCTATTTGCTCCCAATGAAGGTAGAAAGTTACAGGAACATAAAAATGTGTGTGGCAATACAGATCTCATTTCACTATAAATCATTGAATATTTGATACGTGTATAATGAATAAAATATGATTTATTTCATAGTAGACTTATTTATATATATATATATTGGTATATAAAATCACTAGCTGCAATGGCTTCGCTTAGCTTGGCATAGTGCACAAACACGAACAGTTTTGTCTCTTCAACTTCCAATACTTCCCCAAACACAGAAAAATCTTTCTTGAGACTCGCTTTGATGAAACCAGGTTGTTTGGGAATGCAAACTGCATTGCGTCGGGTGATTATGGTATTCTCCATAGCAAGAGACTGTGACAAGATATACAAAAAATGATTTATGAGGATGTCAAGCTCTTATGTAACAAGACCATCATAACCCTAATAATTTATACGACTCTAACGCTTCAATGGTATGCTATGATTTCGTTACTTTCAAGGACGTCAATATGGGTAATTTTAATAATATGCAAGTTAAGAATACCACTGTGTTGGTTTACGTATATTACGCGTTGAACAAACAGTCAGTAACTACATATGGTAAGTAATCATATTCAAATACACTAGTGTATACATAAGTGTCATTGGTAAGAATTGTGCTGAACAATCGACCTTGTTCTGATATCGATGTTAACATTAACAAGAAAATCATTTGGTAAGTACTTCAAACAGGTCCAATTAAAATTACCCCTGGACGAGGAGAAAGAGAGGCAAGTATTACATGACAAGACCACGCACTGGCAGAAATGTTGAATCTATTTCTCAATACGAGTGTGTTTATCAAAACTTGTATTACGTATATTACACGTGTACCACTCTGTAACTCCACAACACACAAAAGAAACACTGGTAAGAAACGACAAGAAAATGATGCTCTTGTGACACTTACTATTTACCAACTGAGCCAATATATTCGACCGTGAACAAAGCGCATTTTATGATATTGCCTCATACGTCCACGCAATACATGTGTTACCTATAATCATTATAGTTAAGAATTCTCAATGTATTGGGGTACGTATATTAAGTAATCATATGCAAGTTAAGAATCAAGAACTTTTCAAATACACAACGTCAACGTATCTGCACATCACGTGATATATCACACAGTAACGTTCACGAACGTAGTGGAGTAATCAATTCATTTGGTAAGAACGGAACTTGACTATAGATAACTACACAAACTTTAAGGCCATGAAGTAGTGTGTAATATACGTAAGCAAAATTTTTGCGTAAGGTCACACGTATGTTTCTTTTCAATTTCAAACTGCTCTGGAACTAGCTACATATGTCCAATGTGTAAGTACTTTGAAAGGCAAGAAATTCAGGCAGCTTTCCCAACACGTAACGGATAATATGGTAGGTATTTGAAACTCATAAGAACCATCAGCTAGTGACGTACTCGGTATAGTCACCTTCCTACTATTACAGTTATACCTTTGAAGATAAAGTGATTGAGAGAACTTATAATTCTTTCCGCCTCTTTGGGAACCACTGATACAAATGCAAAAAAACGTTTTTGAGCGGGCCGTTTACACCGCAAGCTAATTACATCAAAAATATCCACACTATTGAGCGAATGTCCTACATTTTTCTAAATTTCTTCCAGTCATAGTGGCGATTATTTCCGAACGTCGGTGACAGCACTGTCAAATGAATCCAATAAATATTAGCCAAAAATATAAAATATATTACATGTAGAAATTAATTAAATAACAATAATAAAATAAATATAAATATAAACACTCACTCTCTCTTCCAAGTCAGTTTGTGTCCCGACGTCTTCTGTAAAAATCTTATCCCTAAGATTGGAAACAATTACGGTGTTTTCCAGGCTTCCACTTTCCACATCGAGCGACGATGTGTTTGAATAATTAGAAGCACAATCCATTTTGCAAGTGACACGCTGTTGCAATGGTATAGGAGCCAGTAGGCTGTATTTTATATATATATTTTGACTGGCTTTGTCTTCTCTTTTAAAACAATGGCCAGGTTTTGTATGACAATATTTGGCACTTCACCATAACAGATAATTAACAAGGCACACAGTCATCACCATCACGGATTTACAAAAAATACATTAGCCTTAATCAGATAATCTTTTAACTATTGTGTAAAGAGCATTGTAATGCCCGATCCATTACGATAAATCAGTTAGCAAGGCACGCCTGGCTTGCTATCTGATTTAAGCTATCTGATACACACTTCCATTGTAACAGGCTAGGCCTGTGGTTAAGTGGGTCAACTCTGCATTGGCTTTGTGCATGCGTCAACAAAATGGCGAGAGAGACTGGCAGCAGTCAGTGAGTACTTGTTGTTATAATATTTCGTTGTGTGGTAATATTTCTGTTGAATGTGTGTCTATATATTTATTATATGTTTGGCTTGTTGTTTAATTTGACAGTGCTTTCACAGACGTTATGGCTTAAAACGCAACGCCGTTTGGAGTATGTATGTGTGGATAATGAAAGTGAAACTGGAGTATATTGAAGTATACTAGGACTGACAGTGAAAGAGAGGCTCTGACGTCACACAATCACGAGGTAGGGATTTCTGTTGGTACATTTTCCCCACAACCCGGAAGTAGGTCAAATATTATAAGAATGGCTGCTGCTAGTGAAATTATGTTTCCAGTTAGCCTATAGACATGTTATAATGTTTATGATTGAATAGCGTAACGAATATTGATGGGATCGACTTAATTCTTTCACCAACGAAATCAGCGCGTCGAGACGCTTCGGAAAATATCCACTTTAAATTTGTGTGAAAAGTTTGATTTTTTTAATGAGATTTTAATTAGCATTTTTATAAGGATTAAAGTTGAATAGCGTATCGAATATCGATATGATCGATTTAATTCTTTCACCATCGTGATCAGCTAGTCGAGACGCTTCGGAAAATATCCACTTTACATTTGTGTGAAAATTTTGATTTTTTTAATGAGATTTTAATTAGCATGATTAAAGTTGAATAGCGTATCGAATATCGATCTGATCGATTTATTCTTTCACCATCGTGATCAGCTAGTCGAGACGCTTCCGAAAATATCCACTTTAAATTTGTGTGAAAATTTTGATTTTTTAATGTGATTTTAATTAATTTATTATTAATCCAAATCAAAAATGGTCATGACCATCGTGGTCAGCTCGGTCAGACGGTTCCGAATCTGTCACTTTTCATTTTCAGGTAAATGTCAGGTATTTTGACCTTTTGATGACTTAATTAGGTAGCTTACTTATTAATTGTTATATCGCCCACTATACAATATACCATGTTGTCATAATGACGTGAACGTTATGCTCGAATTATACCGTTTTTTTTTTACTAGAACGTGAATTTACGCTCGGATATATCGATAATTAGGAGGTTTTAATTGTTCATAAAGAAGGACCGCCATTTTGCACAAATCCATTTAGCCATTTTGTCAAAAGTACAAATCCAAATTTATAGCGATAATAAGTGAGAAAAGTGACAAAATGGCGCCTTTTTGGCTGCGAACATAAATTATATATGCAAATTTGTCTTACTTCCCCGTGCTGTGATTGGCTGATCGGTTACTTCCGGTTTACTTTCTGCTGAATCCGAGCCTGTGATTGGTCGAGAATTCAAATCCGCTGGTCCGGAGGCGTGGCCACTTTTTGGCGCCACATACAGGAGGTGATTTGGGCCTACCACTCTATACTACTGACACTCAATCGAATATCCCGCCATCTGATATTACCAATGTCTGTTATGTGTTTGTTCATCGCTGATGTTTGATTCCTCTACCCAATAAAGCTACCAGAATTTGCAGTCACTACTCCATGTGAACCCAGTAGCTTACAACTATATAAATGACAGTGTATCTGTGTGTAGGATGTTCTGGGAGACCAGTTGATGCTGACTGAGAGCTACTCCACGCCTGACAACGCTGTTATCATCGGTGATTATATGAATCACATACCACGCCCCCTCACCATGGTGTACCTCGGCGGTGACCTGGGTCGCAGCGTCCGCCACCTTCTCATCCCGCCATGTGGTACCGAGGCGCTTCTCTTGGTGGGCCGTAACCTCTCCGCCCTATCAGCCGTTGCGGCAGACGTTCCACAGAACTCCACTCTCTGTTCGCTGACTCTGTCTGACACACGTGTGGTGGAAGACGACATGACGCTCCTCGTGCCCGCCTCAGTGCAGTCGCTGAGTTTCAGATCTACTGAGTTGAACGCGTCATCCTTGGCGACCTTATGTGACCTGCTTCCTAAGCACCTCACCTCACTGAGCGTCACCCGCGTTAAGATAGGCGGGTCAGAGGAGGAGGTGTCTGGGATCAGCCGCGTTCACCACACCGGTGTTATCTGTATTAGGGTGTATAACTGTGGACTGGATAGACGCAATGTGCGTCATCTACTGCCTCCTCACAACAAGCTAAGGCACGTGAACCTCAGCAGTAACGAGGCGCTGGGCGGAGAAGGAGCTCTGCTCAACAGCCGGGCTCTAGAGAGCTCCGACTGCCGCCTACAATCTTTGTTCCTTGCTGACTATGGACTGGATGTTATGTGTGTGATTAGTGCTCTGGTCGCCAACTCGTCCCTCACGGTGTTGGTAATGGACGGTAAAGAAGTGGGAGATATTCAGGTCGCGTTCCATAAAGTCAACAACAAATTAAGGTACCTCTCGCTAGAAAGGTGCCGGCTGACTGCCCCAGTGGCAGCGCATCTTGCCAGTCTGTATCAATGTTTCTATATCAATCTGTCTTACAATCGTCTCCATGACGAGTTCACCAAGCTGTGGTGTGTGTTGAAGTGTCTCAATAACCTGATAGTGTTTCAGTTGTGTGACTTCGACATCGACGACGGTGATGTGGTGCTGATCTGCAGTCACATGCGGTCATCCTCACACATCACTGAGATCGATGTCAGTCATAACAAACGTCTGTCATGTGAGTCTGTAGTGAAATTGTGTGGCTGTAAGAAGCTGCGTGTTGTGTGTGTGGAGAAGTGTGGATTGACGGGTGATGAGTGAAGGCGGGTGAGTGGAGCTATGAGTTGGAACGCGCGAGTGGACGTTGTCTATATTGGTGATGTGGGTGTTGATATGTGTGGGTGTGTTGAGGGAATTGAACGTGTCTTCAAAAGAGTGTATATACGCGTGGCTGAGGCTGACTTGGAGAACATGGCGATGTGTGTGTGAGAGAGAGAGGGGCAGCTGGGGCGGCGGGGTTGGGTCGTGGTGCACAACAGCGGCCGGGTAGGATACTCTTCCATGTTCTGTGATCATGTGTACAGCACCCACCCCCGCCCTGCGTTGCTCATGTGGCAGTGGTATAGACTGTGGCGGTAAGTCAGTAGACGGTATGACAGAGCATGGAAGTTAGGTGGCAGATTATTGTCAGACTGAATAAAGAACGTTATGTTAGTCCAATGCAACGGCTAGCTGTCTTTTTTATTACACAAAAGACGAAAGATGTTTTACCAGATGAGATTAAGGAGGGGACATTATAGGCACACGGTTGTTATATGACGGAACCAGTTTAGCCACATGGCTGTTATCAAATGGAAGAAATGAAGCAACACGGCTGTTTTAATCTTCAACAAACGTTGCCGCAAGATAGTTATAATATGGAACCAATGGAGCCACTAGGCTCTTATAAGATGGATCTAAGATAGCCACAAATATTTTGTAATATGGAAGTAATGTAGCCACAAGGCTGTTATGAGAGGGAACCAATATATCCACAATGGTGTTATAAGTTTGATCATATGTAGCCACTAGGCTATTTTAAGATGGAACCTGCCTAGCCACTAGCCTGTTGTAAGATGGAACCAATGAAGCCACAATGCTATTATAAGCTGCGCACCAATATAGCCACTAAACTGTTAATGCTGAAACAAATATAGTTACAATTCTGTAATGAGATGGCACAAACAAAGCCACAAGGCTGCGGACATCATAACCACAAGGTTACTATAAGATGGGTGTAATGTAGCCGCAAGGCAGTTAAAAGATGGAACCAGTGTAGCCACAAGAACGTTACGAGGTGGAATCAAAATAGCCACAGTGCAGTTATAAAATATAACAAATCTAGCCACTCGGCTGGTTTAGGATGGAGCCAGCGTATCCACTAAGCTGTTTTGAGATGACCATAAGGTTGGTATAAGATGGAAGCAGTGTAACAACCAGGCTGCTATGATGTGGATCCAATGTAGCCACAAAGCTGTTGTAGGCTGCAACCAATGTAGCCACAAGACTGTTATAAGATAGATCCAACATAGCCACGAGCATTTTGCTATATGGACGTCATGTAGCCACAACGCAGTTATAAAATCGAATCAATGTAGCCACACGGCTGTTATGAGATGGAACATATGTAGCCACAACACTGTTATAAGATCGATATAGCCACTAGGCTGTTTTAAGATCGAACCAGTGTCGCTACAAGCCTGTAATGAGATGGAACCTATGCAGCCACTAGGGTGTTATAAGCTGCAACCAATATAACCACTAGGCCTAAATAGACGGAACAAATATAGCCACAATGCTTAAGACAGTATAGCAATAAGTTTGTTATTATATGTATGTAATTTAACCACAAGTCAATTGGCTGTTGGGTGGAACCAATGTAGCCACAAGACTGCTATAATATGGAACAAATATGGCCACTCGGCTGATTCACGATGGAACAAATGTGGCCGCAGCATAATTATAATATGGGCCCAATGGAGCCACTAGGCTGATATAAGATGGATCCACAGGGCAGTTATAAAATGGAATAAGTGTAGCCACGTGGCTGTTATAAGATTAACCAATATAGCTGCAATGTTGCTATAAACTGGAACACATGCAGCCACTAGGTAGTTGAAAGATCGAACCAGTGTCGACACAAGCCTGTGATGAGATGGAACCAATGCAGCCACGCTGCTGTTATAAGCTGCAATCAATATAGCCACTAGGTTGTTAGAGATGGAACAAAAATAGTCACTATGCCGCATATATTATAGCCATAACGTTGTTATACGATGGATGTAATGTAGCCACAGGGCAGTTAAAAGATGGAACAAATATTGCCACACCATTATTATAATATGGAACCAATGTACCAATGTAGCCGCTAGGCTGTTATAAGATCGATCCAACATAGCAACAGATGTTTTGTTATATGGACGTTATTTAGCCACAAGGTAGTTATTAGATGGAACAGTTGTAGCCACAAGGCTTTTATGAGATCGAACGAATTTAGCCGCAATGCTGATATAAAATGGAGCAATTGTAACCTATGGTCTGTTATGAGATGGAAACGATGTAGTCACCAGACTATGATAAGATGGAGCAAATAAAGCCTCAAGGCGGTTATGAGATGAAACGTATATGTAGCCCAGGACTGTTGTCTGAACCAGTGGCTGCTATAAGATAGAAATGTAGCAACAAGACTGGTCTGAGATGGAACCAGTGTAAGCACAAGGCTGTTATGAGATGGAACCAATCTAGCCACATCTATCGGATAAAATATGACTTATGTCGCCACATGGCTGTTATAAGACTGAACAAATATAGCCATAAGTTTGTTATAATATGGAACCAATATAGCCACTATGTTGTTGTCAAATGGAACAAATGTAGCGGGAGGGCAATGGTAATCCTAGGCTTACTTAACAGAGTTGAGAGGAGGATAGCACTTGGAAGCAAAATGCAATTTATTTGGAACTATTGATTGACAGCACAAAGCTGACCTCCTGACAAATGCGTTTACACACAGCCCCCGATCCCTGGCTGATTCACAGTGAAACGGCGGGCAGCTGTAGGTAGTCGTCCAGCTGTAGCTTCTCCTATCGTACACCAGAATCTTGAATGAAAATCCTCAATTTGAGGTCCTTTTATACGATTTAATTTGGCGTAGGACCAAACAGGTGGACGTCCAATTAAGCCACCCCGTGGTAGCATAACGTCCAAAGGGGCATCCCGTCACAGCTTCAATGTCAAACTTGACACAATGTAGCCACAATGCTGTTATAGACTTCAACCAATGTAACCACTAAGCTGTTATAAGATGGAACCAGTGTAGCCACAATTCTGTTATGAAATGGAACCAATGTGGCAACAAGGCTGGGGACATAATAGCCACATGGTTGTTATTAGATGGATGTAATGTAGCCACATGGCAGATAAAAGATGGAACCAGTGTAGCCTCAAGGCTGTTACCAGACCTAGCTAGATTTTATAAGGCCGAACTTACGTAGACACATGGTTGTTTTAATAAGGATCCAACATCGCCAAATGTACATTATAAGATGGACATAATGTTGCCACAAGGCAGTTATTAGATGGAACAAGTGTTGCCACAAGGCTGTTATGATATGGAACCAACTTAGCCATGAACTGGAACAAATGTAGCCACTAGGCTGTTCTTAGATGGAACCAGCGTAGCCTCAAGGCTGTTAAGAGAAGGAACCTATGTATCCACATTGCTGTTATATGCTGCAGTTAATGAAGCTACAATACTGTTAACAATGGAACAAATTTAGCCACTAGTATGTTATTAGAACAAACCCAATCTAATCATATATATGTTATAGGATGCAGCTTATTTAGCCAGATGCCTTCTAATTGATGGAAAATATCTAGCCACAGAGCAGCTATTAGATGGAACAAAGGTAGTCAAGAGTCTGTTCTCGGCAGGAACCAATGTAGCGACAACGCTGTTATAAGCTGGAACCAATATAGACACAAGGCTGTATAATTGGAACCAATGTGGCCATATTCTAGTTATTAGATCGAACTTATGTAGCCACTAGACTACTCAAAAGCTATTCTAAGATTAATCTAATGTAGCCACGAGACTGTTGTTAGAGGGAACCAATGTTGCCACTAGGAAGTTATGAGATATCCTATGTATCCACTACATTTCTCTAAGATTGAAACAGTCTAGCTGCTACGTTGCAATATTTGGAACTAAAGCTGGAACCAATGGAGCCACGTGGCAGCTTGGTTGGAAGTGTGCACATGTCGTGTGTAGACATTGCACGGTGTTGGTTAGCTAGTGTGGGTGAAGAGCTTGAACGCCGTGTGATAAATCAAATCTAACAGAGAAATTGAACCCAAAGGGTGGTGTCGAGTAGTATAGAGAGTTGGGGTGGTGGCACATCCCCACTTATCTGCACTACACTACTTATTACAGGTTCTTCTCAAAGTCACTGGTGGCAGCCTTACGCTGGTTTGTGTTCATGCAAAATTAGGGCTCAATCCAGGGGCCTAATTGAATGCAAGGGGGACACTCTGCAAAAAATTCACTAGTAGACTGTGTAAACGAACCCATAACAACATACATATAGACGTCCAATGCACCATCCACCTCTGCTTTGTTTGTGATCTAGATGGCGACAACCTCACACGCATTCTCCACGCGCCTGCCACTATCATGTAGTTGGTCGTCGTCACTCGTCCTAAAGTCAAGCCACAGGGCATACACACTGGTAAAGTACTCTCCTAGGGACACGTCGGCCAATGCCAAGTTGTTTTACAGCTATTGCCATACTGGGGCAGGGAAAAATATTAGCGATCGCCCGATTGTCCCTGACAAGTTGATGAGGCCGTCGGACAAGTGAAGCTGCCATCCAACTCGCCCTACGGGACAAGTGGTTTTTATATTCTATTTTTTGTGTGTGTCTTTAAACGAAGCATATTAAGATCGATTGGCGATTCCTGGGAACGTGCGCTCAGTTTACCTATAAAGAAAACCCCAATCGTCCGTATGCAAGCTCAATGTCTTAACTACCAGCGCGTGATCGGCGATTCCCGGTAAATGTCTATTTGAAACAATTTTATACTATGACCAGGCAAGGAGGTTTTTCAATGGGACAAGCAAAAATTAGGAGGACTTGCCCGACTGGACAAGTATTTCTCAGAGTTAGTGTGTCTCCCTGTGGGGTCTCGTTTACTCGTTGCCGCAAAGGCCTTCTTTGCCTCATCCCATTGCTGGTAGCCACGCATGCCCTGGGCATAGGGTTGGTTGGGAATGCCCTCGACGGTTGCCATGACCTTTGTAATCTTTTGGTTGTAAAATGCCTTCCTGGCAAATGAGGCATTGGCTGGGTCTTCAAAGATCAATAGGATGCCCTTCATGCTGTAGGAGGTACGTTCAGGTTGATGTTCCACAGTGTATCACTTTTATTTGATTCAGACTTCCTGTGCCGCAGCACACGTTCATACAGAATCGCGAGCCAACCTGTGTTCTGGTCGTGGATCATGCAGGCCAGTTCTGTCATACTCCAAGGAGATGCCATCAAATGTATAGCTGGCGTCGGTGTCACCCGTTGCGTGAATCACACGGCTGTAGTCGTTGAATCTGAGCTCGTATTCCAGTCTGTACGTGTTAACAGTTGAGCTATCACAAGTATCTTAACTACTGTCATATGCTCTTTGACAACCAAGCATTTGACGGTGACGTCGCAGAGGAGGGGGCTATGGGAGGGGAAAGGGATGAGCCTCATTAACTTCCCTGAACTACTATCTAAGGTGGCAGCAGCAGCCCTCCAAGACGCTGACTACGTAGCTGCTTAAGCCAGAAACGAGTTGAAATTGAGCAGCCCTGTAGGTGCGAAACAACAAGGCGACACCGACGAAACAAGCTTCATAGATATGGTAAGGTAAGGTTAGTATAGGATTTAACGGCACCCCAACACTCATGTGTTATATGGTGCCTAGAAAGGTTAAAAGATACTATTGACCTGATTAAGCAGCCGCCTACTAGGATAAATAAAAAAGGTGATGGAAAAGATAAAAAGGAAATTATTATCCTAGAGCAAATCACCACCAGCTGATTGACTGAACTAGGCCATTCCAGCCTCTCGTCTAAGCGAAACCTGGCCAGAGTAGTGTGTTGCAGACATGGCCCTCAAAAGGAACGCTCCACTCATCCACTGGGATCCCATTCTCCATCGACACGAGTCGCAACCCACAACCAACAGATTGCCCCCTACAAGTCACATGCAGAAGGATACAGTGTGATTATTCTACCTCCGAACCCACAGGGGGAAAGCTAGATGGTTGTTAACATGAGTTGAAGTTAATTATAGATTATTTGAGAGAAGAGGAAATCAACTTAGAGATCGAGCTGAGATATATTGTCAGTGATTTTGAGACTAACAACGATGACCTTGAGTAACTCAAGGATATTGTGAGAGATCTAGAGTCTACGAATGATGACCTTATGGAGCGAGCGGAATGCCTAGAGGAGCTTGTCCCCAAGTGTGAGATGCACACGAGCTTGTGAAATTCTGATCACAAGATACATGTCCTACACGTCAACAACATGTCACTCTCCCCATTTGACTCAAAGTGGTGGATAGCCACGAACGGAGTTGACACATTGGCCTATGGTCACGTTAGTTCGCCAGCAGATTCGGGTCTGTTGGGGTCGGGCCCGATCCGCCTCCTTGTAATCATTTATGAGCCGTGCAGCCCTGTTGGGGGTCACCTTAGAAAACAACAAAAGCGAGCTGGGAGCAACAAACTAAAAACTGTATAGGCTGATATTAGTAGTGTAGTGCAGATGAGTGGGGGTGCGCCAGAACCCCCACTCTCTATACTACTCTGCCGATGTATGTGATGCTCTTCAGGTACTGAGGAAACCCGGGGAAAACCGTCGGGCGATGACACTGATCATCATTCCATCTCAGAGATCACCCGCATTCTAACGTAATCTTAACAAAACGCGTATAGAAACAGATTAAATATATATTTATAACCTCGGTTTGTTGTTATTCAACCAACAATATGTCCAATCTGAGAAGCAGGGTTTTAGGAATTATATCCAAGCAGACTAGACAACTCTGACGTCAATGAGAAGCCATTGCATGACAGTCATGATCCAATCCCATAGATAACTATCACCAGCAAAATTCATCTGTTCCTTTTATGGTTCATCTACAGACCTATGTAGATGCGTAAATGTCAAAGCATCTGTCACCAGATGCTACCCCATTAATGGATAGTTTGCTAATTGCATCCATGCATATGTTTTATATGTCGCATAAACCCTTGAAGTAGATGCCCACCTGGTACAATGTGTGTTTATAGACGTGATAAGTTTTAGTTGACAGTGGAATGAGAAACGTGATGTTATTTTGACATGTTCTTTGCTATGTTTTATAATCCATTAGATCAATGTAAAATCATTCATTGCTTGCATCAGCAACCGCTTGGCATATATGGTACTATATAAACGTGTCAAATGCAGCTTTTCGAGCATCTATCGTGATATTTGTTATATTTAAATATTTGATATGATTATTTCACTCATCCATATATTTTCAATTGAAATCTATGTAGAGTAGAAGATATTTAACAAGCGCTTCGCATTTGTAGAGATGAATAAGGCTAAATAGAATGTTTTGACATTTAGCCAGACACAGCAGAGGTGCAATTTTATTGTATCAATTGCACCTAAAACGCGGCTAGAAATGCCAAGTGATCACGCAATATGCCCTCTTTACAAGATCGTCAATGTAAACTTCACTGTGCAAATGCATCGCAAATGTTTAAGTGGAAAGGGGGCAAACAATCAGAGAAATAATTATTTTGTATTAATTTTTCGACGACACATGAGTAAAAACCTTAACCAAAGGACATGAAATTATTCATACACCATGAATTTAAAAATGTCCAATACATTCCATAGAAAGTTTTGAAGCAATTAAAATGATTCATAATCATGTTTCGTCTCGTCACATTTTTATAAGCACCTAATTGCTACTCATCCTCTAAACATCTAGTTTTAATGGGCTCAATTCCGTTCAGGAATCGTTGCGTTTTTGTTGAACTGCCCAATGGTCTTTGGGAAATAATGGCATACTGATAGGCGCATTATATCGAGCCCCGAAGCCCAATGTTACTATCCGCAATGATCAAATTTCCTTAATTATCTCCAGCATCAAACGCGAATCTAAGAAATAATATCAAATAGGTGACACAAATATCAACCTTTTCAATATAGACGACCATATCTGAATTTATAGAAATGAAATACTCATGTCAGTTTTTCCCCTCATAACGTAACCGACTAGGTTACCAGGCTCCTCTACAACAATGTTTTTACTAATTTCCCGCCAGACCGGAGCTAAACAGCAGGCATACTCCTTACTGACACGAGTTATCATTTCGCACTGTTCTATATTGATGATGCCATCCGTATCTCCCGAAAATAATTTAATGATTTAAAAACGACAGTACACTTCCTTTAAACTTAAAGAAATTTAAACAAGCTCTGGAAAACCATGATTGGGTCAATGTCACGAAGTGCACAGAAGCACAATCATCTTATACTGAATTCCGTAAAACATGTAAACAACTTTATGACAAGCATTTCCCAATTACTGGTTCGTCTTCTGTTTATAGAAAACGATATAATTTGCAATAAGAAGGAGATATTGATTTTTTCATGGGCGTACCGACCATTCAAATGTGTATGGCGCGAACGTTTCTGAATTAAATGTATAATAAATTCCCTAAATTCTGATACTGTTACAATAATGTGTGGTGTGCCGCGAGGGTCTATACTCGGTCATCTTTTGTTTTTGATTTATATTAATGACTTAAAAAAAAGCCTCTAATGTTTTTGAACCCAATTTATATGCAAATGACACTAATATCAAATGTTGATTGAAACAATGAGTGTTGAATTAACTAAGGTGATAAACTGGCTCAATATCAATAAATTGTCATTGAATGTGAACAACACCCGCTATGTCATTTTCGCTCCAGTTCGTAAATACCCTAACTCCACATGAAAACTGCTCAGTGACAGGCAATTTATAGCTCGTGAACAAAGTACAACATTTCTCGGGATTATAATTGATTCGCGAATGAAAATCCATATACAATACAAAAATAACTAAAAATATAGGCATAATTTCTCGAGTTAGAAATATATTTAGGCAACCTACTTGACATAGTCTGTATTATTCATTCATATATCCTTATTTGATATACAGCATAGAAGTATTGGGACAAGCATTTAAGACGAACACTGGATCCATGCTGAAACTACAGAAGTTATATTGCCGAATATTAACGGGTAGTTCATAGGGTACACCCTCGTAACCGTTATTCAAGGACGTTAAAATTGTTCCTGTTGATAAATGATATGAAGTTGAGAAGACGGTTTTGAAAGGCACGTTTAAGGATAGTCAAAACACTAGGCCGCGATGAATAGCTCTGAACGATCGAACCGTTGGACGAAACAAATCATTCAGCATGAAACAGGCATGATCTAGCACCTCTCTCTGGTGAATGAAAAACATAGGGAAAGGTGGATGATGCATTGTCATGGAAATGATTTGGCAATGGCAGCAGGAAGCTGTTAGGCTGTTAAGTTTTTACATTGATATATAGATATAAATATATATATATATATATATATATATATATATATATATATATATATATATATATATATATATATATATATATATATATATATATATATATATATATATATATATATATATATATATATATATATATATATATATATATATATATATATATATATATATATATATATATGTATATATATATATACATAGCAGCGCTGCCGGATGCAACGGCTGTACCTGCACCGCACTAGTAAACATTTTCTTTTATCCCGCATTGCCGTCATCAAAGTGCAATAAAGCTAGTCTAACGATTCTGATTTACGTTCAATCGCTGTCTCCTGAAAATGCTCGTATATACAAATATAGAGCCGAGAAATGGCGCAATACGTTCTTTTGATCCAAAGCCTTAGATATTGAAAATAATGGCCTACAGTGCGGCCAATCCTTTAAACCTTTATTTGGCCTCATTTGTCCTATTTCCAGGCAGCTTAACCGCATTGAAGATAGTAACCATGCCAAACCTGATGCCGAGTACATTCAATGTCCGCCCTCTTACTTTTCCCTAAAGCATAATCTATTGACTGATTGGCGAATTGCTAGCAGAACCTTATGTTATTTATGCAATAAATGATTGTGTAAAAATTCCCTTTGCCATCTAATTTAACAAAAAACAAAATACCCCGATGCGATGCAGTAACGCTGGTAATCTAAATACCGCATCGTTTCTACTCTTTGGATTGCTTCATTAAATCAATTTGTTGCGGTGTGGCGATGCATCTAAGATGAAGTATAATGTCGCTTCTATTAAATAGGCCTCAAGGTTGTTAAATGATTATGCCACCAGAATATCCATCATGATTCAAGGAAAGTACTATATCCACAACATCGACTCGTATAAGGGCCGTGTGACGGTGTAGAGAAAGGAAAGTGGGAAAGAGGCAAGGCTAAAGACGGCACAAGATGAGGGCGAAAAATTGAATACTTAGTAATGGCTAACCTACTGGAACAAGTTTTAGCATAGTAGATAACTTGTAACATGTGAGCATAGGGCAGTCCCAAGCAAATGATTAGTCATGTTCATTCATATGCCAAACATTATCCCGATTGATTGGTATTAAACTATAGATTCAATTTTTCCACGAATTATCGAGTTTTTATCACAGTCTGCAACGACCAAAGAGTGCTTAAGTGTATAGCAAAAACACATCCGCCCTTCGAACTCTTTCGACAAATAATTAATGATGATTAATCATATAGTCATAGACAACGCAATAACCCAAAACCTTTAACCCATGCGCAAGCCATGTTGGCACAGCACAAACCTGTCCGAGTATATAAACAGACAAAAGAAAAACCGTTCCTAGTTAAGGTTGAAATGATGTGATTTAATAATAAACCATCGGGTTTATTTGTTGGTACAACGCCGCTAACATTGCTAGATAATGCCACACGCATTTTGCCTACATTTGAATACCATTCCAACGTGGTGGCAATTCACAACGTATGATATCATATTCAATAATTTTTCCTTTATTCACAACGGCTCAGAGAAAATGAGATTATGCAAAGCAGGTTATCACTTCTTGAGTCCAAAACGTTTAACTGGACGCATAATGGTGAACTCCGACTCGAACCCCGAGACGAGAGAGAAATGCCAAGTGGCAACCGTGTGTAATACGTCACTGTCGTGTGACTTGCAGTAGTGCTCGGCGACGGCGTCATATAATCATTCTGATCCGGGCTCTTGATTCGCAATCACGATCTTACAGAAATCATACAGACATTTAGAGTGCGACCAACACATGAACCCGCCTAGGAATAGTTGTATGGGCCTGACAGCCGGCAGTCATACGCACTGCACCTTTGGTAAAACGTCTTTCTGTTAGGGAAACAAACCACGTTTAAAGACTTGAAGATAAAGTTATTATTGTTTACTTTCCAGTGCATAGCTCGTGTAATATAGCCGAGTAGCAACTGCGGCTAGCTTATCAAATGTAATTAGCTGGGTTCGGTTGCAATATTTAAATAAGTCAACACGCGGCATGGCTATTAAAAAATAACAATTCATATTCACTACGAGTTAAAATTTATGTAATGCTCTCAATCAAACCAATCCAAAATGTTACGCGTCGAGTGAACAGCCGATATTGGAAGCATTTTTTCATATAATTTATATTTCTGAACGCTCTGTCGCACTGATGCCTTCAGAGCACGGGGTTTTGTAAAACAAAAGCAGCGAAAAGAGGGTAACGCATTTTGCCGGCCATTACCAATGGTGAGTGATTTGTGACAAAAAGGGAAAATGTATTCGGAAATGCTGATATATCATCATGAATCAGTGAACACAATAGGAAGATTATATTGATGCCCAAATAAAAGAAAAGTTAGCGTGATTTGGATATCTGTATATTACATTTGAGGACAACAGCGAAGGCTATACTATAAAATAACATATCTGCTCCCATGGGAGGTATTTGCATTGTATGACTCTTTTGCGCCGCTGATCCGCGAGTTTATATGAATTTAGCACTTTTATTATACCCACCAGTGTAATTGTATCGACCCTTTAACATTGTATCAACAATCAACGTAAATATTTGGACAAAGATCTTTTCACACAACATAGATAAATTAGTATTATTCACGAAGTAATGATATAAAATGGTAATATATTCTTGTGTCGACAAAAAACGCCCGAACATCATGTTATATGCAAAACATATTTTAGAAGCTTTAAGATAAGCCCAACCCCAAGAAACACATACTGTTGCTAGACCACAATTGTCTGCTGTCATTTGCTAAACACCAAACCACGGCCAGCAACAGCCCATTGCCTGCTTAGCAAGGCTTAAAATGCGAGAGCAATAACAATATTGCAATAAAAGCTACAGTATGAGTAGTGGGATATAGTGGGATGTGACAAGTCCTAATGAGGTTTTGTGACTTGTGGCGGCCTATGATGCTGAATGGCAAAAACAAATTAACGACGGCCGGTTTTGGTAATGGAATTATTTGATGCGATGCGCACTTTTTTCCGCCTAGATGTAATAGTATTGTGTAACCGGAAATTTACATGAGACTTGGAGGGGATTAAAACTTAATGTCACTGTAAAAAATCATGAACACAAATAAACTGTTGGTCCAAGTTTTGCAAATGGTGCTTTGTCCGTTTCGTGCCGTCGTACCGTCATGCAGCGACACCGTCATATTTTCCATTTCGTAATTGCACATAGAACCATCATATTAGCTATAGCATATCACTAATAACTACGTCATCGCGAATGTTTTTTTCCAAAACAGACAGACATATTTAGTTAACGGATGTGATTAAAATGAAGATGACATAGATGAACGTTATAACCAAATATTGAATGTTTCGTTCATGAATCATTCACGAACTCTGACATATTCATTTGAATGATTCACATATGTCAGCCATGAAACAAATCGGTCAGTTTGTTAAACTTGATGACTGCTGCTGTATATAAGATCAACACTTTGAAATGCTTTGTGAGGCCTTGTGCTTCCACCAACACAACAAATACCTAAGCATATGCTATATGTGTAGTGATGATAATTTGTTGACTTGAAGGGGCACATCTGCCCGTCAATAGCAGCCTACTGAGCGATAAGAAAACACCACACCAACTTGACACCATTTTCATCAGGAAGACTTGTCCATTGTCACAGGGATTGCAATATGGTGCAAAATCTGTGTTGATTCAAAAACGACAAAACACTGCGCCGCGAGGAAGCGATGCAGCGTCACACTTAAGATATAAATGTAACTATTGCGTCAATGAGAAATGATTTCGACAGGTAAATATTCTTATTTCAAGTTATTAAATATCATCGCAGACAAAGAATAGTGACTTTCGTGGTCGAGATGAATGTCTTATCAACGTCTAAAGACTCAAATAATGTGAGTGTGAGTATTACTTTGTCATCAATGATGCTTTCCGAATAATATCAAACCATTGCATGGCACGTTCCCAACGTTCCATAACTTTTCGTCGGTACTGGGTCGCAATTGCATCCTTTTATGTCGCTTATAGTGGTTATATGATAGGAATATATGTAAATGCCATCACTTCTACCTTCGCCGGCAATATATGAACATCCCAAACCTTCCAAAAGACTACACCAAGTCCATTTTAATTTGTGCAACGTCAAACATGTCTCGCAAAAACTATCCTGCTGTGTATATCACTACCTTCAAAGTGCTACAAAGGAGTTTGTATCCTCGCTAAAAATGCTAACTTAGCGGGAAAATATGTGGTGACGCCACCTGAGACCCGTCGCTTGTTGCTTTGTCAAAGCGTCTCAAAAAAAAAGAGGAATTCTCTGATCAATTCGCCTTGACAAATCAGATGTCTTTAACAAGCGCCGACCCCAAAACGTTGGACCAACATTCCTTTGTGCTGTTGTTTATACCATGGTATCGTCGCCTGATGACAGTGGTGTATTATATGTAGTTTCATAATCACTACACACCTTAGCGTAGCTAGAAACTCATTGCTCGAAACCTTCTTGTGTCCCTGACAAGCCAACAAATGTAAATGTCGTGTATTTCATTCCGATACACAAGTAATCATCGACTCTGTTGACGTGTAAATACGTTGATGCTTTTGTCTTGGTGATTCGTCGGAACAAGCTAAATGACAGTTAAATCCCAAGACAAATCTATTCATTTGTTTCCCAGCAAAACACTTCTAACATGTAAATGATCGCGCATAACCTCATCGATCAACCAATCAATCAAGCACAGTTTCGTTAGTGTGTTTATTTAAAGATGTGCTACGAGCAATCGTAGGGCTATTTCTTAACTGTCAATTTAATCGTTTGTTGCAAGAAAATTAAACTTATTTTGTTTACTGCTGTAATAATGTTATACGTTCAATCTTCAACAAATAAAGAGAATGCAGAGTCTGTTTTATGTTACATTAAACAAAACGTTTCCTTATAATTCAAATAAAATTGGAAATGTTATTTAAATAAGCAAAACTAAGTTTTCAATGTTTTATTAAACTTATAATAATGATATATGCCCTGTGTTACCCTAAGCCACCACTCATACCTCCGTGAATCATGCTTACCAGTTTATGACTATGTTTATCTATGCGTACAAGGCATGCCTACGCCTTTTTTCACTGACAGCCGCATGGCTATGGTGACAATGCGTCAGGATCCATAAAAAACGATGGATTATTTAGTAGTTGCTGCTACCTCTTCCCAAACGGAAATAGCGGTCCGTGAGATATCAAGTTGCTCTCAACGTCACATTACACTACAGCGACAAGGCGAAATCGTATTAGTTGACTTAAAGTGGCATTTACCGAGCGAAAAGGCGAGACAGGGTCCTTGATTTGATATTTACCTCGTGTTTCCCGGTTGACTAAAAAGCATTGCTAATCAAATCAAGTCTGCCCATGTCAGCAGCACGTCGGCCATGAATTTTATACGCAGCTCGCTATATGTCAGTGCGGAACATCACGATACGCAATATGCGTCTGCATCTATGCCATTACCTTACATCTCTGGGACTAACTATGTTAGTAAACAAATGCAGTATCTACTACAAGTTTTGAGCCTGTTCAACATTGCAAAATACACTGTGCTAGTCTGTGACGTATCATTGAGATCAGCATATAACACAAACATTATTGAAATGATAGATGCTGAAGGTTTAATCACTCTTTTGATAATATTTCAACCTCTGTCTTATGACTAGACTTAACTCACATTTATGCATAAGTTTATTCCTGGTGGCGAATAGGTGGCGCATCACATGCCACATTTGATATGGAAAACCACTACCAAACGATAAGCTAACTTTTGTAGAACAGGCCTTCCAGTGCCGTATCCTCGATGTGAGGATATTGTGCTGTAAAACATAGTCTTGACTTTTGTAAACATTCTCGCTATGGCGTGTCAGCTACTGAGAATCTTAACACGTAAACGCCAATCAGTGGCAGCGGGTCGGGCAATATTCAGCCTAGCTTCGACCATTTAACGACAAAAGCTTTCCTGATCGGCATACAAAAAGACAAAGGCCATAACGGGAAATCATACAGCTCACAACAATGATCACATTTTTGGATACGTATCGTGCAATTACATATCATGTTCAATTATTAAAACAACACTCAATAGGAGGGGTTGGCTGATCTCACATAAGGTGCAAAGAAGAAGTCATTAGTTGCCATTTCCTCGTAAACAGTTGATAAATAATTTTGGTTTTGTTTATTCTTTAAAATTTAAACAATGGTGACCAAAAATCCATTGCTTAAGGTCAGGAATGTAATTTATATTACATGTATGGCAGGTAAGCGGTCTTGATATTTATATATACATGCCGATTGCTCTAGTATGGTATAGTAATGCATTGTATATTCATGAAATGGGCAGGAGAAAAAATTAAAATGTGCTGAAATATTGGGGGAACATGGCGATTGACAATCATATCTACCATGACATAGCCTGAAGTTGTTAGTTGTTAACGACACAGCTGATGCTACTGTTTCATATCGCAGGCCATTTCATGTTGTTATCCTATCATGTATTTGCAACCAAGCATTAAAGAGCCTTAGTTTATACTCTCTCACTATAAAAGAATGCATAAAACAATTTGATCTGCAAAAGGCGTGATACTTCGAAAAGTATGTTCGGTGAAATTTCCCAGAAGGAAAATTCAATTGCTCAAGTTTGAAAACTACCAAGTGGATCCATTGTGATTGGAAACTTGATAAGGGAAGGACAACTATTAGCACCTGATGCCAGTGAAATAATTGCGACAGTGTTCAATAACAACTGCATCAGTGACACTGTGTTTCCTGTCTGTAACGTGACCGTCACGAAAATGATTACAGAAGACTACGACAAAGCTGAAACATGCAATGAAGTGGTTGGAAAACGCACAATATTGCTCTGAAAAACACATTTGCCTTTATTGGCAGTTGGCGTGTACAACGTCGCAGGCAGTAGTACATGTTCATTGTGTATCATCTGCTATTACTATAGCGATGTTGACGCTGAAATTTACGAACAAAATCAAATTGTTACTGTAAGGTGAGTGCTGCTTTTCCAAATAGTAAATAAATCAGCCCATTGTTCTGTTTTGCAATCAAATAAACACTATAAAATGATACACGTTATACCATTATAGGTTCAGAATTACGAACCAAACAAAGGGGAACATTGTGGCCTTTTCCATCAAACAGATTATTCCAGCAGCATTGTTGTTCTCTGGGATAACAAGGTTTGTATATTTTGTTTTTCCCACCAAGCACCGGCTCCTTAGGTTCATCTTTACCCTCGATACGACCTGCAAATTTTACTTGCACACATAGTGACGTATATTAAGTGCTCGGGGTACACAAACGGCAGGAAACAGCAAAGCATTATATCATCCATATTACTAGAATAATGTGTATGATGAATGATATGCAAATCATAAACAACTAATTGAATCCATTTAGTTATGAGAGTTTTTGCTGCAAGCGTAAAAAAGGGTCAACCGCTAATAACAAAGAAAGATTGAGCATCCGCAACACTACTTTCTTGGGATGCATAGCTCCATAGGTCTCTATTGAGTTTCTGGGCAACTGCTCAACTCAACTTGAGAATAATTCGGGGAAAATAGGCGGAAATTACGTATTGAGGCTTATTTTGGTGGGAGTTTTGCTGTGATGAGCGGCTTTAAAGAAAATTTAAATATCACAATTGTGAGGGTCAGTAATGAATATATTAGGTTGAATGTACGTATTCCTGTGCGGCATATATCAGGTTATAATACATGAATACTCCGCGCTTCGTAAACAACACTTTCATAATCCTATACCTCTCTTACTGACCAGTAATGGCTCGAAATAGATGTTAACTGCCGAATGGATTATCTTATAAACCTAGACATCATTGAGCGTGGTATTATATGATCGTTTGCTGTAAACCGGTCGTATACATGTGAATAGGGCCACGCTGTCCTACATTGTGTGAGATCTTCTCTTAAATTAGATATCCAAATCAGTCATCCGACAGGCAAGTCAAAATAAATGCCATTTTCGACGTGTACGCATTAATTGCGATCTGCATGATAACAGGTAGTTACTGTGTCGCTATCTAGATATATCTGTGTAGTGCAGTGTTTATGTATATAATCGTATAGAGAATTGCAATGAACCAGGCGTTATACAAATGCTATAAAAATAATAGCAATAACACGTGCCTAGACATTGGAATGGAAAGTGTTGGCCGACCACTCTTCAAAGTGTACAATCTGAGAGGACCACACGGATATTGCACACTTTGCAGATAAATGAAGCCAAAGACAAATGTGCGAATAGGTATGCCAGTGGTCTGCAAGTTTGATAAGCATGTAATTCTTAACTCATGTCTTCGAGGGAATGCAGGCTGATGATCTGCGAAACCCAATTACTAACATAATATCAGGGTATATAACCAGCTTGGGATCCAATTACCAATATAAAACTTGCAATTGACGCCAATGGTCATTTACCAGGACCGAGCTCAAATTATTTGACTAATGATGGGAAGTGATGTCAGTAATTAAATGAGATTTCCCAAAGCCGTATCAAACATTGTTATTCCAAAGGATGTTCGCAAATTGCGAGGATCTCGAAGATTTTCTTTACGGGGAATCCATGCGTTACCATGTTGCTCTGAAAGGTAGTGGACTGTTCCTGAGTGGAATAAATGATAACTTGTGCATTTGTCAATCATTGTATCCATATGATGATGACACGTACTACTAAATGGCTTGGTTTACATAAGTCAGATTTTTCGGTTATTAAATCTATTACCATGGCGAGTGAACAATTGATTTGCATTAGCTCCACGATAAATAAACTGGACTTACTCAATTATGTCCTAGTAATTGCATGCACACAGTGCCTTTCAGAGATGCCATGCGGTTCGTTTATGTACCCCATCGTAGGCTGTATTTTGCAGCCCAGCATCAACATCAATTTAATTTAAATGGTACCACGTTGTGAATTAGCATAGTTAAAAGCAATGTTACTAGAATGGCATTTATGAGGGATGCCACAGATAATCATTTGTGTACCTTGCAAGCTCCAATAGTTCATTGTTATTCAACATCGCAGTGATCCGCATATCAAAACGAAGATATCCGCTGCTGCACCGATGTGCTGTGATCGCACTGCTTGTGAAGGAAGCGCACCGCGTCATCTCCTTAAGTGGAGTGAGGTGAGTGCTGGAAGCAGAGCTTTGACATGCAGCTCCTTTGACGAGGAGGAGGTGCGTAGCTTCGGCCTGGAAGAAAAGTGGCAGTTAGGGAGAGGAAAATAGCATCACTCAAGCTCCAAATCCATGTGGCGTATAATCTTCGGGCACTGTGAGACGATCGCTATCAGGAAGACACTGGTCCGTAAATAGAGGGAATGGCAAACGAGTGTCATATAGAAGGAGCTCGACAGACCACTAGCCTATGTAGCCTGCAGCTGTTATTAGTTTTATGTGTATACTTTCATAATTGCCGTTCCATGGCGGTAAGGGTTGTAATAAGTCAGGGGAAGCAGCCTTGGGCCAGATGTGACATGATAATCACCCCATTGCAGCGTCTTCAATAGGTATATTTACACTACTGCTGCGTGACTCGTAAATCCTCTCCAAAGGCTGTGTGGATTAGCATTAAGCCAAGACGCTGTCCTAAAAAAATCAAATTACGGCTTAGAATCTGTCTGTGTCAAGTCATTTGCAAAGTCAGCCGCCAGGAAACTCTCATAAATACAAGTTTGATGTTAGACTCATATTCCAAATGAGTTGATGCGTATCCTGCTACGTGAACCTGAATGCTTAAGAGGATGGTGAAACTTGATGTGGGTTCACATGATCCAGAAATATGACGGAACGTGATAATGGTCGACTAAATGGATGCATTGACTTTTGTTTACAAGAACAAGTAGCTCGAATTGAGATCAGGGTATATAATGCAGACGCCATGATATCGTGTATATTGATCCTGACAGAAAGTGAAAATTCAACTAGATTGATGCATTTAATTTCGACGACAAGATATCGTGTGGAATAATGGGTTTTTCAGGATGTCCTTGATAATTAGACGTCGCTGTGTTAGGCAATTACTCCAGTTGTCAGATAAACCCTCTTATTAAGAGCATTGCAGCCTCATTGTGCATTAATAGTCATCAAACCACCGATGGCAATATGTGGTGCGAATATGTAATCAACTCTACTCCGTCAAAGCAGACGTACATATGAAACTGATCTAAGACGATGTTTTAGATCTTCATATTTTAATTTGACATAACTTATAGCCCATAACAAAGGAATATCAATGCCTGTCAAATGCGTTAGTGATACAAAGACTGTACAAAGTTTGAAATAAACATTTCATATGCAATCATTATCAAGAAAAGCTCACTAAAAACCGATTTATTCTAGCCATTGCTTTATCTTCCGACAGAACGTCACAAAATTACACTCACAATTGAGGCAATCATGTTTGAGGAGAAGATGATTTGCTAACGTCTGAAGCTATAAATACACAAGGGACTTTATGGTCCCAATAAGTCCAAATAAATATGGACGTATTTATTTACACTAATGTAAGTTTACATTTAGCACATGCATATCGTGCAGAGTATTCAATACATATATCTATGGTTGTTGGTTGGCAGGTACTATACATCGATCGAAACTTCTGTAGTCTCGTAAGAAACGTTTTGTGATCTTCAATCACAGGGAAAAATTAACGTAATGTTTTTATTTTAAATATTGTCAAATATTATTACCCCAAAGGCAGCATCAGTGGGATGAATCGAAACACATGACATGCAATTCTGCCCCACCTTGGGGAATGGTCACACAGCAGCAGCTATGGCCGTAGAAGGGAGGTTATTCTCTCTTATATATATATATATATATATATATATATATATATATATATATATATATATATATATATATATATATATATATATATATATATATATATATACATTTACATATATATATATATATATATATATATATATATATATATATATATATATATATATATATATAAACATGGCAAAATAACCTTGCTTAGCTCTGATGATGTGCATATGTTGCCGTTATTTATTATAGTCTTTCAACCTAACACGCAGTACCAATTTGAATGTGGTTCGGATACCGTTTTCATCGCATTTATTGAGTCGTTATGATGTTAAGGTACACAATCGCATGGCATACTTTGTCGTGTCATCACTCGTCCCGTGTCCGCTTCTATTTCCCAAAGCAAACATCCCCCATTCGATCCACATGGGCATAAACTAACTTCTTTCCAATTCACTGACAATATAAGTTGAATATTGTGTTGGCTGGTGGTCCAATCATTTTCTTTGCTTGAGGCTTTTTCCAATATTTCGAAAGTTTGTTTTTCATTTAGTAGTATCTTAGTATTAATCAATTAAAAAGAAGACTAAGAAAATATTTTGGCAAAATCCGACTGAATATGAGGCTGAAGATGGCATTGTATGTGCACAGTTGAAACGCACCAATTCTCGCCTGTAGCCAGTTATATATCACTACACATAAGGCAAGATGTAAAAAAGCTTACTGACAAATGATTTAGACTATGCTGCACTACCCCACGAGCCTTTAATTGTCCAATTGGACACATGTCTTGGTAAACCGGAAGTTGACTAATCGCACATTGAAAGGGGTAACCATTACAGGCTTCCTACTACCTGTATAATCTTATTGCACAATAACGTTATTCCTTATATATGTATGGACCATCTCACAAATACTTAACTCCTTGAGTAAGACCATTGATATATGTCCTATAATATGATGGAATTAATTAGTGATGGTCAAATTTCCATATTCCTGAGGTTATGGTAATAGTCAGGCCATACAACCCTTGATATAGTTTAAACACCTTTAACTGGATAACTTAATGATAACTTGCATTACCTGTAACTCTAAATTGAGTGCACGATAGAAGCAGCCATTTTAATTAGCTTCAAGCTCGATGTGCTTCAATTACGCATATAGCGCATGGCGAAGGGGCTTGTTGGAGAATTTATAACCAAACAGCTGTTTCCCCGAGAAACAGACTGTCGCAACTATTCGAAGTGAGTTCTCGTATGTACCTACCCTTCTACGGTTTATCTAATTTTAGCCTACGCCCCTTCTAGACATTAGCCGTTTTGCATTCCTATTGATCCATAATGCATCACTGCTGATTACAGCTGTCAATCCAGCTCGATTTTCGGTTGAGGCTAACCATTAACAGTGATTGTCGACCCTCTGACCTGGCTTGTCATTGTTATCACTTATATCGTCAAATGCTTTAATACTAGTTGTGTTTATCAGTAGCCATCGATACCTCGATTAGTTTCTTGTATTTGAATGTGATATCATAAATAGTTGCACACTTTGCTGACTGCTTGTCGACTTAGAAGTGATACATCTGTACATGCGTCATAGACGCAATAATCCGCTTAGGCAAGTCGGCCTAGCACACGATACATCAGACTTAAACGAATATGCTCCGTGAACACATACCTCGATGCTCTAAAGGGATCAATGAGAAACGACAATCCGCTTCTGATAAGGCCTACCAAAATGTGTCACCGTTTGGCGTAGTTGTGTAAGTGGCACGTTTTACTGTCCGAAATTGTATACTAACGAATAAGTCCCATATGATAGTTTATTACAAGATGGGACAACCACTCTGATACGCCCGACTATTGACATTTTAGTATTGCATATGATTGATGACTGCTCTGGAGGTAAAACATATT
The DNA here is from genome assembly GCA_034190875.2 of Urechis unicinctus. Classification (NCBI taxonomy): domain Eukaryota; kingdom Metazoa; phylum Annelida; class Polychaeta; order Xenopneusta; family Urechidae; genus Urechis; species Urechis unicinctus. The sequence goes on along the minus strand of CM067350.1, from coordinate 13,306,943 downwards.
TTTGGAAGATGCAACTTAGAGCCAAAGGATTACTACGTACCAACCTTTGAAATCACTTTTGAATGTTATGGTGGTCATCAACTGCAGAGTGGCCGAATCATGCGGGTGAGTTGTGAGTCATATGCAGAACGCGCCATAAGTATACCCTAGGTATACCCTTATTAATCATTTATCTCCAATAACCAATTATTCAAAAGAAATTTTACAACAATTACTGCACTGACTGAGAGGAAATAACTGATCATTCTTTTTTAAAACAAGATTGTTATAATAGTAAATCTAGTAAACTCTCTAAATCGTCATTGCCACATTATGATTGACAAAAATCTAGGAATCTTCGAAAAGGATTATTGCACTCAATGACACAACATTTTTGCCGGTTGCAAAGCGCGTAAAAGTGTTCTTATTTAGATTTTTCAGGCATCGATACTATTTGATTATCGCGCGAATCCAAAAGACGTGATTTAAATCAGAAATAAAGAGAACTGTACGTCATGCGTAGTAATGATTGACACCCTTGTTAGATTGTTGGCAACAAGCACAGGACGATTTTACCTAGAAATTTAAGCAGAGACACCCAAGTCGAGGTATAAGCTGTGGATTATGAGGAAAAAGCATTTGATGTATTTCCATAACGTAAATGTATGCTATTCATCAAGCTATATCGTCGGTAACTGACAAACGTTCCTTGTGTGAGTGGCAACGTCACTGTGTCGATATAGGAAGTGCTATTTTGATGTGAAGATTTCTTTTGCACGTGATACGTTCTACAGCGAAGCGAGCGTATGTTTTCCATTACCATTGCATTTGAGAGCGTAGGCTGGTGCTGCCCTAAGGCGAATGTTTAAACTTTGTTTCGGAAATGTTTGGCTGTGTATTTGCGACGAATGGCTTCGTGCGTGGGTGAAAGCATCCAGCGGTAATTTCTTTCAACATATTAGGCTAATATAGCTGCTGTCAAGTCACATATTTTTAAAAAGAATATTACACTGGCATTGTATTTGCTACTACTGTAAGAAAACCTAGCAGCCATTAGCGTATTTAATGCCACAACCAATGTCAGTAATTAGGCAACAAATATTCTCAGAGGATGTGGTGAAATTTTGCCGATACTACCCACAATTGGTTGTCAGAACATGACGAGAACAAACACGCTACTACCAGACACTGTTGATATCCGTTCCCATGACCTGATTTTGTTGTTTCAATGGTGATTAACGATTTGAATTCTAGTTCTCACCCTGCGTAAATCCTTACAACTGTCATACAGTGCAATGTCAGCCTAAAACCATATTTAGCCGCAGATGTTGACATCCCGCGTAAATGGATTGCATTACTCACAATCATTTATTTTCACCAAATTATCTTGTTTGAGCATCATCATGAAATCATAGTTCAATTGATCAGTTTTCATTTATAAGCCTATCCAATTCCAACAAATACAACAGAAGCGTTCGTCAATTAATATAATAATAATAATAATAAAATCATATGACTAGATTAAATGGGGATTATATGAGTCATAGTTCATGCCGCGTTAGACCACCTGAATGCATGTATACATTTGTGAGAATGCTCTCGCACGTTAGTAGTTGTAATGGATGATTAACAACAACTAATATATGATACACAACTGTGTAAATTATCTCGTTTGCGAAGTACAATGGGCGACATTGGCACCTGTTTTTCATGACTAACTATTTTCTATGCATAATCTTCCCTTTCATTTTGACATATAACAGCTCTTTGCGTTGATTATTATTTGTTACAGACATTAATACCTCTACCCAAAAATATTGTATTTGTAATACCCGTATTACTTAGTTGTGACATGTATTATCCAATATGCAGCTAATATTGCATCGTGACCATAACGAAAACGTCACTGGATGGGGGTGGCTAACACCACGCGTACTGGGTAATGCGGTAGTAAATGCTGATTCAAGCTTGCTAGAATCGGAAGTAACTTTGTTTTTCTTTTTTGCCATATTGGGACTTTGATACTGGTGATAAAGTTGCTAGCTATTGCGTTTTATAATTCCATTATACCACAGAGCACAAGGTTTGCAATAAGAACAAATAGTTCACATTCGTGCTGGCTAACTGCTGCAGTGACAAAGCAATCTGCACGAACATCACAAAAAAATGAGCGTGTGTGTTTGTGTGTGCCAAATTATAGTAGTCGCCGGCAACTATAGCCATGCGTGACTGGCAGTGAGTGTAGCTCGGAATGTGTTCACTGCAAAGGGTCACCTCGTCCTCAGGGAATATTTAACGTCCTTTTATTGAGTAATGGTCTTAAGAAACGTCAACAATGTTACTGATATGGGGTTACTTCATGTTGATTCGATCATATATAGTACTATAGGGATATTTGTTATATGCAAATGTTCTTTGTGTAAGCACCATGTCCTGATCATTGTTAATGTAACGTGCATTTGGATTAGGTATATCGGATGTTGTTGTGATGCTATATACTTAATTGCATGCAGTATGTGATGTGATGAGGAGCAATCATATTATGCCGTGCGCTTAGGTTATTTTTGGGAATATTGAATCAACATGGGTCGATGTGTATCATTTAGTGGTAATGCTTTTATGAATAATAGACTAGGTTAATTTGTTGTCTTTGTTTATGGAAATATAAGTATCGCAGTACTGTTCATACAAAAATACAGATATAGACGATACCAAGCGAATATATGGATATAATTATACACAATGCGCATCCGTTTGCCAAACATCGATCGGAGACATTCATTGCTATACAAACGGCCACTTTTTGGAGAACGTAATTTGCTACCACGTCAAGCAATTCACAATGCGTTAATTAACTTTAACTGATGTTTTGGGTACATGTTTATGGCATCCAAATTTTCGTTCAGCTATTTTCAACACTACTGCAAACGAAACAATTCAATATAGACGAAAGCAAATCCAATGAATTTCAATGCATGTTTCGTAATAGAAAGATACACAAATGATAAAACATTTGTTTTGGGCCGCCAGCCGAAAAGGACAATCAGAACATTTCTGATTAGTTAACTTTGTCTGGTGGAATTTTGATGTGCTATATCACTCGAAATGTGAAAGTTAACACTGGCCGACACAAGTCCGTGATAATGATTGTGTAAATATACAAGTATTTCCTTTTTAAACACTGAGTCAAACATGCTAGTGGCCCATATAAAAAAAGTTAAAAAAGATAACTCGATAACTGTTTCACTTTACAGTTTCAATTTATTTATATTTTTGACTTTTTAAAAACATGCAATATTTTGATTGCCAAAGATATAAACATATGACCTAATATTCGAGGCTTCAAGTTATTGCGTAGGCTTCGTATTCTTGACTTTTGAACAAGATACATTATTATAAACGTCTGATGAATGGTATGAGCTGCCACGGCGATTGGATCCACATTCAGTATTTCGTTCCAAACACTGAAATGCGGGCTCCGAATGCTGTGACAATACAACATAACAGGTGTTACAGTACATTATAAAGTCGCTCCAATACCACCGTATTGAACCTAGGTCAATACACAAATGTTTATAAACTGTCGAGAGTATTTAATTTGCTTTCTTTGCGAATATATCCAACTTTGGACTAGGCTAGATAAATGACAAAATGTATTAAACTGTACATACCATTGAATCTAACTGAGAGTGGCGTTTGTGTTGACTATCGATTTATTGAGCGGGCGCTTATATACAGCTTAGCTTTTGCCTCAAGTCAAACACTGGATAGTGGAACCGAATATGCTTGGTTGCTAATGAACAGTGTCAGAAGCAGTTTCCAAACTAAGCTGACGCATACTGTTAATTTAAGATAAATGGACATCATACGAGCATACGCAGAAAACGAAACAAACTTCAGTCTAGCTTCCCAATTGATTGTGGCCATTTACAGAGGTTCTTCTATTGCAAAACAATATTGCTGAGTAACAATTTACAAATGCATGTGGTGCATTACGAACAATGATTGAATTGTTTTTGCAAATGCCATCATGAGTAACTTGATGATGTCATAGCTAATTACTAGCTATGACTAATTTGCCATTTGTAGCATTGTCCAATCAGTGAAACATTCCCCATTTGTGTCTGGTATCCCTTGTTGTCCTACCGACTATCAGCTGTGTCTATATAGAAATGTTGAATTGTCAAGCCATCATTATCCACACATCAATGCTTAATCACACTATAAGCTACCTTTAATTTGCATCCCAACCAACGCATCTGTAACAAAAGCCTTGTGAAAAAAACAAAACCATTGCTTGTACAACCATTTTCTTAATGTTTACCTCATCTTGCATCAAACGTGTTGCAGCAACGTACCCGCCTGCAATATGTGCAATTGAATGTGTATTTGTGTTCTTGGCCAATTTATGCTGCATTGTTGATTTAAGGCAATTGTTGAGTTACTTTACTAATACCTTAGCAGTAAGCCCCCCATCTATAAGTCATGACATATTTGTGCCCGGCCAATGACTAAAGCCAGCCAGTAATGACATTGTATAATGTGCAGAAAGCTGGAGCTAGAACACTACATGCAAATAAATAGGGAACTGCCACCAGATGACGACCATTACGCACGCTAACTACAGCTCGCTAGACGACGGTATCGCACAAAACCTACTGTATTTATTTGCGCCAATGAGACCAGGTATGTAATTACATCGAATATAGATACCAGATAGAGGATTCTGCGTCGTCATGTGTTCTCCACCGGCAGCTAACAGGGCGAATGTTGAATGGAAAAAAACCTGTTTTTGCTTTGATCTACATTATAATATCTCATATCTTGTAACTAATTCGTCCCACCCAAATATTAATGCTTCTACACCGACATTTTCAAGCTTCTCCAAATCCGCTATCAAGGTACGTGCGCATGCGCGTGTGACCTGAGTACAGCACTTAATTGCGTAATGCGATTCTCTGTTATTATATATAAATAACAGACTGTATTCGGAATATATATAAAGAGGGCGTAACACCATAGTCCTAACACTTTTGCTCTATTGTTAATTTAAGAAGTCATCTTTCTATCCGAAAATGTTACTGGTCTGTATCGAATACAATGATCTTAATGGTAGCAAAGCACTTAGTACATTTTTATCAATATAAATGCTAGCTCTTGTTTATGTCTTGCATGAATGTAATAACAATGTATAGCCCAGAATATCTCATTATTCTGCAGTGTATTTATAGCTATCAAATAGCTCAATTATTTTAATCGTGCAAATGACCGCCTGACTACCTGGAGGAAGTGCGGCAGCAGATTAATGGGGTATTAACTATGTGCTCACGGTCCATCTGTCAATTTCCAATATTGTAATAAATGTAGGCACATCAATGATCCCTCGTTATTGTTTGCATGTAATTACATGATCATTTATATAGTACACCTGAGGCATTATCGGCACTGTTCATATGCGAGGCATTATCTGCACTGTTCATATGCGAGGCATTATCTGCACTGTTCATTTGCCATGTTAGCCGGTAATTGTTTTGTTTCTTGTAGCCGTACCATCTATAAAGTAGTAGACTGAACACGATTTAAAACCTATTTCGAAGTTACCATATGTATATAATTGCAGATAGAGGAAGTTATTACAAAGCTATGGTTGATTTGTCGCAAAAGGTTATTTAAAACGGGGTCTGGTCCAAATATTACCTTCAGTGATTGAAACATCCATTTAGTTAATGCCATACTATATAAAGGAAAGAGACATTTACTGAAAACACGCCGAACGCATCTCTTCAATGAATTTAAATGCGCGATATTGAAATATCGCTAACATCGAATTGCATATGACGCCGTGAGAATAAGAAATGGGACGCAGGTGACCTCAAGGTATAAAGCTGTTAAAATCTGTATTATTTTGGTTTGTCGAGCGGGAGAAGTGCTAAGCTATTTGCGAATAGGCTCGGGAAATTACCTTAGCTTGAGGACCTTTGCACGGGCGTGAGAGCCCCGGTCAATATGGTGGAACATATATTTGGGAACGTCCCTTCGTACGCATCGTTTTTTTTTCACATGTATGTGCATATCATGAACATATGATATATACATATGCCGATAGAATGAGATGACTACAATATGTTGAGCGATAATCAACGTTCAACAAAAAGATGACTGAGATGAATGGACTTTATGACCTTGGTTACCTTTGCCGTAGGTATTATAACACCAGTGTGAAACATAAAATCAGCGTTTCACTATAACAGCAAAGTGGTTATTTTTATCGCATTTTACATCCTGTAATTAATAAAGGCTTAGCATACCAATGTTCGTTGTTAGTATTAACCTGATTTTACTTACCCTCGAGGGAAACAGGATTACCTTTTATTCGAAACTTCATTAATCGCAAGTCTAGTGTTCGCCTTGTGATCTTTACTCGCTTGGTGAGATTTGAATCTACTAAGACCAATCCTTTCGCCATGTGCGCGTTTTGAACATGATGCCGCAACTGTTTCTGTATTTTGCCACATTTAGTGTTTAGGATGTCGAATGTAACTTATGCAAGAATGGGACGATAATTCATGCCTGGCTACTCATTTAACGAAAGAATTAAATTGGTGCAAACTATACTACAAAGTATAGGTGTCTTCAATTGCACAGAATGTTTGACATCTAGGAGGATCATAAAGACTCTTTAAATGGCCACGAGTATCACCATAAATCCGATGAGTAATCCTGAAAACCCGCCAATGGTTGCCCGAAAAGCCCATTCATTCTTTTGCCATGACATTCAGTGCTAGACTATGATACTATCAATGCTTGGCGAGTGATACCTTTGGTATGGCGCTGACCTTTATACTGGCTTTCATCACTTTTGGTAGCTATTATCATTCTACAAATCGACAGGTACTTCAAATGTGGTTATTTCCTGCAAATCATTATCAGTTTCTCGGACATGAAATGCAAAGATGAGTGGTTGGCATTACAGAACTATGTTATTTACTAAAGTTCTCTTGTGCAGAGAAATTTGACAGTTTCAGGAGACAAGCCAAATATGCATTGCCTCTCATAATTATTTTACATCTTTTGCCCAAATTACATTTCTATTGGCCCGCATCAACAAATTGTTGGCTTAGTATACATGTTAGATTATTCTAAATGATAAAAAAGAAATTTGCCGTATTACACTCTCAGATAAGTGTTTCGTAAGAAATAGTGTTGAGCTGCCCTGGTTTGCCGCCGATGGAATGCAAATTTGTTTATTGAATCGTCATGTTTGCGTTTGTGTGTATGTGTGTGTGTAAGTGTGTGGCCTGCATCAACAAATTGTTGACTAAACATGCATGTTAGATTATTGAGCAGAAAAGGATGCGAGGAACATTCAGAATGCTAATTAAAGATTCTTCACCAGTTTGAAGATTATAAATCATTTTAAGTTTAAACTTACGCCTATTTACACCGATAGCTAAATAGAATATTAAACGTTGCAATTATTTTTCGTAAGCTGGCGTGCATTGCAATCATAGGTCACCATTGGAATCATTCATATGCCCATAAAGCCTGTCGCGTGGATTGCGGCTGTATATGCATAGGTTTTATTTGCATCTTTAAAACGACGAAATGGGGCATACTGCTGAGATAGTCTTATAACATGTGAGAATACCTGTATGAAGGGCTATATATATACAGGTTGAACAATTACCAACCTCGCCGCTGTAAATAGGATATATATATATATATATATATATATATATATATATATATATATATATATATATATATATATATATATATAAATATATATATATATATATATATATATATATATATATATATATATATATATATATATATATATATATATATATATATATATATATATATGATATATATATCATTCGTATATATATATATGTTGAAAGCGCGCATTTGAAAGGCTCTTTTAAAGTCATACCTAATAAATGTGTCCCTAATGTTATGTGAATGTGACAAAGGTACTGTTTATTTCATACTTCTATAGCACCGTCTACAAATGCTGGATTATCCACTCTTCTCGGTTGCTCATAAATTCCCACTAAGGGCTGCTAGGATAATCATTAAACCAAGTTGGTCTCCTGGAAACCAATAAGCAGCTGCTTGAAACACTGTAGCATCATTAGCTTCCATATATCATTAACGTGACTCTTATTCCAAAGTAGGTTATATATATATATACATCATGCGGACTGTTCAAAGCCTACACGGCGATAGAAGAAAAAACAGCCAGTTTCTGTCAGTGAGCCCAATTATTCTATTTACCTTCTACTATTAATCCGCAATTATTGGTCGACACGGGAAAATGATAAAAAATAAATTTGCCGTATTATACTCTCGGATAGCAAGGACGATCTGTGCTTTGAAAGAAATAGTGTTGAGCTGCCCTGGTTTATGCCGATGTGCAAAACATTCATAGGAATTTGCTTAGACTATTGAATCGTCATGTTTGCGTCTGTGTGTATGCGTGTGTGTGTGTGCCTGTGTATGTGTGTGTGTGTGTGTGTGTGTGTGTGTGTGTGTGTGTGTGTGTGTGTGTGTGTGTGTGAGAGTGTGTGTGTGTGTGTGTTCGTGTGTGTGTCATGCGTTTGTGTGTGAGAAAGAGAGAAACATTTCACAGGTTTCGCAAAACATTCATAACTGTTTCTAAAGTGTAATTTACCATCTGAATGTGCCATGTTTGTGTGTGTTAGTGTGTGTGTGTGTGTGTGTGTGTGTGTGTGTGTGTGTGTGTGTGTGTGTGTGTGTATGTGTGTTTTTGTGTTTGTGTGCGAGAGAAAAACATTTTACAGGTTATAGACAAGCGGGGATAATGAGCCAATTGATGGCTCTCCGTCAAAGACAACGTCTTCAATTCATACAGTCTTTAATGATCTAAGGAATATAGACAGTGGGTTTCAGGTGGTGGATACTGAATTTACACCCCGGCTTTAAAAAGTCTCCAAGATTGAGTTACAGAGTTCATGAATAAATGTGAACAGTCTAATAGCGAATTGATACTTGGCGATCAGCAACTGTATATCTACGAAACAATTACGACAACGAGCCCAATTACAAAGAGTATACCTAGTAAACCTCTAACATGCTCATGCCTAGTTAGAGACACGATCACCACAAATTGTAATAATTCTACATTCAAATTCACTAGCCTCGAAATGTGTGGACTTAATCAAAAAATGTTTACTACACTCCTTGTTGGCTTGTTACAATGCAGTCAAGATGATTATTAGTGTCTACGTACCAGACTGCGGCATTGTATATTTTAGGTTGAATGAGCCAAACAGCCATCTTTAGGCGATAGTGACATGAAAATGCCGCTAACGTACAAAATGCTTTATAAGCAATAGACTTGTCTCTTCTTGAGTCGTCTCCTCTGCATGGCATTATTGCCCAGAAAATTACCAACACCCTAATGCATTTAACGTCGCGAGTTAAACAGCAATGATGTGTAATGTTGTTTGCAATAAAACACAAATTGATTTGTCGAAGTTATCGCAAGACAAGTCCATAAAGAATAAAGGATCATGTGACAAGGCTTCTTTTTCGTAAACACCTGATCACCAACTCATCAATCTAAATCAAAAAGTCTCTGTACGTGTATAGACCTGTGGGCTAGTTAGGCTGGATAAGACAGTCAAGACTGTTTCCGCAAACCCGCCGCTCACAGGATGACAAAGATTATCTGGTGCAATTTTATTGGAGGCCTCATCAACAAAGTGTAAATTGGAAGGTTTAATTTGTTGTGTTTGAAAATATAATAACATTATGAGCGCACGAGCCTCTGTTGACCCGATCTATTGTCAGATAGAAAAACCAAGCGAGCAATATGCTTTCACATATTGAAGGCTGATTTATAAATACCTCGGTCACTACATAACAGGTCGATGGTTAGCAGGTCAAAAGTGAAATACGATATATGGCGTGATGAAAATAGCGAGTTCGTATTTTATTGATAGTTTGAAATTATAAGGTAGGTGTGTAGATTTGGGATGCTTTAAATAATGAAACAAATCATTGAGAACGTATTCCGTCTATATACTTAGCTAGATAACGAAGTGATGTGATTAAGCTGAGGCAAATAATGACATCATATAATTAACTAACACTGTTTCTTATCTAGGCTGTTTGATGGCTATACCATGATGCTAATTGCAAAAAAGAATGATTTTGGGAATATTTCATTTTCTGATCGCCATGAATATATATACGATATATTTCTACAATAGCATTCATGATCGCCCCACAGCAATGAAGGCCACCCATCCCACATCACTAACAAGGTTTAATACTGTTTTTGACGGGAAAGGACAATACAGGGTATCCTATTGACTGTGCCATTCAAAGCATGTATTCAAAAAGGGTCAAGAGCCGAACGTGTATTGAAATAATTTGTCAAAACTAATAATATTTAAACAGTGCTCATATTATATACGTATCATAGTCTTGTATATAAACCTTATATTGACCCAATTAAATTGCGCTATTAACACATTATTAATGAAAACTATGCGTATTGGACGAAAACAACTGTGCACATGATATGCTGGTATAAAGCACCGGCACTTATGTCTACCCTTGAGTAAAGATAAGCAACCTTCAACTTGCTTGATTTAATGTCAAAACTAGATTATATCTAACACATGTTGACTTAGAAGCAAACTAGGAAAGATTATCGAGGTATTTGCCCTTAACGCCTGTAATATCAGCCCCTTTTATCACAACCCTCCGCCTGTTATCACTAATACCATAAATCATTTCGACAAGATTCTAAGATGATTATATTGTAGTATTATCATCTTCGAATTATAAATGATTAGTAGAGCATAACCGCCTGCGCAGAAAACCTTGTCTTTCACGTACGCTTATTAATAAAAAAACCTGTCTGCGTCGCAATATCCCGCTTTAATTAAATAGATCCGCTTAAGCAAGCACAGTATGTATTATGACAGTGGACATGTAGCAACGACGATTGATGCTCGCAGTTTATTAGGCGCTACCGACAGACCATGTCATATAAACATTATCTTTTGCCTTGTAAATGGGACGGAACCGGAAGCTAAAACAACCAAACTAATAATCAGTGGATAGTATTAGCCGGAAAGAGATAAGCCTTATGCCGTCGTATAAGAAAACGTAAGTTATACATTTGCGCCATTTTGCTGCAAAATAGGCACATTTTCCTGTGGCAGTCCAGGGCGTATGCGCTAGTTTATGCGTCATTACAACAGAGAAAAATGGGCGCCTTTATTCGGACATTAACGCGTCTTAATACTCCTGAGTCTCGAACGAAACATATGCGAATATACATTATCTTTACATAGACTGGACAGTAAATTAGACATTGTAACTTGAACGACAATTGACGGTATGGATTTATTTGTGCAAGTGGTAATTTAACTTGCGTATCGGCACCAGGTGCCAGTTATCAGTACACGTTTTATTTCTACATATCAATGGCAACATCTGTATATTTAACATAATAAGCGGTTTCTTATACAGTTGCTTATTATAGGCTTTGTAACCGCCATTACAATGGTCATCCATCAAGTTGCACAGAACTCTGGTGTACCGATTCCGATCCTGATATATGCATCGTGACGATGTTATTTCAGAGCAGAAACATTTTTGCAATCATTGCCTGTTACACAAATGCCAACTAGCCATCGAACGCACATGAATGAGGACGATTGATTCGGAGTGGCAACAAAACGATGATTGATACCATCGAAGACAGTCTCTTCCTCGTTGGCTGGTGCAGCTCATTTGTGGCTATCTAAGGTACTACCAGCGCGGTGCTACATGACGACACCACTAACAGCCCCAACCCCTTCCTCATCCCAAACATACACAAACACACATCTGATTCGTCATTGTGGACAGAGCATACCCACCAATCTCTGTGACGTTATGAATACATAAATCGCTAAACATTCTATTTTGTGTGTCAAACGATCCTGATCCCATTAACTAGTTATCTAGAGATTTTGTCCTATTAGTCATCCGGCTGCCGTAATAGTTAAGGCTAGATTGTTAAATACGACGTTAGTAAACGTAGAAAATGATAAAAATGATAGACCTTTGAATAGGTCCCTGTAGTGCTTTTGCGCCATGCTTGCAGCATTTGAATACTTGACAAAGCAAAAAGCTCAGCACTTAAACGCAGATTCAATTGCATGTCATTGAATATACAAGTCTGCAATGCTTTACGACAACAATACCACTGCCGTCAGGTTTCGAATGTAGGTCCTAAAGTAAACGGTGTCCTTAAGGTGCCATAAATACGACAGAACAGACTCGTTAGAACAGTAATATGTCCAGCAATCGCACCGTAAATCATATCGCTCATTTAACCTTCTATAGATTAAAAGTAACGTCGCGTGAGTTTCATAAATTTCATATGATTCTAATATATTGTTGCAAGATACTACCTTCTTGCTTTTGAATGTTCAGCATCAAGCTCTGGCTATTCATCACACGTCCATCTCGACCGAAACATTAGAATTTCCTACAGCTACCCTTCATCAAGTCTTCATTACCTTGAGCGCCGCGTGTAGGCCCGCCAGGCATACGAATTGTCATTCGATAAATGCAAAACCAATCTTTGTATGCAACATCATATCACTATATGATTAACTTACAGCAGCTGTGTTATCTAATTCATACAAGGACGACAATTACAGTCCTCAATAATGATACCTTCATTGCCATAGCACAAATGCATTTTCAGGTATCGGGGCGATATGCTGCCCAATAGTTGTGACTTAATCGATCATTGATGTTACTATCAACCATGATTATGCTCAATGTAGCTATACAGTGTGATCGCTATTGTACATTTATTTGCAATAAACAGTTGCCTAATAATACCGTCACAACAAATATCTGCATCACAGCGGATTGCCTCAGATATTAAAGTACATATACAGGTAGTAAGACAAACCATAGTTAATATTACAGTCTACGTACGTGCAACAAACGATTAATTGCAGATTCAGTCAAAGAGCGTGGATGCGAGATAGGGGGGACGTAACTTTCTTCCATTAAGTTATAACCAAATGTTACGCAATCCTGCATAAAGCTGGTTATAAACATCTTTGCGTCAGCTGCAATATTATGTCAGCGTCTGCTGTATTAATCCACACATGTCTGATAGAACCTTAGAGAAAGCTTAGCAGTTTAGTTGCGACCATTGCTTATGCTATCACAGACTCAGAATCAACATGAACACCCGCAGCTTACATGATACTCGTGAAAGTTATCGTAACAAGGACAAGGAATTGAATCATTTTTGCGACAGATCCGATAGACTATTGCGACGGACATTTATAGAGATGTCTGTCTAGCGAATGATGAAACAACAAGACCGCACAGATAATCAATACTGTAAGCTACATTTAAGAAATAGAGTCAGGTAACATTATACTTTTGTGACATAGAAACTCTGAGATCAATGGCTTTATATATCCACCAGCTGCAGTGCACTAACATAATCAATGTCTGAGAGCTAGAGTTGAAAACATCCCCCCCTAACCCGCTACCAATCTAGCACATCTGACTGTGAAACGTGTTAATCTAGATACAACCAATTGGTTATAATACTTGCTCATTGGCGCTGTAAATTTCAGCAAGTAGGATAATCTAGATTTCTTATTGTGAAAACTAATACATTATTGAGTTTAACATGCGTAGGTTAATCTCTAGCATACTTTTTCATCAACAGCCACCTCTTTGTGATGCCTCAAAACGTGAAATACAATCAAGGCTTAATGAAGGCATTATTAATGAAAGCATCGCAGGATGGGTTTACCTTACGAGTAGAGGACAGTATTTCCTGTTAAGCTCACTTATCACGATTGGTTCACAGACAACCGTTGTTCAGAGTGCATAGCTTGTAAATCGGTCAAAGTCAAATAATTAGGCCGAAGTTACTCACATTTTTGCATGTCATATTTATGAAACGTGATTTTATATAGCTATATAATATTTAGTGCCAAGCATATGGTAGATATTCCTGATGATGCGAAACTACGAGACCTTGAAGCACGTGTGATATTAGAAATTTTAAAAATTAATAAGATATCAACAAGCAACATGTTATTTGACATTGATTCACGAAAACACTGAAGTAAGTATAGGGTTAAACTGCATACCAAAACTTGTGTGTAATATGGTGCCCGAGAACATTGAGGATAAAAAAGTCAATAGAGATTTAATATGGTTATAGAGAATCCATCATGTAAGCTTTTGTTCATGAAACGTTTATCTACGAACGAAACAATTTGTTTTTACAGCATCACAAAAAGACATTACAAAAGCCTCCATGCGCTAGAGTATTTTTCACCAACTCTTTCATTAGAAAAAGGATGCATTAATCGCCATGCAGGGATTTTACTTTCTCTTTCATAACGCTCGTCAAATGATATTGACTACGTTGTTAGCACAATCTTTTGCGGCAATACATCAAATAGCCATTTGTACGCATCCCTCGATTGCTAGCTCAAAGCATTATTTATGCCTGCAAGATAATCAAGAAAACAACAAATTTTGCGGCAAGCGAGATTTGGAAAGATTTCACGCGACACAATAGCAGAGTCATGGAAAACTATTTCAACTGCCTTATTGTGAATACTTGAGCAACGATTATCGTTCTCAATTATGAATAATATAGAGATAACGGGGGATTGTCATAAACCCATATGCATTTAACCAATAATCAGATTCCACGAGGTTGCCTCATATAATTTGTCTCTTTGAATATCTTCATTTGTCAGAGAAATGGACATGTAACATAGCTTGGTATTTTTAAGTAACTTAATTATGACCAACACTAAGAGATGTAATGCGACTTGAATGTGATGTTTTGGTATTTTGCCTGATGTATTGCATAATATGCAGACCAGAACATAAGCATGAATGAGCGAATAACTGAACTGAACTCTATAAGAGATATGAAAGCATTCAGCCAAGATATTTTGGTTAGTCAGCTTTCTTATAATTATAGTGGGGGCTCGTTGAAATAGCTTCTTAAACGAAATATGTTACCTATCGATTTCGTGCGAGGCAGCTTACAACATATTTTGCCATGGGACAATATTTTCCGTGTATTTAATGCTAGAGTAAGAGAGGAGAACTTCCGGCATGGTAAGGGCTTTGTCGGTGTACAGCCATGATAACATGAGGCCGCTATCAAACATTAATGAGGTCGAAGCAGTAAATCTTAGTTGCAGTGTAGAACCTCAAAGGCAATTATTAATGATGACTTCCATATTATAAATCCCATTTGGGACCTGATAAAAGAGACTTTGTTAGAACGAAGCATCAGCTGCTTGATACATACCTTTATTACATCCCTTTTATTAGGGAGTCATGGATATATACTGATCTTTCCAGATCCTAAGCTTTACATTGCCGTCCGGAAGAAGTGTAAGATAATCAAGAAAACAACAAATTTTGCGGCAAGCGAGATTTGGAAAGATTTCACGCGACACAATAGCAGAGTCATGGAAAACTAATGCAACTGCCTTATTGTGAATACTTGAGCAACGATTATCGTTCTCAGTTATGTATAATATAGAGATAATGGGGGATTGTCATAAACCCATATGCATTTAACCAATAACCAGATTCCACGAGATTGCCTCATATAATTTTTCTCTTTGAATATCTTCATTTGTCAGAGAAATGGACATGTAACATAGCTTAATATTTTTAAGTAACTTATTTATGACCAACACTAAGAGATGTAATGCGACTTGAATGTGATGTTTTGGTATTTTGCCTGATGTATTGCATAATATGCAGACCAGAACATAAGCATGAATGAGCGAATAACTGAGCTGAACTCTATATGAGATATGAAAGCATTCAGCCTTTTAGTTAAGATATTTTGGTTAGTCGGCTTTCTTATAATGAAAGTGGGGGCTCGTTGAAATAGCTTCTTAAACAAAATATGTTACCTATCGATTTCGTGCTTACAACATCTAGCATTCGGCAGAACAGTAACGTGTGATCAGCGCAATCGGGAAAGATTATTCCATAAACAGCCCCACTTTGAATGGGCAGTCTCCCTCGACCCCGTCTGTCAAATGTTATGTTTGTCATTTCTGTACCGCAGAAAGGCTCAACATGGTTTGTTAATCATGTAGTAGCCTTGACATGAACAGGAAATTACGATACTTTTGTGAGTCACTGCCGCCCTGTCATGATGCAGCTACGCAGCAGGCGCTATCTATCGCGGGACGTGCTTCTAGGCTTGGTGTTTGATTTTGCATGTGATAATTATGCCGATAATTTGTGAGGTATTCAAAACAGGCTATGAAACTTCAGTCATGAATGATTTCAAACGCTGTTGCACTTAAACATTGCTGAATTTAACACTGCAAGATCGTGAATGAGATGCAGTATGGTTGTGCACTGACATTGTTTTAGTTATCTCATTTATAGAACACTCGCGAGATATTGGTAGACGCGGTTAAAGTACCAGTGCTAGAATGCACAATTGAATGCCGATATTTTCCTTGCCATGTTTTTTTATTGAAATGTATTTGGCCACAAATCGAACATTGTCACTGGTTCGATGAACAGCTAATATTCTGTGATGTTTGATGTTGATTGCAATTGATGTATAAATAAGGCAATAGCATCCGTAAATTGCCCATATCAATACATATGTCATTGAGCCTCGGATTGAAGCATATGAATCTCAAGGGAACGGGAGTAAGCAAACAATGTTCTCCTATAACATAGAAATTAATACATCTACGACATTTAGCCAGTAACAGAACCGAAACGACGTGGAGCCCAATGATAGATTGTCTAGTCATTTAAAGAGGCTGTTCAGTCCCATATCGGGCCCTCACAGATAATTGTGTTAATAAATCACGCACACATTTATAATGCATTGTTCTAATTTGTGCCTCAAAAGTTTACTTGATCTGAAATCATGCTGATAAAATTTCCACACTAGTATTTGACTGGCAATACACGTGATGTAGAACAGATATCTGTTTAATTTAGTTGTGCTGTTCCATCAATAGCGGTGCCTCCCTAAAGCCAAAATCTGCACGAGTAATAGATGCAAATCATTACGTGCTCTATAACTACCTCGATATTGATAGGTGTGCTTCCGCTTAAGTTACAAAGTGGAGATTTAAACAAATCTTCATTTATTTAAGTTATGGACATCATTGCGCAAATACGAGACCGACGAGCAGGAAGGGTAATTTTCGACAACACAAATGGCGACGGTCGAAGTCGGGATCTATTTTCAGAGATCGCAGCGCCTTGTAGCGACTAAAAAGTCTGAAAACTTTAAGCCTTTGGCTTCCAAGGTGCGGTCACTAAGCAGCTTGCTAGGAAACCTCGCCACAAATATGGGGCTGAACGGTCTCTTTAACTGATGTTAATGTAACACAATAACAAGTACTATCTGTTGTAATATCACAATCTATGACATTCAGTCAAATTAAACCATGACACAGTCACAATGCATAAATATAGGAAGTCCAACTGAACTTTAGGTACACTATGTTGTGTCGCACACATTCCGTCTAAAAAAAACATATAGTGTTTTCTAAGAAAAAGAGTTGGAATTTATAATGTATAATAAGTAGATATAACGAATATCAGTAAGACGCACTTTACTTCAGCAATATGTACGGGAAAGTTTGTAATGTATGTAGTAATTTATGCAAGGTGCGGGCATTTCAATGCATTTTTGCTGCCATTCAATCCTAACTTTTCATATCAGGACATTTGTAAGATATCCACGCACCAACGGTTCTACAGTAAGTTTTCCGTATAACATAAATTGACTTCTTCCAAGACGGCAATGTAAAGCTTAGGATCTGGAAAGATCAGTATATATTCATGACTCCTTAATCAAAGGGACTAAGGGATGTAATAAAGGTATGTATCAAGCAGTTGATGCTTCGTTCTAACAAAGTCTCTTTTATCAGCACCCAGATGGGGTTTATAATATGGAAGTCATCATTAATTATTGCCTTTGAGGTTCTATACTGCAACTAAGATTTACTGCTTCGACCTCATTAATGTTTGATAGCGGCCTCATGTTATCATGGCTGTACACCCTTACCATGCCGGAAGTTCTCCTCTCTTACTCTAGCATTAAATACACGGAAAACATTGTCCCATGGCAAAATATGTTGTACGCTGCCTCGCACGAAATCGATAGGTAATATATTTCGTTTAAGAAGCTATTCCAACGAGCCCCCACTTTCATTATAAGAAAGCCGACTAACCAAAATATCTTAACTAAAAGGCTGAATGCTTTCATATCTCATATAGAGTTCAGCTCAGTTATTCGCTCATTCATGCTTATGTTCTGGTCTGCATATTATGCAATACATCAGGCAAAATACCATAACATCACATTCAAGTCGCATTACATCTCTTAGGGTTGGTCATAAATAAGTTACTTAAAAATATTAAGCTATGTTACATGTCCATTTCTCTGACAAATGAAGATATTCAAAGAGACAAATTATATGAGGCAACCTCGTGGAATCTGGTTATTGGTTAAATGCATATGGGTTTATGACAATCCCCCATTATCTCTACATTATTCATAATTGAGAACGATAATCGTTGCTCAAGTATTCACAATAAGGCAGTTGAATCAGTTTTCCATGACTCTGCTATTGTGTCGCGTGAAATCTTTCCAAATTTCGCTTACCGCTAAATTTGTTGTTTTCTTGATTATCTTACACTTCTTCCAAGACGGCAATGTAAAGCCTAGGATCCGCAAATATTAGTATATATTCATGACTCCCTAATCAAAGGGACTAAAATATGTAATAAATGTATGTATCAAGCAGTAATGCTTCGTTCTAACAAAGTCTCTTTTATCAGGTCCCAAATGGGGTTTATGATATGTAAGTCTTCATTAATAATTGCCTTTGAAGTTCTATACTGCAACTAAGATTTACTGCTTCGACCTCATTAATGTTTGATAGCGGCCTCGTGTTATCATGGCTGTACACCGACAAAGCCCTTACCATGCCGGAAGTTCTCCTCTCTTACTCTAGCATATTTGTAATTGGAACACCTAATGCCCATTATCATGCAGCTGACGTCCTAATATAAATTCGATAACGCTGCTTCTGTTAGTTATTTATATAGTGATGTGCAATCGATGGTGTTGCATACATAGATTGGATATTGCACTTATCAACAGTCAATTCGTACGCCTGGTGGGCCTATTCGCGATACTTAAGGCAATGAAGACTTGATGAAGGGCAACTGTGGGAAATGGAAATGCGTCTGTCCAATAGCTGCATGATGCATGGCAAACGGTTGAGGTTGAACATTCATAAGCCAGAAGGTAGTGTCTTACAACAATATGTAAGTATCATATGAAATTTACTCTACTGATTTATGTGATATAATATTCCACGCCAAGCCATACATTTGACATCTGACGGCAGTATTCAGATGCTTCAAGTGACCTATTCACGGATATGTCGTTTCTAACAATCTAGACCAAGCTATCAGGGCAGCAGGATGACAAATAAGACAAAAACACTTCAACACCTAATGGATTCTTGCACAAATCCCTGGTATCAAACAAGCACATCGAAAGCTTTCTTTAAATAACTGATTGATTGAATCAGGAATCATTTGTCAAACAAGAAATGATTTTCAGCTTATTTTGTGTGATTTCTGTACAGTGCTTAAGAAGTCTTCCGTTAAATATTTACATCCACAATAATTTTGTAGGCGGTGTTCAGCCAGCAACGTACGCATCTTTACCATAGCTGTCCACAATGATTATTCCGATGTTTATTTGTGTCTGTTCTGAGGACGAAGGGTTCGGGCTGTTTAAAGATGACGATAAAGGGACTGTTTTTACGCCCTTCTGGTTTAAGCAATATATTTCATCGCCGTGTCCACAAAATCATTGTTTATTTCCACTCCGAATGAATCGTCCTCATTCATGGATGCTTCATGGTTAATTAGCATATTTGTAACACGCTAAGATTGCAAACATGCGTCTGCACCGAAATCTTTTATTGGCCGTTACGAAGTATGCTTGTAGCACACTGGTTGAAGTTGGCATTGTGTTTTGCTTTAAATTTCACGAATCTTCGTCGAGCTGCATCCTTTGCAATGGTCGTCATAGCAACAGCTGAAAACATTATCAATCCCGTGCTTATCTACTATAATTATCTTTTTATAGACATTCCTGAATAACTTAAGTGTAGGATAATATTCCTTCACCTTCTTTCGTTCCCGGGTAAAATGTTTATTGTTTTTTTTGCTCGGCAACTAAGGCAATGTATTTGAGCCTTGGAATATGACGTTTGAAGAATAAGTCATGTCGATAAGAGTTTTTAAGGACGTGGTGCCTCCACCACCTCATACCCACTGTCTGTATATCCAGTAGTTCATTATAGTATATATGAATTGGAGACGTTTTCTTTGGCGGACAGCCATCGATGGGCTAATAGTTCTCACTTGTCGATAACCTGTGAAATGTTTCTCTCATTGTCACACGCACACACGCACACACACACACACACACACACACACACACACACACACGCACACACACACACACACACACACACACACACATATACATACACACACACACACACACACACACACACACACACACACACACACACACACACACACACACACACACATACACACTAAACAGATTCCTAAGAATGAATTGCATTCCATCGGCAGCGAAACAAGGCAGCACTAACAGTATAAGATCAGGATTGCATCCGTGTTTGATCTGGGCAGTTAGAAAACTGATGCCGCTATTACGGAGAAAGCAGGCCCATTGTAAATCGCCAATCGATTGGAGCCTTTGAGATGAAATTTCTTTTTTGCGCATTTATCGATGTAAGGCTCAATGATGAATGCTATAAATGGAATTATGATGTCTGATAAATCATCAAACCCGTCGATAAACTGCAAATATTACACCAATAACACTGATCGCAGTTTCAATGACTGCATGGAAACATGTTTTGCGATTCGTTACATGCAGTTATTGTTTACGTGCATGTAAGTACCTAGGCATAAAAACGTGAGCATGGCGGTCCAATTTATCAAACATTTTGGTTTGATTTTCTTCGTTAATAAACATGAGAATCTGTCCATCGCGGACTGCGGTCCATTCCCGGTGGGATCACTGTAATTGGTTTCTCCAATTAACATTGTTGGCGACCGTATGCTCACCATTAGATCGCATTTTGTCATTATATATATTGACAAACGCTTTTTATGACTCTTACATGTTCAACATATTCGCCAGTGAACTACCAGTTGCTGGACTTGAATAGTTGTATGTGTCTATTGGAATGGATATAAATGAAAACTGCTCAATGAATTATTAATTTGTGACGATGATCACACATGTGGTTGTGACTAACGCACGTAATTACATGCTAATTTGTTGAAAATAAATGACTGTGAATAATGCAATCAATCAATGTGGTTAATATGCATGTTATATATACAACAACACATAGTACATACACAAAAGAATATTGCAATACACGAACATGGAATATTCTATCTTTCATTAGCTTCAAATCATATGCATATTTTAAATGCGCTCATTAATTGTGTAGTGTGGTAATGTGCAAAGGCCAAGGGCGATGCGCATATTCTAATAGTTGTGCCATATTGCAAGCCATCCATAGTAATGCGACATGCAGCTGATATAGGGTTGGACTCACAAACCCCTCACCGTTGGTAGACTTATTAACCATATTTTATTACATGCAAAGGCATTTTTGGCGATATGAATGTCAGCAGATAGCGAATGTTGCGTCCCTCGTCTTGCCTTCTGGAGTATATATTTGGTGTTGGATTTGATATATAAGTCATCATAGCATATGCACTCTGGCACACGTTAATTAAACACACAGTCGATTAATAACTTTGCTTAGATCAAATCCTTTTATTCTCCCATTTTATTGATTGAAATGTTGACATTACCAACTTCAGCTGCCTGCTTTCCTTACAAGACTAATTGCTTGACAAGGAAACGTCACAGTAGCTGTTATTGCGCAAAAACGCCAACCCAAGGGCAGCTATCGAACGGTATGAGCCTCTTAAAGGTATATCTGCTAATTTTGCTGAAATCGGATTGTGATCATGCCATTTATGGACGTATTGACATACTTCACTTATTAGTCAGACAAAACCTCCAAAACACGTTCATTATAAGAAACCAATGTGGCACTATAGTAAAGTTTAATCTAGCACTGGTACTATCATCGTATCAACACAGTTCATTCTATTCACCGGGGATCAATATTGATGAGTCATTCAAAGGCTACAAGCCTCTAGTGATATATGGTGGTAGATAACCGTGTGTCAAGTGCTATGTGCAGATAGGGATGAGTTTTCAGGAATGCATCTTGGCTTAAAGATAATCCAGGCAGCCATTAGTGAGGATCTACGATCCACGTAGTAGTGGTGTAAATCAACCTATTGAGGACGGCGCATGGGTGATTATCTTGTCACGTTGGTTCATGGCTGCTCTTTCCAAAGTACATCTTCAGCTGATTAATTACAGTTGCTCTGAACTCTTACGGTCTTGTAACCGCAATTATGTAAGTTAACTATTGTGTCACGAAACAATGGGTCGGTGACCGGCCATAATCGTTGTTTCGGCTGCGATGTTTTTGTCTCATTAGCATGTCGGTTGCTTATTAATCACATCCAAAGCGAAATGTACAAAGAAGAAACTATCGTCCTGCGATTAATGAACATAGGCATGTATTACTGATGCGTAAATTGTGGACAAGGATGTTCACTGTAAACCCGATTCACTAAAACCCGCAACAGTTTACAAGATATATATGATACCCTATGATGTTGACATTTGACACCTAATGTGGAAATTGTATCTGCCTCTGCCCAACATCTGTATGATAGTGAACGTGTCATAGTACTATGAGATTACGCACCGCATGGATTTTGACCTTGAGCGATGCTGGGCGCTCATCTCGTTCAAATTGCCCCTGTCTCACTGCTGTTCTCTGCACTACGCCCCACCTCCTCATCCAGGCGGCTGCCAGTTAAAGCTCTGCTTCCGGCACTCATCTCATCTCATTTAAGTAACTTATTCGCTGCACTCCCTTTACAATCAGAGCGATCCAAGCGTATCGGTGCAGCACGGTACCTTCTGTTATTTGTTCAATGACTGTGGTATGAAATAACATTAATAGCTTCAACAACTCTGACGGTGTATGCGTCGGGTGATTGATGAACTGCTGTCATGTGTCGCCCATGTCAAGTGACTTGACGGTGAGAATCCTAATATTGTTTGTGCTTGCTTTTTGCTCAAGGACCAATCAGTTTTATAGATACATTTAAATGTGTCGGTAATCTTGACTATTTGAACTTGCAAGGTGCACTCGATAGAGTCTGAAGTGGAAACTTATGCAAACTATTTCTCTAACTACTCCTTTTTCAATCCGATGAGTACTAATCAACCAACGACTCTTTGGCGTACTTCGTGATAAGGGCGCAGCCCAATTGAATAACCAATGTTGGGTTATGGCTGCGCTGAGTGGAGCAAGTTGCTATTAACAATATGCTTTCAATGATACAATACTCACTTAAGCCCTTCTCCCAGATAATTTTGTTAGACTGACACATAATGTTATTGTTACTCTCTGAAGTTCTGTGTTCGTCGATTGGATATAATGTCACAGGGAATGTAACACAGCGTGGTCGCTGACATCGTCAAGGCCACTACAAGACGGCTACAACTCCTACGCCACACTAAACAAAGTACTGATTGTGAAACACGAGTGCTAACCCACTAATTCCTGCTTAATACTATTTGACGCTGCTAAACAGCAACCCACACAACTTCAGTTATTTCATCAGCAATGTCAACATCTGCTCCGCTCATAAACACGTGTTCCTGTTGCTGATAGTGTTGACATCCCTTGGTCACGTGGATCGACGCGACACATGGGCTGCCAGTTACAATGCACCAAATTACAGCATTCGTGTCATCGTCATGCTCGGTCGCACATCAGACTTCGCAGCACAAACTGACATAAATTCCGAGAATTATATTTACGCTGATACTGTTCAGAAATACTTCAACGACCTCCGTGGTCTCAAGACAATAATGGTTTCCAAATGGCCACAACTTATTGCATAAAAACCAAATACCCGCTGATTGCGACTGATTACTTCATGGACGATGTATTCCAAAAAGTGCAATATCTGCAACGACGTCAAACGGGCGCAGCATTAGTTCACCGTGTGCAATCTACAGCCATCTTGTGCTTCTGTCCTGATTGTTGGTTATGAATCGACAGACATGAGTGAAATTCCAACTTACAGCGGCAGCAACTTCCCCATCCACAGTGCAGTGTCAGTGAACTCGCTTACAACATCCGGTGTCCACCAGTTATATATTGCTTCTATTCACACACCTCTCTTTATTCATTATTATCGGGACACTGGCTGAAAAGCTGCAGCTTATTATCACAGACAACCGAAATGCAATTAAAGTGGTTAGATTATACCTCGCCCAATGATCTCAAGGTTTATATGAGAATCTGTGCGGCAGTTAACAATTACTTATTTATGGCAAGTAAGATGGGTTATTGACTTATATAAATGCTGTTGACGAAGCACTAATCATTCAAATATTATAACCAGACATAGGCCGCTCAAAAAGGAATCAGTTTTCCCCTAGACCATTTTGATCATATAATATAGACGACTAGGTGGTCAATTCTATATTATTTGGCCAACAATCGGATACAGTGTGTATATGCGCTGTCATTAATAGAACAAGATTTGAAATTACCGACACATCAGGCTCAATGTTAATTTTCGCTTTCTCAAAGACGTTATCGTTCAGCAAGCAAGATCTTCAGGATGCCTCAAGTTCATCAAATACGACGCGAATGTCAGTGCCAGCGCACGGTCTGATTCCGTAAAGGGCTTTTTATTATCCTTAATAGCTTCTTGGGTTAATGTTACTGACTACTAATGGATCATCGTCCTGGTCAACTCTGCGCGTGCGCATCCACGTGGCAAATATATGAGTCGAATCAACTTGTCGGCATTTTACAGTCCTTTGACATAGAATGATGACTAGGGGAATGATGGTTTTCAAGTGTTTCAGGCAGCTGACGATGGGTTTCCATGAGATCAACTGGGCGTATTGATAATCTATTAAGTAATTACTTGCGATGCATGTGCCACGGAGCAGTGTGTGTATCCCATACATTGTAGATGGGGAAGCAGCAAACGGGCAAGTGTTGTAAATGACTCAATACACATAACTATATATCAGCCGGCAATACGGAACGCTAGCCGTTGGCACTAGCACATAATTGTCAGCGACGCATTATTTACGGATTCAGTCGGTGACCACATAATTGAATAAAAAGAGTGAGCATTATTTACGCTACCACATATGACTATTGCTTTGTGCGGCAGAATAATTTATTAAGCTGAAAAGCAACATGTATTATATTCCTCATTCCTTTTACTGGTACTGATAAAAGCGTAAGTCTAATTCTCTCTTTTTTTAAGATTACTCTTCTTGCGTGTGCATCACGAATATAGCAGCTGGATAGAAACGGTTACCAGTAGCCTGTCAGTGGAAAAGGCTACTGGCAGATGCTAAAAAGTAGCGTACATATAGTTATAAAGGAATGACGCTCATGGTAATGCATACCTACTTTATCATAAGCATAAGAGGAATATAATCCGGAAATAAATAAATTGCGCAGCAATTTCAAGGATTTTCTTTGATAGCTTCGATAGAATAATGTGGTATAAGTACAGTCGCGTGTGAAAGGATAAATGGCGCGTGGTGTCAGGCAGCCGCTGAATGGTATTAATGATTACAATTTGGCGATAATCATCACTGCCATTTACAGTGACCTCCAGCAATGATTATAATCAAATCTAAACAATATATATATGTGATGAATGGCGCCATATGTGTCTGAATGAAGGTTTAACATTGTCTCATGAAAAGTATCACATATTCGTAGATGATGTTATTATTATAACACGAGAACTGGTAATTATATATAGTGGTCCATTAGTGCCGATGAGTTTCCGCATATTCCGTATGTGGCGATCACATGATACCTTATGGTAAACGAGGGCGCCAACAAAACAGACAAACCTGAGAAATAATATTGTAAGTTATTTCTTGTTCGATATCTTTGCTATAATACATTATCAGTAAAGTTACATAATGCCCCTCGTAGTGTCCACTTGACGTTGTAAACATTGCTAAGCATCACGTATCCACATAAAGTGCCGTTCCATTTACCTCACTGTATGTTTCAATTGTATACAGCGTGTAGAAACTGAACAAATAAAATGGCGGATGTGGCCCAGGTCAAAAATAGGTAAATATGGGTATCGACATGGACACTCGCTAGTATCATACGGTAATAATAATTCATACGGGTGAGGAGATCACCTTCAATACTCCATCAGTATATATGCCGTTCTAAGTATAACGCTTCAGTGCATAACCCGAAAGACGTAGGCCATTGTCGCATAGGTCGGCGGTCGAAGGGCATGCTTGTTGGCACAAGACAAACGTGGTACTGACCAGGGAGAGACCAGTCTCCTTAAAGGAAATAGAAACAATTGCCAATCTTTGGTGCTTGTTGGGTAGACAACCATTTGCTACTATTATGTATTGCAACACACATCCACTGTAATTACATTATTACTCACAACTGGACATTTCCTGTTGATTTTCTTACTTTTATCTACTGACACCCTGACACTACGGGTTTTAACTATTTTTCAATTTACTTATTTATGGATATGGAATGAACATATGATAGATATCGACGAGAACGATTTGCATGATAGCGGATTGCTTTCACTCAGGAGACACAATCACGGTGCCCAAACTGTTTCTGAAACTAGGGTCATACAGAATACCATCTCTGGGTCAGGGAATAAGAGGCCAGTCCAGCCTTGTTTGTTTGAGTTGTCTCCATTTTGCAACGGCAAAATTCAGCTATTGGATTTTATAGTACGGAACTACAGCGTTTGTTGAGTTTTCTAACACAATGTGTTGATTGCTAAAATTGAAAAACCATAAAATCTATGCATGGATCGCGGTCAGACGTTCATTTGCTTCAGGTGACTTTGCAGTGATTCTATCTAAGCTGTTGAATATCTAGTTGCCTGACAATAAAATTCAGTGAATGTGTCACTTACATCAGGAATATGTTTATACTTCAATCGGCACCCTATGTTTTTTAAATGCCGTTAAAGTAGTTGTTCGATGGTTTCTGTCTGCTTGTCAAAAACCGCCAAATATTTTTTGTTGCAATTGTGGAAAAAAAGAGCAACGTAAATTACGGCGCAATTTATTTTGTGGAAATATAGATCTCGCTCAGCGTATACCGAACGTGATTGTCAATAAGTGGAAAACATATTGATTGATGAGCAAGCAGTTCGCTAACCACCTCTTATCATGTAAAATATCTAAGCACGTGACAGTTGTTCGACTTATGAATTACTGGCAATTTGCATAATTGACTTGGTAGCTTGCAGTAAGTCAAGTGTAATAAGAAAGGGCACTGATGGACAATGATTGCGCTAACGGGAGAAACAAAACAATTAATTTTGTTTACACTCGACACAAACATGTGACGGGACTGCGATAACAAATGGACAGATATAACAAAGATGTGAAACGGGTGCCTTGCCAGTGCGTTATGTGGAATAATGGTACGTATGAAGTAGAAGACCTGCTTATTGAAAGGTGCTATTTGGTGTCTGAAATCCATTATAAGCCCTCATGCAATATTAAGTTATTTTTACATGCAAGGACACCATTAGCAAAAGAGGGATTGTAATAGCAATAGCATCAGGTGGTGGATGCTCTGGGCGTGTCCTGTATACAATAACTCTTCAAAGGGATTCATAATATGAAAGGCATCATCACATACTCTCTCTTTTATTTTTTATCACCTCATTGTGTTATAGCGCGAAAGCACTGCAACATTAGCTCATGGCCGCATGGAAATAGGCTGTAATCTCGTCCAAGCTTTCTCTAGCTGCTTTATGTAGCACCACAAAAATGGAGAATTGAAGGATTGGTGCTTAGTTTAGCTATATTCGGTAAAGAGTGTCATCCACCTCTCGGATGCTAGACTTAAACAAAATGTTCGCTAACGGTTTTTCCGTTAAGCCATTGATAAAATGTAGCTTCACTTACAATGATGAGGTTCGTCAATGTATGTGCAGCAAGTGCCGTGTATTGTGGAAGTAAACCAGACATCAGAGCAAACTTCCGTATTTTATCTTTACAATTTATCTCTTTACACAGAATCACTGTGGATCACCTAGAATTCAAGTTGTTGTTCACATTGTGTACACGCATTGCGCCAGGGTCATTTAAAATCTGTTCGTTTTGCTTCAGTTGATGAAAGACCGTATAATGTAGGCAGTAAATGGTGACATGATATCAATAGTGTCACCACGGCGCATCGATCTTGTATTATTAATCATTAGGTCGATAATCTAATACGTGGCTAGTATGCATCGAATACAAATAGTAATCGCAGGCGCATCATCACCGAATCTTAATGACTTGCGTCCTGCATATTTTGCATACACATAGCACACTGTATATTACCAAATTATCACAGGGTAACATACGTTTCACTCTCTAACAATATAAAGTCATGTTATGCTGATGATACCGGGGTAAATGCAATACCAATTAGAAATTTATGAGATAACGATCCCTACCTCCTCAGAATAAGAAAGGCTGGCCAAAAGATAACATCTAACCAATTACCTGCCAATTGCTGTTAGTAAATGCGTTGATCCCAGCCAACCTATTGTTTTTGTTATAGCTTTCGATCCAGTTTGTGCACAGCAAATGGTCGTACAATGCATATGGCATGCCTTTATTGCAATATAGCATAGAGCGATTGAGTGGAGCCGCGGGATAAAAATGCTTCGTGTGGTTTCTCGCAGGGCACATATAATTCTGTTTGGACTGTAGCTGCGTGTATGTTGAATTATGAACGTGTAAGCTATTGTCGCTGGCACATTTTTATACACGGCCATGTGAGTGCAGCAAGTCATTGTTTTATAGGGAATGTGATGATCATAGCTCTTAGTCATCTAGGTTTGACTTACATACCGATACTATAACGGTCATTAAGTACAACCAGCCTCAATATATTCACGGAGAACAGAAAAAATTCAAAAAGACAAATGGCAACAGTAGGAAAGCGTTTTTTCCCCGACACTAATATACGTCATGAGCCAATACTGTAAAAACACCGGGTCCGTAGCTACGAAACTATTGCGTTATTTATAGACACTAACCATGATCTTGCTTTATAAAGAGGATTATTACCAGTGTTATGATCTCTCCTTTTACTATCCATCATCTTCAGAATAATCCTATAATCTAGCCTTCACAAATACTAGCAAATTAATATATATTAAATATAAACATATCCTCTTTAAACAAGCTCGCTGGTTTGATGTGACTCTGAGGCATTATTATACTTTTTGTTTTACCTTTTGAGGCTCAATAAGAAAATTGCCGTGAGTGACGTGGGAAGAGTTGGAATAAAACAAGAATATTCTGACATAGTGGGTAATATCTAGGCAACGGTATATTATGAACATTTACTTTTATGTAGTAGCTCCCAATGTAAGCGCCTTCTGTAAGGTTATGCTTGATATTTTCACTACAGTATTTGCATTATGTCGCCTGATGCGTTCCATAAATATTAGCAGTAGATTTTTGCGAATATTTCCGTGTATAACACTGGCCCGTTACTAGCTTTCCCAGCTTGTTGTCTTGTGGGCTAGGCTGTAAATAAATCGTGTAAATATGTTTTGGGTGTGTTGTTAATTGCAAGCGCAACGGTGTGCAGTGGCATAGGAGGCATTGTCAAACAGGAAATGCTCTCATGGGTCCATATTTTACCAGATCAATCAGTCTCAAGATCCTGACACTGAATCGTGGGGTAACGATACTTGTCCCACTGACACGACACTGAGTATCACCGAACTGGGTGACCAACAGCAGTTTCCCATATACAGACCTAATCATTTATACGCCATGCAACAACCAATAAGTAACGAGGTATTTAGATTGTTAAATTCAACCATATGATTTCTTAAAATAGAAAACTTTCATAGAACGAGTTTTCGATTATAAAGGGATAAGGGGTACTTTATTTGCCATGATGATAAACATAATTTAATTCGCTATTTGCGATAATAGCTTGACAATGTGTTTGCTATGCTACGACTAGGCCATTGCGTTGCAGTTTGTGACCTTTAATGCAAATTGATGGAACTTAGTTTCCACTAGGGCTTGGTTGCTATCATAAATATGCTATGTTGTTTAGAAAGAAGATGTACAGGGTCAATTACAGCCTTCAATGATAGTCCGTTCTGAAGGTAATTATTTCCAGTTACAGAAGGCTTGGGACACAAACACCGCAGAGCACTTTATGTTTAGATATAAGAGCACATTCAGGAGACAATGCACATTAATCATGGTCGTTTGCCTTGCTTAATTGCACTGTCATGACGTCAATTCAAGCTTAGAGAAGGTGCTGACTTCTAATCTTTAGGGGGTCGTATTGGGCAGTGTTGTTTGGATGTTGGAATTGTTCCACTTCATGCCGTCTTCTGCAGCATTCGTTTAGCCTTTTCGTTTTCCACAACCAGTGATCATGAAATGCATCGTCCTTCGGGTTTTACTCACAGTAGGTTGTTTAAATATCTAGCTTGACATTATGGTCGTACTAAGCAGTGCGTATATCAGATACGATTTACGAATTTATTTGGTGTTGCAATTACTATTTGACGCTGCTTAACAGCAACCCACACAACTTCAGTTATTTCATCAGCAATGTCAACATCTGCTCCGCTCATAAACACGTGTTCCTGTTGCTGATAGTGTTGACATCCCTTGGTCACGTGGATCGATGCGACACATGGGCTGCCAGTTACACTGCACAAAATTACAGTATTCGTGTCATCGTCATGCTCGGTCGCACATCAGACTTTGCAGCACAAATTGACATAAATTCCGAGAATTATATTTACGCTGATACCGTTCAGAAATACTTCAACGACCTCCGTGGTCTCAAGACAATAATAGCTTTCAAATGGCCACAACTTATTGCATAAAAACCAAATACCCGCGGATTGCGACTGATTACGTCATGGACGATGTATTTCAATAAGTGCAATATCTGCAAAGACGTCAAGCGGCACAGCATCAGTTCACCGTGTGCAATCTACAGCCATCTTGTGCTTCTGTCCTGATTGTTGGTTATGAATCGACAGACATGAGTGAAATTCCAACTTACAGTGGCAGCAACTTCCCCATCCACAGTGCAGTGTCAGTGAACTCGCTTACAACATCCGGTGTCCACCAGTTATATATTGCTTCTATTCACACACCTCTCTTTATTCATTATTATCGGGACACTGGCTGAAAACCTGCAGCTTATTATTACAGACAACCGAAATGCAATGAAAGTGGTTAGATTATACCTCGCCCAATGATCTCAAGGTTTATATGAGAATCTGTGCGGCAGTTAACAATTACTTATTTATGGCAAGTAAGATGGGTTATTGACTTATATAAATGCTGTTGACGAAGCACTAATCATTCATATATTATAACCAGACATAGGCCGCTCAAAAAGGAATCAGTTTTCCCCTAGACCATTTTGATCATATAATATAGACAACTAGGTGGTCAATTCTATATTATTTGGCCAACAATCGGATACAGTGTGTTTATGCGCTGTCATGAATAGAACAAGATCTGAAATTACCGACACTTCAGGCTCAATGTTAATTTTAGCTTTCTCAAAAACGTTATCGTTCAGCAAGCAAGATCTTCAGGATGCCTCAAGTTCATAAAATACGGCGCGAATGTCAGTGCCAGCGCACGGTCTGATTCCGTAAAGCGCTTTTTATTATCCTTAATAGCTTCTTGGGTTTATGTTACTGACTACTAATGGATCATCGTCCTAGTCAACTCTGCGCGTGCGCATCCACGTGGCAAATATATGAGTCAAATCAACTTGTCGGCATTTTACAGTCCTTTGAATGATGGTTTTCAAGTGCTTAAGGCAGCTGACGATGGGTTTCCATGAGATCACCTGGGCGTATTGATAATCTATTCAGTAATTACTTGCGATGTATGTGCCACGGAGCAGTGTGTGTATCCCATACATTGTAGATGGGGAAGCAGCAAACGGGCAAGTGTTGTAAATGACCCAATACACATAACTATATATCAGCCGGCAATACGGAACGCTAGCCGTTGGCACTAGCACATAGTTGTCAGCGACGCATTATATACGGATTCAGTCGGTGACCACATAATTGAATAAAAAGAGTGAGCATTATTTACGCTACCACATATGACTATTGCTTTGTGCGGCAGAATAATTTAAGCTGAAAAACAACATGTATTATATTCCTCATTCCTTTTACTGGTACTGATAAAAGCGTAAGTCTAATTCTTTCTTTTTTTAAATTTACTCTTCTTGCGTGTGCATCACGAATATAGCAGCTGTATAGAAATGGTTATCAGTAGCCTGTCAGTAGAAGAGGCTACTGGCAGATGCTAAAAAGTAGCGTACATAAGTTTTTAAGGGAATGACGCTCATGGTAATGCATACCTACTTTATCATAAGCATATGAGGAATATAATCCGGAAATAAATAAATTGCGCAGCAATTTGAAGGATGTTCTTTGATAGCTTCGATAGAATAATGTGGTATAAGTACAGTCGCGTGTGAAAGGATAAATGGCGCGTGGTGTCAGGCAGCCGATGAATGGTATTAATGATTACAATTTGGCGATAATCATCACTGCCATTTACAGTGACCTCCAGCAATGATTATAATCAAATCTAACCAATATATATATGTGATGAATGGCGCCATATGTGTCTGAATGAAAGTTTCACATTGTCTCATGAAAAGTATCACATATTCGTAGATGATGTTATCATTATAACACGAGAACTGGTAATTATATATAGTGGTCCATTAGTGCCGATGAGTTTCCGCATATTCCGTATGTGGCGATCACATGATACCTTATGGTAAACGAGGGCGCCAACAAAACAGACAAACCTGAGAAATAAGATTGTAAGTTATTTCTTGTTCGATATTTTTGCTATAATACATTATCAGTAAAGTTACATAATGCCCCTCGTAGTGCCCACTTAACGTTGTAAACATTGCTAAGCATCATGTTTTCACATAAAGTGCCGTTCCATTTACCTCACTGTATGTTTCAATTGTATACAGAGTGTAGAAACTGAACAAATAAAATGGCGGATGTGGCCCAGGTTAAAAATAGGTAAATATGGCTATCGACATGGACACTCGTTAGTATCATGCGGTAATAATACTTTATACGGGTGCGGAGATCACCTTCAATACTCCATCAGTATATATGCCGTTCTAGGTATAACGCTTCAGTGCATAACCCGAAAGACGTAGGCCATTGTCGCATAGGTCGGCGGTCGAAGGGCATGCTTGTTGGCACAAGACAAACGTGGTACTGACCAGAGAGAGACCAGTCTCCTTAGGGACATAGAAGCAATTGTCTTTGGTGCTTGTTGGGTAGACAACCATTTGCTACTATTATGTATTGCAACACACAGCCACTGTAATTACATTATTACTCACAACTGGACATTTCCTGTTGATTTTCTTACTTTTATCTACTGACACCCTGACACTACAGGTTTTAACTATTGCGGATTGCTTTCACTCAGGAGACACAATCACGGTGCCCAAACTGTTTCTGAAACTAGGGTCATACAGAATACCATCTCTGGGTCAGGGAATAAGAGGCCAGTCCAGCCTTGCTTGTTTGAGTTGTCTCCATTTTGCAACGGCAAAATTCAGCTATTGGATTTTATAGTACTGATCTATAGCGTTTGTTGAGTTTTCTAACACAATTTGTTGATTGTTTGAATTGAAAAACCATAAAATCTATGCATGTATCGCGGTCAGACGTACATTTGCTTCAGGCGACTTTGCAGTGATTCTATCTAAGCTGTTGAATATCTAGTTGCCTGACCATAAAATTCAGTGAATGTGTCACTTACATCAGGAATATGTTTATTCTTCAATCGGCACCCTATGTTTTTTTAAATGCCGTGACAGTAGTTGTTCGATGGTTTCTGTCTGCTTGTCAAAAACCGCCAAATATTTTTTGTTGCAATTGTGGAAAAAAAGAGCAGCGTAAATTACGGCGCAATTTATTTTGTGGAAATATAGATCTCGCTCAGCGTATACCGAACGTGATTGTCAATAAGTGGAAAACATATTGATTGATGAGCAAGCAGTTCGCTAGCCACCTCTTATCATGTAAAATATCTAAGCACGTGACAGTTGTTCGACTTATGAATTACTGGCAATTTGCATAATTGACTTGGCAGCTTGCAGTAAGTCAAGTGTAATAAGAAAGGGCGCTGATGGACAATGATTGCGCTAACGGCAGAAACAAAGCAATTAATTTTGTTTACACTCGACACAAACATGTGACGGGACTGCGATAACAAATGAACAGATATAACAAAGATGTGAAACGGGTGCCTTGCCGGTGCGTTATGTGGAATAATGGTACGTATGAAGTAGAAGACCTGCTTATTGAAAGGTGCTATTTGGTGTCTGAAATCCATTATAAGCCCTCATGCAATATTAAGTTATTTTTACATGCAAGGACACCATTAGCAAAAGAGGGATTGTAATAGCAATAGCATCAGGTGGTGGATGCTCTGGGCGTGTCCTGTATACAATAACTCTTCAAAAGGATTCATAAAATGAAAGGCATCATCACATACTCTCTCTTATATTTTTTATCACCTCATTGTGTCATAGCGCGAAAGCACTGCAACATTAGCTCATGGCCGCATGGAAATAGGCTGTAATCTCGTCCAAGCTTTCTCTAGCTACTTTATGTAGCACCACATAAATGGGGAATTGAAGGATTGGTGCTTAATTTAGCTATATTCGGTAAAGAGTATCATCCACCTCTCGGATGCTAGACTTAAGCAAAATGTTCGCTAACGGTTTTTCAGTTAAGCCATTGATAAAATGTAGCTTCACTTACAATGATGAGGTTCGTCAATGTATGTGCAGCAAGTGCCGTGTATTGTGGAAGTAAACCAGACATCAGAGCAAACTTCCGTATTTTTTTTTACAATTTATCCCTTTACACAGAATCACTGTGGATCACCTAGAATTCAAGTTGTTGTTCACATTGTGTACACGCGTTGCGCCAGGGTCATTTAAAATCTGTTCGTTTTGCTTCTGTTGATGTAAGACCTTATAATGTAGGCAGTAAATGGTGACATGATATCAATAGTGTCATCACGGCGCATCGATCTTGTATTATTAATCATTAGGTCGATAATCTAATACGTGGCTAGTATGCATCGAATACAAATAGTAATCGCAAGCGCATCATCACCGAATCTTAATGACTTGCGTTTTGCAATGTGTTGCATACATATAGCACACTTTATATTACCAAATTATCATAGGGTAACATACGTTTCACTCTCTAACAACATAAAGTCATGTTATGCTGATGATACCAGGGTAAATGCAATACCAATTAGAAATTTATGAGATAACGATCCCTACCTCCTCAGAATAAGAAAGGCTGGCCAAAAGATAACATCTAACCAATGACCTGCCAATTGCTGTTAGTAAATGTGTTGATCCCAGCCAAACTATTGTTTTTGTTATAGCTTTCGATCCAGTTTGTGCACAGCAAATGGTCGTACAATGCATATGGCATGCCTTTATTGTAATATAGCATAGTGCGATTGAGTGGAGCTGCAGGATAAAAATGCTTCGTGTGGTTTCTCGCAGGGCACGTATAATTCTGTTTGGACTGTAGCTGCGTGTATGTTGAATTATGAACGTGTAAGCTATTGTCGCTGGCACATTTTTATACACGGCCATGTGAGTGCAGCAAGTCATTGTTTTATAGGGAATGTTATGATCTTAGTCATCCAGGTTTGACTTACATACCGATACTATAACGGTCATTAAGTACAACCAGCCTCAATATATTCACGGAGAACAGAAAAAATTCAAAAAGACAAATGGCAACAGTAGGAAAGCGTTTTTTCTCCGACACTAATATACGTCATGAGCCAATACTGTAAAAACACCGGGTCCGTAGCTACGAAACTATTGTGTTATTTATAGACACTAACCATGATCTTGCTTTATAAAGGGGATTATTACCAGTGTTATGATCTCTCCTTTTACTATCCATCATCTTCAGAATAATCCTATAATCTAGCCTTCAAAATGACTAGCCAATTTATATAAATTAAGTATAAGCATATCCTCTTTAAACAAGCTCGCTGGTTTGATGTGACTCTGAGGCATTATTATACTTTTTGTTTTACCTTTTGAGGCGCAATAAGAAAATTGCCGTGAGTGACGTTGGAAGAGTTGGAATAAAACTAGAATATTCTGACATAGTGGGTAATATCTAGGCAACGGTATAATCTGAACATTTACTTTTACGTAATAGCTCCCAATGTAAGAGCCTTCTGTAAGGTTATGCTTGATATGTTCACTACAGTATTTGCATTGCGTCGCCTGATGCGTTCCATAAATATAAGCAGTAGATTTTTGCAAATATTTCCGTGTATAACACTGGCCCGTTACTAGCTTTCCCAGCTTGTTGTCTTGTGGGCTAGGCTTAAATAAATCGTGTAAATATTTTTTGGGTGTGTAGTTAATTGCAAGCGCAACGGTGTGCAGTGGCATAGGAGGCATTGTCAAACAGGAAATGCTCTCATGGGTCCATATTTTACCAGATCAATCAGTCTCAAGATCCTGACACTGAATCGTGGGGTAACGATACTTGTCCCACTGACACGACACTGAGTATCACCGAATTGGGTGACCAACAGCAGTTTTCCATATACAGACCTAATCATTTATACGCCATGCAACAACCAATAAGTAACTAGGTATTTAGATTGTTAAATTCAACCATATGATTTCTTAAATAGAAAACTTTCATAGAACGAGTTTTCGATTATAAATGGATAAGGGGTACTTTATTTGCTATGATGATAAACATAATTTAATTCGCTATATGCGATAATAGCTTGACAATGTGTTTGCTATGCTACGACTAGGCCATTGCGTTGCAGTTTGTGACCTTTAATGCAAATTGATGGAACTTAGTTGCCACTAGGGCTTGGTTGCTATCATAAATATGCTATGTTGTTTAGAAAGAAGATGCACAGGGTCAATAACAGCCTTCAATGATAGTCCGTTCTGAAGGTAATTATTTCCAGTTACAGAAGGCTTGGGACACAAACACCGCAGAGCACTTTATGTTTAGATATAAGAGCACATTCAGGAGACACTGCACATTAATCACAGTCGTTTGACTTGCTTAATTGCACTGTGATGACGTCAATTCAAGCTTAGAGAAGGTGCTGACTTCTAATCTTTAGGGGTCGTATTGGGCAGTGTTGTTGGGATGTTGGAATTGTTCCACTTCATGCCGTCAAACCAGACCTATAGTAAGAAGTACGTCACATCTTCGAACAATCTTCTGCAGCATTCGTTTAGCCTTTTCGTTTTCCACAACCAGTGATCATGAAATGCATCGTCCTTCGGGTTTTACTCACAGTAGGTTGTTTAAATATCTAGCTTGACATTATGGTCGTACTAAGCAGTGCGTATATCTGATACGATTTACGAATTTATTTGGTGTTGCAAAAGTTGTCCTAGCGCATTTAATATGAGTGTGTATGGTCAATTTCAAGCTTATTTTATTGATATCAATGTTAACACAAGTTATTCGGCCAAAGGATACATCAAATATGATATGAGCAAGCCTATTTACATGTTATGCTATTCTTAAAGTCAATTTATTGCTTTCGTTTAAATGTAAAATCTATACCAATTATGCTTAATTTTAGGGTTTGTTAGTTAAGATGAATGTATGAATGTAACACAAATTTTGATCTGTATTCCATATATTAGTAGCTCGTTATGAGCATCGCCAAAGAAGCGGTTCTACTTATATCCCTTCACAAAGATAAACGGTTGTAGGTTATGGATACTAGATACCAACTACAGTGTGTATTACCGCAACATGATAATGATCATGATAGCAGAGAAGCAACGTACATACAAGTTACTGAAATGACTGCTGCAACAGATGAAGGTACAGTAATAGCAACAAGTCATCGGTAAACCATGCATTGCTTATTTAATGACAAATTGCTTATTTTATGGTCAACGTGCGAAAGTGCGGCATGTATATCTGTTTATCAATTCTTTGAGCCAATGCATTGCCGGCCTGCAATGCCAAGCCCATGCGCAGCACGGTACGAGGAAAGCACCTCCAACATTAAACGATATATAGTTATCATTTTGTCCTCATAATCTGAGACGACATCTGGGGAGCGCTTCAAGGAGATCGCCATGGATCATTGCCCGTAGAGACAATCATTATATATTCAAGCCGATTGCTTTTACAACGATGCTGCGAGTTGGACCATGCAATCTTGCTTTCTTCAAAATCAAGAACTCAGCACAGAAGAAGGTCTGTCTTGCTATGATCTATGCGCGGTCCATTATTTGTTTACAATGTGCAAAATGCCATTTAATAATCAGTTATAGCTCATTCTGTAGTGAAAAATTAATTGAGCGGAGGTGTACTCAGCGTCGGGTTGGACATAGTTGTTCTCTGCTAAGCCGCCTAGAAGGAAGACGAATGAGGCAGATTAAAAGTTGAAAGGAGTGGCCGCACTGCAGGCCATTACTTCCAATTACTAAAGCTTTGGGACAAAAGAACGCATAGACCCTTTCTTTGGCCTGTTTTGGTACATTAGAGCACTCTCGGGAGACAATGATTACATTTGACTTGCTTTATAGCACAATGATGACGTCAATGCGAGATTGGATACAGTGTTTAGGAAGTGCGGTGCAGGTACAGCCATTGCGTACGTATATGCTGGAACACTTATGCTTCAGACCGAAACCATAATTGGATATATATATATATATATATATATATATATATATATATATATAGAGATATATATATATATATATATAGATATATAGATATATAGAGATAGATATATATATCTATATATCTATCTCTATAGAGACTCTCTCTATATCTAGAGAGATATATATATATATCTATATATTTTATATCTATCTCTCTATCTCTATATATATATATATATATATATATATATAGTCTATATATATCTATTAGATATATATCTATTATATCTATATAAATGTATTTGTAAACATTTATATATGTACAAATACACATATATATTCATATATATATATATATCTATATATATATATTAATATATATATATATCTATATATATATTTCCTTATATCTATCTCTATATATATATATATATATATATACATATATACCCGATACTTTCAATACCACGCCATGCGATTGTTGCGCGTAATCGAGGGCTTCCGTTGGAGTTATTTCCATGGTTATGCAACAGCAAATTCTTCAGTCCATGTGAGAAGAGGTCTAAAACAAATATGGCGCCGAATCTTCGGAAAATGTGACACTGACCAATGAAAGACAATGACCCGAAAGCACCCGAGAGGCACGGCTTCTGATTGGAGCATCCCAAATCTGGGATGCTAGTCCAGCGCAAGGGTTCCCGTTAGCCTAGAGTATTTAATACCATTAAAATGTAAACTGGGCCCGAAGCCATGGGCTAGGGGACCTTGACTAAAGACGCCCCAAAATTGTAGAAGACATTCTGTGTGTTCTCATTGGACACAGACCACAACAATTTAGATGACGTCACATAAAACAGAGGGTGCGTATCACCAATCAGTTTCATGAGTCGGACGCGCAACGAAAGTCAATCCGGGTCACACCCATGGCGTTGATTGGTCAAGTAGGGGCTGACAAGAAGATTAACGAATGTGTCTAATGAGTATTCGGACGCATCAGTTTTAGACCTTGTCTTGTCGTAGACTCTAGGGCGAGAAGCTTATCGGAACCCCTGGAGTCTGGGACGCGGACTAATGTAAGCATGATGCCATTGCTTTATTTCAGTTGTACGGCTCTATTCAGGAACAGAACACTGCTGTATAGTGGTATATGTCATAAACTTGTCTCCTCAAAACGCCCGATAGTTTTGACACAGCTTTACATAAACTGTGCCTATGGCAGCACTACGAAATTATTATCTTCTGCTCTTCGTCAATGTGTAATAATAGAGAAGAAATTGAGCTTAAAAAAACCTTTGGTCAAGCGGTTAAAAAGCAATGATACGGAGCTAATGTGCCATTTGTCCACCAGCATAATAGCAAGTTTTTTAAAGCTCTAATTGCCACAAAGGATATCTCAGCTGCGGAATAACCATCGAATGTTCAACGACCGCGTCGTTTTCTCATCTAAGGGAAAGCAGTGTTTTAGGGCTCATTTGACATATAAATGTTGCATAATGGGCTTTCATCCCATCAGACTAGACAACTCTGTCGTCATAGAGAAGTCTTTGCAGGACAGACAGGATCCATTCCCGTTGATTAAGATGAACCATCACCTGCGGCTAATTCAGCTGTTCTTTTTATGATTCAGCCACCTATCTAAGTAGTATATGCCAAAGCATCTGACAGCTGATACTGTCCCATTAAAGGATATTTTACTAAGGGCGTTCATGTACGACGCATAAACTCTTGAGGTACCTTGTAGATGCCCACCTGGTATGAAGTGCGTTCATAGACGTGATGAGCTTGGATGTTGACAGTGATGTCATTTTGCAAATGTCTTATGCTATGTTTTAAAGTCCATTAGGTCAACGTATAATACAACTTGCTTGCATCAGTAACACCTTGGCATGTATGGCACATAATAAACGTGTCAGATGCAGCTTTAAGAACATAAATAACCGTGAGTAATCGCTCAGTCGTTGTCATAGTCAGGCTAGATGACACAACATGTACGCGTGCACAGTAATGCGTAACTGCCGGCAGACTTTATTCTAGTCCGCGGCCTATAAGCTACGATGCTCATTTTAGGTCCAAAGCGCTGATAATAGTTGCATTCCGTAAGGCAGCGGCGTGGAAGGTTATAGTGATCCTGAGTTAAAACCATAACAATAAAACGGGAGATGTCTTCGGTAGGTTTTTTTATCCTGTAGCATCCGCAGATAGGATTAGGTTTACTTTCCAAACGAGCTTTGCTTCAATAAGTCCCAATACACCAGCCTATTAAGCGAACATATAGGTTCAAAGGACGTCCAAAATGGCGTTTTAATGGATTTGTTTATGGTTATTAAAATGCCCATTATCAATTTTCACATAATACGCGATAAATGAATAGGCCGAGTAACGACCGTTACGATTGATATTAAAAGGCGGTGAATAGCAAACACAGGCCAAGGCGGATGGTGCATTGTAAAGATCATTGGTTGTGGAAATGGAAATTATTAGGCAATGACTAAAGACTGTTTTGAATGTGATGTTTTTACGTGGATATATATATACATATATATATATATATATATATATATATATATATATATATATATATATATATATATATATATATATTTGCATATATATATATATATATATATATATATATATATATATATATGCATATATATATATATATATATATATATATATATATATATATATATATATATATATATATATATATATATCTATATATATATATATATATATATATATATATATATATATATATATATATATATATATATATCGGGTGCTCTGCTACTTGATGGGTCGTGACTGTTTTGTGAATGTGCCTGCTTGGGCGGGGAAACAGTTTCCTATACGTTGTAAGCTACTACTCTTGATGCAATGCTTGGAATGGGTCAGAGTTCGACACCATTGGTTGCCCGCTTGCCCGGGACAAGGGATTTGTCCTGTCTGAAGAGTGACTTGCCTAGTCAGCTTGTCTAACCGGACGAATGATTTTTTTTAGCCGGGCACGCATTCTGTAACATCCCGATTTGTTGTTTCACGCAGAGCGGCACCCATAATCGACACTGTCGGCGAGAGAATCGGACACACAACTGGTCTCTTTGACTGACTGTATTACGTAAACATACTAACATGCATATAAGCGATTACAGCAATGATAAATGTGTGTGCTACAGGTATATTATGTACTATGATGCTTAGAATAGCAGACAGGATCTAATACAGACCGCAGCATACCCAAGTGTGGGAGGCATGCGGCTAATATAACGTCAATGAATCATTTTATACCATTCCCTGTCAGTTATCACAATTCACCCGCAAGGGCTGTGTTTTCTGTGAAGCTGAGCACAGCTTGGCATTATATCATTGATTACTGTGTCATCTAAAACGCAAAGGCAATGAGCGTGAAGTGGGTACAAATAAAAAAATTGCCTTATGCTGGACCGATATATGTCGCGCTGTGTCGAAAGCATTATCAAGTGAAATTCAACGCAGCAATGTAATTGATTATGAATTAGTTTCACAAAGAATTCCTATAAGCATACGTGGTGTGGCAATTGTTAATTGAGGGTTTTCGTTTTTAATTTTTTCCTAGGTACAGTGATACAAATGTTCACTAGATTGGCACAAGCGCCAACGGAATGTCTTCCAACGGCAAGATGGACGACCAGCAATACGGTATCAACAATATTACACGAACAAATGTTATCTCTAAACAAAATGAATACTTGACCTATTAGTTCAGCAATCGGGACTGTGGTTGGTGTTAAGGCACCCTATGCGCCGCACACGTTTTCGATAGATGTCAGCGAGGGGAGCTGGTAACGCGCACTATTTTGGGATAGATGTCACAAGCTGCTGCCGCTTAGATATTTTGACATGACCCCTTAGCCAAGGCAATGCAAAGCCGAGGGGAGCGATGAATGCCTCTGGTCCATTACGTAACGTTTGGCCTTCTTAGACATGACGAGCCTGCAGAATGCCTACTGGCTAAGCTGACGCAGTCGAAAACATTCAAACTAAGTTTCCTGGTTTTTTTTTACTGTGAATGCTTAAAATACTGTCACAATCATTATCACGAGGCCAAGTTCTAAATACTGACAGAATTTTATGTGCGTAAATACAGCCGTTTCAGAGATATCAGCGAGGAGAGAACTCGTGGCAAAAATCGCGATTGTCATCATACAAAGTACAAAAAGTGAAAACATGTGTTTTTTCCGCCTATTCCATGCTACGATAATTGCTTGTTGCAACCATGAAATTCATATTTTCGTAACTGCTGTAGTTATGGAGGATAAAGTTACAGACAATTTGGTAAAAAATCGACGAAAAATCGATCCCATAAGCCTCCAACACTGCGTATGTGCGTCAAACTAAATCGGTAATTGTGTCCCAACTTGATCTATCATTCCCTAAAATTTCATGTTGATATGTTCAACCGTTCCGGGGAAAAGCCCGACAAAATTAGGCTGGAGAAAACAAAACATTCTGACGAAAACTAACTATCGTTGGAAGACATAATTAGCGATACATTCGCGTTTAAGGCGGATAACGTAAAATCAAATGGATAAAGTGGCTTGTCGGTTTTCATCATTGTTGCCAACATTAATATCAACATCAGAATGGTTAATCATGTATTTGTGTGTTTTTTATCATAATCCGAACGACGCTCCACATTCTATCAACTTAAACTAGTTACTTTCATATGGCAATTGTTCCACTGTGGCAAATTACCCAAATTATCCTCTGTTAGTGCCACAGTCCTATTGATCTTGGGTTTCACTTATCGTTGGGAATCAATATGTCGTATCGCATAGCATTCCAAGACATTGCGTGAAGCACCGATAATAGGAGCACCATTATCACATATAACATTTTCTTTAACTGGTAGTACATCAGGTGTGGTAGTGATATCGATGATGCGATGCGACAAATTATACAGTTGTGTAGTCGTTGCAACGCGAGAATTTATTGCCTTTAAAATGTCGACCTATTTAGAGCTATTGTGGCGTCTTCTGCTGATCGTATGAATGAAATATTTTAGCGCCAAGTCACGCAACAAAGCGTAAGTAGCGCACGTATATATTCTGTTTAGTTCGGTCAAATAATGGAAATGCCTTCCTCATTGCAACATTATTAATGAGAAGCATATGCATATACACTCATATAATATAATGTCCGAGTATTAGATTAACACAATTTTGCATGCGTTCTATGATAACGTTTAATATACTCAAATAATTAACTGTTGCTCCGGAAATTAACGACTGATTTTTTTTGGGCGTTGGCGTGATGTAGTGATCTAAATGTGCCAGGCGAACCGAATGCCTTTCCCATGTAACACAAGGTAATACTAAAACTTGTCTGGCGGAAATCATTCGCTGTTTATGCATTCGGTAAGAGCTGGTATTGTGTGTGGGCCAACCGTAAACTGCGCATGAAAGTGTAAATTATCTTTAATTATCTGAGGCTCTAGTGTTAGCTTACATTATCGTTCTCTT
This sequence comes from Urechis unicinctus, assembly GCA_034190875.2. Classification (NCBI taxonomy): domain Eukaryota; kingdom Metazoa; phylum Annelida; class Polychaeta; order Xenopneusta; family Urechidae; genus Urechis; species Urechis unicinctus. Next base: position 13,262,398 of record CM067350.1, on the reverse strand, counting down.
GTGTGGGTGTGATTTATATGCATGGATAATTCCACAGTTATCGTCTTTATGCCGCAGACCTGACTCTTCTTTTAAGCAAGGCTACTTTAGAGGATGCGAATAGATGTGATTTGTCATGTCAGTCACTTATAGCCTCAAGGATAGTATACGACAATAAAATTAGTAATGGAGATTAGATTTACTGTGAACTGCAGCACTGACCACTCGTTGCGGGCCAGCATGGTGTTTGGGATATAAGTCGGTCTATGTTATAAACCGAATCATTGTTCATGATCCTTGTAATTAATGGCATACAATGTTCGGTCCACCAAATTCCATTGAATGTCGGTTTGTTTTGTATGGATGTAATTGACGATGTATATTTATTGCGGAGCTTATGGTTATCTCGCAATGTAAGCATGTCACTGGGGTAGCTGGGCTCACATTGTATCCTCCAAGGCATCATTCGTACAGCTTGCGGCTTTGTGGGGCTATGCACATTACTTGTCTGTCATATTTTTCGAATATGTACCAGACTTAATTTATGTAGTACCAGTTTACTAGCCAGTCGAGAGATAAATAAACAGGTGCAATGCGATTCGAGAGAGCAGAAAAAGCTTAAACTATAGCAATTTATGCCTAGATACGCCATGTATTAAAATTGTTGATGTGACATGAACACATTCAATGCAGTACAGTTTTGTTCGAGATGTGTTGCGTAAAGTAGTGTACATACCTAAAACAACTAGCACCAAAAAGCGCACGCAGTCAATCCAGCTTTGGCGCATCAATGTGACAGAAGCGCTCAGAATTGCAAGAACTGCAAATGCATTGTATATGGGGGCATTACATGTGATATCGCACCATATATTGTCAGTAAATGACGTTGATCATGAGTCCATGGGAACGAAAAAATGAATATAAGAAGCCCATTTAAAGCATTGTCATTTTACAAAGAGGACATCCTGCTACAGATGCCAATAGTTGGTTTTGAAAGTCGCACCACATATCGTTCTAATGCAACTAATTACCCTTGTAGTCCAATAGCTATTTGATGCTATTTATTGGGTGGTGTAGGGCGAATTATTATACTTACGTGACCTAAGTGATATTGGCGGACGATGAAACATGAGTTCAAGAGGCATTGTGCATGCTTAGAATATGCAATATTTGTAATAATATTCTGAATGTTCACCAAATATTTGACTTCAAGATGTATTTTATTAGTAATAATAACCATACAGTATCAAACCATAGAAACCTTGTTACCTTCTCTATACCTAATTACCACCAATACCACACGCGTCAGTTTTTTAACAAAGTAATTGAAGGTTTTCAGACCAGGTAATATAATGTGATAGTAAATGATCAGGCAGCATGTGACGTTGTAATGAGCTCTACATCACATTGCTTTTAACTACATACAAGCACCCATTACAAGGGCATTACAATTGTCTGAGTATTGCGATCGCTAAAGAGCTCTACATCACATCCCAGCTAACAGCAAGCTACCTCCTATAACAAGAAAATCTGTCTGCGTAGTTTGTGGTATTGCTTGAATAACACTGGTCGCTTCGAAGATATTCCAACCCGAATTGAATTGACGCAGAAATCAATCCCCATTTGGGTCATGAATATTTAAACTAATGCAATGTAGGGTCGGTGTGAAGTAGAAGTAAGAATTGAACGCAGTCACTTGCTAATGTTCGTGCACTGTGGTTTTGGTTTATTAAATTAGTATTGTGGTATGACATCAAATATGTACTCATCAAGTGCAATTAGACACCAAACATGCCATACGCGCTGGAATATACATTCGTGCACTTTTACACCACCAACATATTGCGAAGTAACTCCTTAATATATATATATATATATATATATATATATATATATATATATATATATATATATATATAGATATATATATATATAGATAGATATATATATATATATAGATATATCTATATATACATATATAAATATCTGTCTATATATATATGTATGTATATATATATATATTTCTATATATATATATATATATATCTATATATATATATCTCTATATATATATATCTATATATATATATATATATATATATATATATATCTATATATGTATATATTCCGCCTTATCACCAGAAAGAATCGAGGACAAACCTTATATTTTACCAAACAACAACTAGTCGTGCGAGGTGCCATCCCTTTATTGAAGCTTGTAAAGATGGTTAGTCATCATAAAGCACTTTTTTCAAGAAATGTTTTGCCAATTTGTTTCCCATTATATCATAAAATAATTGCACATCTGTACCTGTGCCTTCAATTTCATGTCTACCAGAGGACTTTTTATAGCACATGCAGTGAGTAACAAGAGGAGTTTGATGTGAGTCGGCGTGGTTCCTGTCTTTTTATTCTCCTTTGATTTGTTCACTATCACATATTTCAGTAAATGTACTTCTTTTGTAATTCACATGTTGTTTTCGGCCACGATTAATGGGCAACATGGTATAAAAATGCTTTTGGAGTAGGTTTTCTGTGAACGGATTTTGGTTATAATCGAAGGTAGATTGCGTTGTTTTTCATGCACTATAATATTCGCCAGCATGAAGCATACTACCGCAATACATCACTTACCAATCATACATATGCCGTGTCTAATACCAACTCACAAAGAGATCACATATAAACAAATGTAAATATGTTGGCACAAATTGATATCCAACTGTGGTACTGGTGCATGCAGATGCTGTTAGAAAATAGATGATTGATATACTCCAAGAGAGTTATAGTAGAATGATCAACATGCTTTTTTTATATGCACGTTGATTTAACGAGACAATCAGTATTGTACATTCCTTGATCCTTAAAGAGGCATTCAGTGTAGCACTTGTATAACGGAAAGACAGCACAACTGTGTTATTTGCGAACGCAGCTATCAAATCTATATATGCCTATATATGTCGACCCCCGTGCCAGTTATATAACTTGCATTTCTTGTACAACACGTACACGCTGATGCAGCTTTATCCATGCTTATTAGGCAATGGAGACGCCGCAGTCCTAGCCCGCTGGATGTTCAGCCTTGGACCTTTTAAGGCGAATAATGATGCTAGAAAAGTAAACGTCACCTATCACAAAGACTGTTAGACTATGCATACCAGAAGTGATACAAGTTAACGTAACAATGTTATAATTCAAGGCATTCAGTTTTTGCAACCAAACCATGTCGCTTAGTCAACCAATATAATAGAAACATCGTCACATGGTTTCTCTCTAGTTGCTACAACAAATCAAGTTATTACGGAACCTAAAAGGCTATTCTACCTCACCATGGTCACGATGCGTTCTACTCGGGCGGCTGTGCGTTGCAGAGTGAAGTAACGAGCTAGCTAATGTGCATTGGCATAAACAACTGGATAGTCCCTCTGAGCAATGTTTAAAATCATTATTGTGACTAGGAATTATTTTTCCGCTTGATCAGGTAGTTCACGCTTACAATTATGTCCAAGTTACAAGAAAACATTTAACAGGCTAGCGAACAAACCAATGTAAATTGATGAGATATAATTTTGTTGCTGACTATCTAAATGTACACCCGGCACCACCAACGTTGATCTCCTTGGATTTGAAAGATACACCACTGTAACACGAAACAGGCGACATAGAATCCATAAGGTAGTATTTGCCTGAAAAAATCTCTATTCTAGCTGTTCTGTTGTCTTTTTCAACTGTTGTTTTCCTTCACAAGCATGCAACTATGACCATCACACGACACGAAACTGTCAAAAATCATACCTCAAGACAGCATAACCAAATTATTGATGAACTCTTCAGATCTTACAAAGCTGGCATCTACATTGAGTGGACACAGGCTGTAATATTACTCGTTAATGAAGACTTTAAGGTTTCCATCCCCTACGCGCCATGTTGGATCTGATGTTCATGTTGAGCGTACATTGAGTCGCTGAATGCGTTACATTACATTCCGCTTTGTCTGTAGCCTGACATGTGAAAATGCTATGACAAATGTCATGCTGTACAAACAATCATTGTTTTTGTTATTGGGATCGATTTGTTTGCATGCGCGTAATACATTTTGTAAATTTCGTATTTAGAGTTGCTTTGATCAGGAGCATTGATTATCTCTCACACTTTGAATTGCTGGAATAATTGTTTTTCCTGAACATGGAAACAAACCCTAAAGACTATTATGGTTTCAGTATGCATATCTAAACACGGCCAGGCACGTAGCCGGAGATGACTAGTGTATTGTGTAATGCGCTGCAGCTCATTGGATAGGTTACCATCTCCCGTTGGGACAAGAGCAAATTGGTTTCTAGCATCATTCATAGCCGTTATTGCGACTATATTACACCCAGCAGTCCATTTCATTGATTTTTATTAGCCTGATAAATATTATTTGTTGTTTGGCATTACCATTGCACTATGTAAGTTAGATAAGAGGGTTTCGGGCTCAGCATCATTAAGCATAGACAACTGAAGGCGATGTAGGCTTGTGGTCGTTTTGGCATTATACATCCCGCTTATATTGGCTCGGAGTAATGCCCTCGCTTCCCTCGGTTAACTGCCATCTCTCGTCCAGATCGCTGTTCTATGTGACCAGTCTGAGCGCTGACTCCATCACTTATTTCAGCCGGTGAGCGGCACTCTTTCTACTAGTCGGTTGAGCAGAGTTTTCTGCTGCGATTTGCCGTTTGCAATCTTTTACACATTCTGCACTTCCACACAGTTAAGGGCCAATCCATAACGAAAAAAATATCGCTTTGTCCAATCATATAATATGCCTTCCAAGTCCTTTCCACGTGATATTCCTAAGAGTTTGTCTATAAGGATATTTATCTGGTGTGTAGGGAACAATGTCAGCACTTGCTCTACTCATAAGCACTACAGCTATCTACAGCATTGTTGTGCTTCTGCCCCAAAATCCGTGGATGAATACACAGTTATGAGTGGAACGTCAGCTTACAGTGGCAACAATATTTTCTCCTTATTAAATATATATATCGCTCCAACTCAATTTCGTAGACAACCGAAATGCATTTACTGAGATTTTACAAGACATTAACAAACAATTATGTGATCGATTTCAACATCCATCGTACATCAATGACCGAGTGATAGTTATTGGTCTAAAAATATGTATAGCTCATACGTGCAAACTTTGGTTGACAATAGCTTATCACTATAGGAACCAGGTAATGAGATTAGGAAAAGGAAAACTGCTAAGATAGATGAATCTGACAATCACAGTTACATGGTCGTGTTGGTGGCAGTCCTCTGTAATGCTTTTGTATTGACAGTATAAAACATACAAACAATAGCGTAATGAATATGCCAAGCAATGATTAAATGCAATGGTCGATATAGGAAGAACGGTTATGTTTACAAAACCAGATTTATTATGTGTTATACGAGTGCAACCTGTTTAATGTTCGTTTGTTTGCATGATCAGTTATTTCTGGGGGCTCTTGTTTTTGTCAAAAGGGTTGCGCCACTAAGCTCGGATCGCAAATGCAGAAACAAGGTGCCAGAAACAATGTTTACCATCCCATTCGGGCAGTTGTTTTCTGCTATTACAGCCGATTGATGTCAGACTGTTATACAAGTAGCACTGCTGTTGATACATTATTAATCATTTCGATGCCAGATATCGCTGTCGCCACCAGGCAGCCAGATGTATGAGTCATACTAGTATGGTTAAGTGATATATTGTCATTTATCAATGGATGGTGTGCAATGTCGGTTTCAATTTGGCAGTGTAGAAACCGAGAACACGTGCCTGAAACGGATCCCACATTCTTCCATGCTGCTCCATGAGGTTTCAACACCAACATTAATGTGGCTAGAGCGGCTTGGCAATGGATGTTATCGTGCAATAACCACTAAGCCACACGCTGTACTTAGCATAGCTGAAACTTTAACTGCCTCAAATTGTGTTTGATTTATATTGTAGCAAGCGACGCTTCTGCGTCAGCTAGGACTGAGAGCCTGTCAACGCGTCCTGTTCTCACGCTAACCTTATAACTAGAACAGTATGTCTATCAACCCTGCCCGAGCAGATATTTACTATTTGATAACGGAAAACAGACTGGCCACTAGTTTGTGAATCGAAATACAACGGGTGTCATTTCTGCTAAGCTTTAACAGTGGCCTATACTTGCTGCTCACCTCACCGAACCTTTATGTTAAGGTTTGGTACGCTGTCAGGTATGGCACCCAGCGTTAAACAAAGCTTTTTCTTGTGTCGGCCCTTCGCGCCTTCCGGCGCGGGGCATGTGGAAGGCATTGCTCTACTGGTTACAAAACCCATCATGGTTGTACTGATCATTATACTGTGCAGTAATCAGGATGACTTTGTGGGGGTTCTTTTTCTTGTGGTACACAAGCCTGTGGTTGATCTTGTCAAACCCACAGTCTATAGTTTATTTTTTGGACCCTTCTTGCACACATTTATATCTGTGATCATTACAGAATCTTTGTCCCAGAAATATCTAAGGGCACGTGTTGGCAAATACCACTATTCTTGTGTATATATCCTAGATTAAAAATCTAGTTATCAGGCGGCAGCTGAGTGTCAGGTGGCACCACAAGTTACTCCCCTTTGCAAAGCCACGGAGTGGTCCTCCAAACAAATAGTGGAGTACATGCTCATCGACTTAGTGACAGAGCGCCCAAGCCCGTAGACATTGCGTGACCACACAGGGCCAGTTGCTCGACGACGGCTCTTCTCCAGCTCACTAGACTCTCTGAGCCCTATCAAACACCCCGGGACCATCGAAGATGTCATTTGTTCGACGGATTTGCCTATACACGAATAGTACTCACGCATAGAATCGTGGACTTTCGGAAAGCATGCCCCTGGCAGCGCAGCTGCTCGTTGATGAAGTCTAGCCACGCAATTAGCATCTTGGCCATACTGCCTGGGCAGACTGAAGCTGCTCTATTACCTATCATGGCGTTTAAGTTCTACGTCCACATTGCTGCTTCATAACTTGCAACAAGTAGCACAATCAAGGCCATGATGTTCACTTAAGTATATCACCTGATATAATCTCTTGTTTGATTAGCATAACCTTCGTGGCTATGTCTAGGGCCACGTCGGCAACAGCCATGGGTAGTTCGTGAAGTCAATTTTGGGGATTCCCCCACCCAGAGCCGTTTTGCCGAGCTTGCATAACCTTTTGATAAATCAGGTCGTGGTACAGCGAGTTGACGAGCATTCTTCTATCAGTATTAAGTGTTGTCATGTTGTCGGGTCGATCTTAATCCATATATTAGATTATACGGTATACGAAGTATAGAGTACGTCCTTCTGAATAAGCGCCATAGTCTGATAGTAGATCGTATACATATAAAGAATGGCACTTGGAGATCATACTACCAAACCGCAGGTCGATTGTAGCCTTTCATGGTGAAATTATTTCTAAATTTTTTTTTATTATTTTAAACCTTGGACTTTTGAAGGGACAACTGAATATGATTTAGGCTGTTAGTTTTAGCAGAGGATGAATATTTATTATCTCACAAGAGTTGCTGGTTTGTGTTGTACACTTACTTATACATGGATTATCATATTTTATATTATGTATTTGAAATTGCCTAGACAGTGTCTTAAATACTTTTGTTTCAGAATATCAGATTTTTTAAAGCGATGGTGACAGAATATATACCGATGCTTACAGATGACAATGTTCGGAAAGTTATGGAGCCAATGTGTCGAATGAACTCAACAGGTCCTCAAGCAAACCAACTAAGACCAAGATACCTGACTTCTTTTAGGAAGTGAAATTATAAGTTCTGCTAATCAAACTGCTGATGAAATCCTCACCATGCATAGTTTAACTTGTCTATTGTATTGGTTTCAATATTTGGATGATTTGCAAGTATACAAGTTTTCATATAGAATGAAATCTTTTAAACCTATTGTTGTCAACAGACCTAAATGCCTACAACAATGCACATCTTTGTACAATGCAAGTTCATTGCATAATTTGCAGCTGACCATACTCAAAATTTAAATAACCACACTGTTTATGGTATAATAGTTTTTTCAAATCGTATTATTGCTGCACAGTGATACTTGTCCAACTAACAATCATGAAAAAGTTAGAAAGCATAATATGCCGTTCAAGAACATAACAGCCTATGCAATATTCAAAAACACTACTGTTTATCATGCAAAACTTAAACAGTACATAGAGTACAATAGTAAGTTTGTGTATATACATCAGGCTCAGCTCAGCCATCTACCATAGCATTTATTATCTTTTTACATACTGCATTGCAAATGTCACGCAGATATTTGCCCTTACCAGCTGAGTAAGTTCTTTTATATGGTCTATATTTTGTTTCCTCGTGTTATATCTGTGATGTGTGGTGAATTTCAAAACTTTGGCGGTGGATGAAGTAGGAACGTTTGGGATGAGTGGGTTCAGTGGGTACTGTGAGGCCTAGAGTGAGGGAGGTCAGTTGGGAATGGGGGATCGGGTCAATAGATTAACAGACGGCTGTTCTATCTTTGGCAAACAGGTTTTTATTGGGTAAAATCGACATAAAAGTAATAATCTAGGTATGAAATTGACTGGACCAAATGAAACTCAGAGTAAGCATACACTTGTATTAGAACTAGTTCCTCAGAAGTCTGTGTCACACAAAAACAAGCAAACTCCACTGATAAACATTGCCTATTTTAACTTTATGAGTATCATCAGTACTAATGACCCTATGAACAGTATGTTGGTGTGATATATTTCAATCTGCGGCACTAACTCAGAAATCTGGAAACAAAATGTATATTTTTACAACAGAATAGTATCAGATACTTCTGGTAACTGTGTACGCTCAATCAAGAGGTCTAGTCGCTTATAGTTATCTTACGAGCAAGAATTGCAAACAAAGCCAAATAAATGGATTCACAAGTTCCAGTTGTCAATACGTTAAGACAGTAGCACACCCGGATTGATAACTAGCGTCTTTTGAAAAAGACAAGGTATGGCATACTTCGGTTGGAGTACGTAAATATTTGGTGAGCAAATGGTTTTGACGTAGATTGAAATGTAATCATCAATAAGTCACAAATATGCCAAAAAATATTTGCGACATTTCGTATAATCTAGACAAACTGTATTCCGCACATTATTAGTTCTCACATTTGCCAAACTAGTGTCAAAACGATTTGTGTCTCTTCAAGTTTCAGAAAATACGCGCGGTGTCCGACGACCAAAATATTCATAGTACGCAAAAAAACCACGTGCAACGCTAAACATGTTTCTAAATCGAGACTGAAAACTAAGTGGGATTCCACGACTATTACATAATCAAATCTCAGAAAACCATATCTCAATTTGCAAAACGGTTAAGAAAATTAATATTTATGTATGCATACTTCAAACCAAGTGCGCCGTACTGGGAACGAGGTACACTACCTTCACTATTTACATTAGCCTGCATGTGCCAACAGTGAAAGTAGTTGTCGGTAATTCACGGTCTATCCGTAATTTTGAAGTGTGACTAGTGATGCCATGAATACGGAATATGTTAAATATGATTAATGCAGCCTCACGTTTTGTTGTACGCTTACTGTGACTCTCAAGAATGGATCATGCACCGGCGGACATTAGCCTAGCGTGCCACGTGCCACAAACAGCTGAGCCTGACAAAAGAGCATTGCTGCACCAGCAATCCATTTTATGCTGCGTCATTGTTCCTCTGAGGACAATATTACAGGTGTCACGTTTGGTTGCAAAAATGAGGGTCATTCATAGTGCTCGAAAGAGTTTCTCTAGTAACGGCGCTGAAGATTGCACGTCAGTTGATTTGATCTCACCATCAAAGTGTACTTTATGATGCACTCGCTGACTGTTTGACGTAATTGTATGCGAAACATTGTTTGTTGATTGAATGGATGCCTTCATATAAAAAATATTGTTTTGTCTCAAATTAATCGACATACTGATTGAGGCGCATTGCATCAGGCATGGAAGGCTGAGAGTTATAATAAGTGGTTATTAAGCGTTGCGGGTATCTATTTAACCTGAACTTAACATAGACGAACGAATGCTCCACACACGGGTGTTATGGTGGTAGGGGCGGAAGAAAAAATGTGCAGGGGTGGGGGTCGAGGATTGAGCTGGAGGGATAAGCATGGCGGGTGACGTGGGTACGTAGTGTACGTGACACGCTACTGCCAATGGAAACGGTTTGTTTCAAAAGAACCACATTTAATTGATTTTATGATGGAAATTTCCCCTCTTGAGACAAATAGAGTCTCTTTTATTTGTTGATAATTCTTATTTAGTAACGGAAGTTAGATCGGTCACTAGCTTGTGAAATTGCTCCAAAACAAAACCATGCCATTGAGCAAGAAAGCACCTCATCCCAAATAATTCGTTACCGTGAAATACAAATTCAGTTATACATTCCAGCAGCTTAGCTGTGGCCTAAGTGCCTCAAACATCGCGTTACATTTGATACAGAATGCTATCACTATCAATAGTTTCTAAGTTATCTTACGCGTCTGAATATGAAAAGCAGATCTCTAAATTTGAAAGAACAACCAGTCTATATCATGCCTTAATTGAATGACAGTGGTATATAGTCCGAACTCATTTGCCTTGTCGCACATCATGTGACATCCAAGTAAACATGGTTTGGCTCACCATAGCAAGCGATCAGTAATAAAACATCATGAAACTTCATGTCGAACATAAATACAAAGATTACGGATGTATTTGAATGGAAACCTAGTAAGATATGTATATGTCTTTCTGATGCATGAACGTTTATAAAAGGTTCAATTTGGTACTCAGTGACACTGGGCTTTAGCATCGACACATGTACATTGCCGCACATTAGTTGAAAATTAATAATATGGACATTATATAATTGACCATGCTAGTAAAAAAGAAATGTGTAATACAGCACAAAAACAGCCTCGTCGCCACCATTGTAATACAGCACTGCAAACTAAATAATGGCATTCGAAAACACAAGCCTCGTCAAGTATTGTCATGACAAATGAATCGATGGAATGTCTTGAAATGTGATAACTTTGTCAAGTACGAGCATATCTGGATCGTGCTCATGTGAATTTCGATTGCTAAAACATCCTACAGTTTATTACTACTTTGTGCTCAATACCAAAAATAAACTTACAAGCGAGAGAGTATTGTCAAGAAATGAATCGATGGAATGTCTTGAAATGTCAACTTTGTCAAGTTTATATCTGGATCGTTCGATTGCTAAAACATCCTACAGTTTACTAGATGCACAATCTGTTCTCATAGTTGAGTCATCTAATGTACAAACATAACATTTGATCTCCGATGATGCGTGACTATATAGATATAGTATCAATCGATGTACGTACCATAGAACCTTCTCTATACGTTTGTTTATTTGGGTCAGACAAACTGAGGATTATCGGCAGCAGATGGCAATGGTTGATTTGGCCCCTTTTCTTGCCCAAAACATGTTGAGAAAGAAAATACTACCGATAAAGATCACAATAACGATAAACACACACACTCAGACACCTACACACCCACACACTTATAACTGCACCGAATTCCAGACATTAAAATCACAACAGCATCAAAAGGAAACGGGATTCAATATGCTGTGGTATAATGAAGTCATGTTTTAATGTACCGGCTTCGGTACATATCACTGTTTTTCGATTTAACTGCCGCATTCGTGAATTAATAGCATAATTCAAGAGTTAGACTTGAGCCATTCTATGGACGTGCTGATTTGATAACAATCTGGCGACTTCAGGCCGAATTTGATCAGACGCAATCACACTGTTGCATGCTAGATGCTGGTAATTGCAATCGAGAGCATGCCCCAGGCCAAATTGCTTACAGTACTTTAATTGACATGAAATCGAACGGCAACACAAGGCGCTTTCATAACTCGGTTAATCCAAATGACAAGGTACATACTCAAAGTAACTATTCCACTCACAGAGGTCACCTCTCTTTCTCATTGTCATAGCGGACATTTTAGATGCTTATGGAGGACAGCTGGTTGTATCAATTATTTGGGTTCAGTGGTTCATAAGAATTCTGAACAATTTCGAAGAACCAAGTGTCTGACAAACAGATTTGTCAAACAAACTTCGATCAGTTTTTATTGCATTGTATATTATGGCCAAAACGGGCATGTAAGAAACCTACGTCAAAGAATACAACCCCCTAAACGTTTCCATCAAACCATTGTATGGTTGCCAAAAATGCAGAATATACCGTAGAACATTACTAGAACTCAATTTGCATCGTCATCAAGCGTACAAATAAACCGCGCATATGTTAACGTAAATTTAGCGTTAATTGTGTATAACTGATGCCATCTGCTATGTAGCTTGTGAAATGGCCAGTCATTGATAGCAGGTAAACGTTGAAGTTAAGTAAAGCAACTCAACTTTGCTAAAATCAGTAAGTGTTTGTTTATAGTAGGCTCTTAAGTGTTACTTATTAACGTAGCGGCGGTTGAATAGTTATGCATAGTCTAGGTCTGTAGGGTACGTGTAGGTGTTATCGATGTGAAGTAGTAAAAAACGCATGTAGCGCCCCCGATTATTTTAGTTTGTGCCGATTCAAAGTATCACTTCCACAGCCAGGAGCAGTTTCCGTCTGAGTAAATGATGTCTAAGCAAATAGCATTACACGCGAGTAAGCTCTTGCCTTAACGTCGGCCCCGAAAAAAAACACTACCCGGAACCCTACTTATATTTCGAGCGCATGACAAATAGTGCAATTTCCAATTGGCATCAACGGCGTTCTATTGTGTATAGTTAATTGGCACAAACAGATGTGAGCAAAAACATCCTGTCTAATATATTAACACGATATAACTGATATGATCATAGTAGTATTGTAATAAAATATGTAACAACCACGTCAAAGAGGAAAGCTAAAATAGCAATTCGGTCTACTCTCTGCTAAATTAATGGCTGTGCTCACAATCACACAAAAATATAAAATGCATGGTTAGATACGTGCTTGAAAGCCTAGTAGCTCCTGGTATTCATATCAGCTTATGTACCTGCTACACTGTCATTCTCTTAAATGATGGTTAAATATGAGTGAAACCATTCCAAGGGAGAAATGTTGCACACTTTGGGCAAGGGTGGGGGAGTCGTATACTTTTGCTGTGCCATCAGGACATAAATGGTAATTAAGCGCACTAAGGCTAGTATTTATCCACGGTTTTTGATTGTTTTTTCACCGCAAATACTGAAATTATTGTATTCTTTTGTTGCCATTCAGAAAGCCTCCAATACGTTCTCGATATTTGCTCCACGATAATAGCATTCGAACTCGGGTTTTAAACGGATTGCAAATTTATTAATAAACTACCAATGCAAAATTCCACCATGCCCTTGAATTATCTTCCAACGGATATCTAGTGATGTCTAACACTGCTGATTTGGTCTTTTGTTCTAGTTCTATGGCAAATGCGTTCAAGTTCATCATTTTGACTTAACTATTGTTTAGGAAAGAGGTTTGAATTGTATATATTTTATTTTTTGTATAGGTTGTACACAGAAAAAAAATGTAAATAACGCCTCTATCGCTTCCGAAGTTATTAGTTTGTGCCGATAAAAAGCCTCGCTTCCACAGCCAGTAATAGCACATGGCAAATTTCCGTTCGCAAGGCAAATTGTTCAATTTTTTTAAAATGTGGGTTTTTTGGTTGGTACAAACCTAATCGATCATTCTTATATAATGTCCGCGTTTCGGCAGTTCCACTATAAGCACTGGATTTACTGAACATAAACCTAATGTTCCTGTACTTGCTTCAGCATCGAAGTCGAATATATTGTTATGCCACCAGCATTCACTGGTCGACCTAATGTTCGATAAAACCCAGGCGTCTTCATAACTAAAGCACCCATAAATCTTGTGAAGGTTTTGCGAATGATCGTGTTAACTTACCAATGAATATAACGATGAAAACCACAAAACTCGAATAATCTTTGCTCAACCCCATTGGGTTATACAACAATTGGTGTTACATATATCACATAATATATTAAGCATTGCAGAATTACTTGAAAGCAGAAGTATTCTGTGTGCTACGTCTGTTCTTCTACGACAACAACTTCTACGCCCAGCCAAATTTCTATCCTCTATCCTTGCATAGGCTGGAAGGTAGCCAATCCGATCGGTTAGAGGATATCAGCAGGAAGAGTATGAAATAGTGTACACTATTAAGCAACACCAGATATATATATATATATATATATATATATATATATATATATATATATATATATATATATATATATATATATAGATATATATATATATATATATATATATATATATATATATATATATATATATATATATATATATATATATATATATATATATATATATATATATATATATATATATATATATATGTATGTATATGCGCTTTTGGCGTGATACAGTCATTTAAACTAATATGAAACTCCTTATTCCTTCTGCTACCAAACATTTTTCCAGCCGTAAGTAATGATGCATGCAATCGGCAAATGGTACCATGTTCTTGTTTGCGGACATAACCATTACTTGCCACCGATTAAAAAAGGTGAGATAATTGACAAGTAAGTACAAAAATATACAAATATTTAAGACGGAAGTTGATGAGTTATTAGTTGATGAACATGATTTGAACAGGGCATATGTTTCATCATATACTTAGCTATATTGAACTGTCAAATAATAGTGAGAAGCAGTATGTAACTGCTTAATAAGAAAATAATTAGATTAATTAATTTAGATTTTCATTTAGAACATTATTGTAAATTTAAAAGCGCTCGGAAGAATTTAATCCGGACCTAGTTTCTCACATGAGGTTATATTGCTTTTGGTCCAACAGTAGGGATAGGGCAATGATAGCTATGCCCCTCTCGATAGATTAGCATCCATGCAATCGACCCTATCTTATTATCTGGTGATCCGTGAAAGGATGTAAGTGGTAGTCCATGCACCGTCACGATATATATTAGTGCTTGAGCATGTCACTTCATGTATTCGCCATCCTGTCAATGACAGCATCGATTTGTATGCCAATTATGGAAATTGTATATTTTGCGTGTAAAATATTTGCAAGTAAATTCAAACTTATTCGTCATTATTGTTATAATATATTATGAGGTCAACGTTCCTCGTAATACAATCCGTCAAGCTGGAAAGAGAATCTATGCACCAGACGCTACCATAGTGATATGGTGACATCGTGTACAATTCTTACTGCTTCTTATAATTGCAACAGGTACATAGGGTAATCGACTGAAGCCTTAAATACGATATTTAATCAGTAACTTTCGTAATGCACGTCATTTGTCTTCCTCATCGGTCATTGTATCACCAATGCCCTATTAGTTATCATTTCTGTCTATTATTACATTAATGACAACCCTCTCCACTCTACCAATACTACCCCGTTCCTGACACAAATGCTGCTCTCTCAGTGGTACCAACTCCACCTAATTAAATCTGCACTCTCACAAATGTCTCAAGTAAATGTGATCAAGAGGTGTCTGCATAAGAGAATTAAGCGTACACTGCATTTTTTTGCGGATTCCAATGGCACACACATGTTTGTGCAATTCGTAAGGTCAGATAATGTTTTACTATCACCAAACCTAGGTTACGATGTACTACATTGTGAAAACCAATTTGCTGCTGTATTGATCTGAATTAACTCATGGAGCGGCTATGACATTATGCGAGGGCGTGATGTAATTCATATTTAATTTATCTGGTCTTCATTTAAACTCGATGCATAAAGTGCCTATCACACGAAAATCATATAATTTCTTTCGCCAAATAACGGAAATATAACCCCCAAAGTACCTATTCATTTTGTATATCACCCTTGAGAGTGCGCTCGTCTCGCAAAATAGCTGCTGGTAGTTTCGCTATTTCATCACTTCTGGAGAGAGCGAGGAAGAGACATAAGATGGCAGACCATCGTTGCTTCGGTAAGGCAATTTTTTTCTGATAGATTCAAAGCAGAAATGAGCGATTCAGACGTCTCTGATGAAGCGAATAATAACACCGGCGATGCCACTGCTGCGCCTGAGGGTCTTACTTCGCGCGTATCATCCTGCCCAGGACATAGTGTGGCCGCAGAACAAAGCTTGGTAAGCTACGTCGGATCGAATGATTTTTGGCGACATGAAAAGTGCCGTCACCGTTTGTTACTGACAGGCACTCCCCCTTTTACGGTATTGTATATATATATATATATATATATATATATATATATATATATATATATATATATATATATATATATATATATATATATATATATATATATATATATATATATATATATATATATATATATATATATATATATATATATATATATATATATATATATATTATCAATGGATTTGACGAGAACATGTTGTGATGTCACCATGAGCTAAACTTCAGCGGTATAAGTTACATTACTATGCCATTAGTGGATAAACGATTCATTTAGACATGCCAGGTGATTCCATTGCGTTTGGAAGTAGTCACATGATTTGGGGCTAACAGTATATGCCGTTACGTCAGACGGGGATTAAGACTCTGGACAGGCTAGGTAAGAGGGCTTGATTCTCATCGGATGGCAGGCCAAATAAGTTGACTGCGTGACCGAAATTCAGTCACATAATGCAATGGATTATCCTATGTTGATGCAATATTGCTAATGTTTTCGTCCCAAAGTTTGAAAGAATCATGTGATGATGCCATAAGCTGTGAATATATTATTACCATTTGTGTGTAGCAATGTTCACTTTATGTGTTAAATTGCAAGATTGAAAGCATACCAACGGCACCCGTTACATATATTCAGTGATGTACTGCCTAGCATCGCGGCAGATTTGAAACTGGTTCCACGAATAATGTATTTGCATACGATAATATATACAAAACACCCATAGACATGCTAGCTTTCAGAGATAATACAACTGAACAAATCAATGTGAAAAATAATACGCTGCTATTAGAAGTGTAAATAGGTGGTCACAAACAGATTCAGTTTACCAATGCAATCGCCAGCAATTTTGTCTCGTATTTGACCCAAACAACTCCAGAACTAGCCTAACTGGTTGATGTGTGATCGGGAAATATGTTATTCCTGGGCATATATATAAATAATACGTTCTCCTGTATAACATCCCATGAACATCTCAAATGTTGTGTTTGTCATTAACTTTTGATTTGATGTTAAGGAAAGGCTTCTAAACATGTTAACGGTGAATTCAGCATTAACACACGCACGACAGTATGGGCTGATTTAAAATATCCCGCCGAATACTTGCGACACGCTATGGTAATAAACTAAACTGAATTTAGCAACGGTTTTACGACACGTGGCATGTGTCATAGATGACACCTTGAATTGCATGTCACATATCGTTACCTTCAATTACCCGCATTCGTATTTATTGCGGTCCTGTTTGTTAGTTGCCATGACAATGGTCGTGAATGATGGAGCGAATGGCTGCCAGGGCCATAATATCACAGATCGTAAAAACAAAACTACACGCAAGCTTTAAAACGTGTTTTGGTTCTGCATTGTGAATCCATATATTGATTAAATATAAATACTGTCGATTTCTAGTAATGTTCCTATTTTGCAAACTTTTATTGACCAAACTAGCTTCACAAGTTCATTTTGGCGTACGACAAGTATTTGAGACGCACGTGTGTTAACTGCATCTTGGTAGATTGTTACATAGATTGCCTGCACAGTTGTTTGTCAAACCGAAATGTGAACATCGCTTTAACGTCAGTGGATCAAGGGCAAGCAGCCATTCCCGACTACCAATGATATATGTGAAGCAATAGTTATGTTACATATTACAACGGATCAGGTATATCCTTCAAACGCGTGCAACAAATAGCATGATGATGCATACTCATTACTTTATATGTGATATGCGCCAAGCTGACATTATTCAGTGAATGAACTTAACCATTAGATCAAGCATCTGATGCTCATCATATCCTTACTATGCTTGAGATCAGCAGGACACTGCGGATTAGTAGTGCATGGCATTCAGGTGGTTTGAGTCCTCAAACATCTGTCTGTACCAAAATAGTTTGTGAAGGCTCAGTTTTGAAGATTCTGGAAATCCGCGTTATTTGAAAACTTGATCAAGCTGGTTTTGCAGCACTGGAAGCAAAATGAGCGTTTTCTGTGATGTCTATATAACCTCTTGCAAATGCCCATCGTTATGCAGATAAATGTGTCCCGCATTCATAACAACGAGGCTTGATTATATTGATAGTTTAGCATTATACAGTACGCGTAGGGGGTCCCCCAGCAGAGACACCTCGCCATCGTCGCATGTGGTATTATCTTTTTAATAACGGACGACGGCCTAAGGAACTGGGGCTTTCACTGTGAGACAAACTTTGTGGTATTTAGCTATCGTTTTTGTGCAATCGCTTATATAATAGTCTGTGCTGACCCCTATCAACATAAACACCGAATAATTTACGGATATAATAGTTTGGATGGGTCATTTCGTAAAGTGATTCAATGCATGCTTGATATACAATGATTTACAATAATGGCCACCCAAAAACTAATGGAGATGGTTGGCTAGGGCAAAACGACCGTTGGGTCAATAGGTTCATAGCCAATGGTAACCAATGACTACTAATTAGGTAGAGTTGAAACATTGCTGAGCTACACAAAAGCTAGACTGCTGGCATAGGGTATGGGAATTAAAGTAATCACTATTTGTCATGTATCATTCCAGCTAATTGATCAGATGCTTGTCGTAAAAAAATTCTAGTATCAGCAATTCGAGCAGGATGAATCGACAGAAGAGTGTCCAATGTATGTTCACATTTTGCGTAAGGCAATAATGTTAGCTGGGTTTCCGTCAAGTCCTACCTTTGGCAATGCCTCCAGTCAATCTTTTAAGGACGACTTGTCTATAGAAGAAGCACCAGCAAACACCCGTGGTAGCTGCATGTGTGCTGATGGAGTGTGTGCAAGAAGCCAGCTAAATAAATGATGACGCACCCAGCTTCACAAATAATAACAGTCGATTCGAGAACCACAATGGACCAGATAGCGTGTTCCAGAGGGGAAGCAACTGCAAATGATATATGCCAGTAATTGCGCAGAATGGTAGTGACAGATTGAATCGCATTCATAAAAAACGTATGATTGTTACATGGTAAAGGGGGTTTTAATGGCTGAATAGCGTGATAATGTTCCCTCGCTTATTCAGTCCAATGCGATAACTGGCAAGAGATAATGTGGCTTTGAATGTGAGGCAATTGTAGTGCCCTTCCGATGCGACTATGTACATGGCAGTATGGCTCAGACGCCAACTATGCTCATCCCCACAATAATTCACGCATTTGTAATAAACAGCAATTTTAAGTGTAGGCTATGGGCAATAAACATTTCCTCTCCATATCACTGCCGGATGAGAAGTGATGCAAATATGGTATTGCGTTTTACAGGTGCGTTGCTTTTGTATGGGAGCACTGTGCATGTCACGTTTGGACAAATATGTACAAAGTTGTCAACCGCACATTTTATAGCAGTCTCTACAAAAAAGTGCATTGAAAGCTGTCTGAAACGAGGCATGTAATCAATGGCAATATGATTTCGTTGTCTGATGTTACAATTGCAGTTGCTTATCGATCTGGATCTGAGCTTCAGCTTTAGTTTCTCTAAGATTAGTTGCATATATGGCAGCCGACCGGGCGAGAAATATTCCACAGCTTATGCGACAAAATAAGTGGAAGAGGCTCATAAAGCGTGACCGGTCGCTATGGGTGACTCATGTAAAGGCGCTCACTTTTCACTGCAACTCTACCGTGACATCGCTGATGCAATAAAGTAAATGGTTCAAAGGGGGCATTACCAATTCAATACTCGAATGACGTGTGATCTTTTGTTGTTTATGTTCTGACGCCTCTGTGCCCGAGATAAGCCGTTAGTTGTCTTCTTTATCATCTCCTCTTGACAATAACCGAGCATGACCATACATCGAGCGTTACACAGGTACGACAATGACTGTAGCCATGAATGCTTCGTGTTCCAGCGCATATCCATATATCTGTCAAGGGTGAAGTCCGTGGTATTAGTTTTCATCGATATAAGCAAGCCATGGAATAAATTGATATTAGTGGGCCGGGAAATGTATCATTTCATTAACAGGAGTGTAAGTATTAATTGGTGTATATAATTTATGCTATACAGCAAATACCTCGATTTATTGATCATTGCCAAACCAAGGCTATCTCTGCCAATCGTGTTGACAAAAACTTTAGCAGAAAACTCAAACACAACGATGTATATATTACATCATAAAGCCCAAACTTTAACAAGGATGTTATACGTAGCATCTAAGGCAGTTAGCTATCAATCTATCTGCTTCATTGATATTGTTTAAATTAGCGTGATTTATAATGCGTGATCATGATTTTGAAATAGCCCTATATGTTCTTCACTTGTCCGTTACTTATTAGTACATATATCGCCATTAATAGACAATTGTTTCGTTAAAAATACTTGACATGCAGTAATGATAAAATGTTAAATCAAAGTGTGCATGGTTAAACTCTTTGATTATAACAGCAACACGAATAGCTCCATATCTGCTAGAAGCTGCTAATCGTAATGTATCCTTTCACCATTCAGCGACAATAGACCTCATATAAGGTTTTGAATGCAAAATGAAACAGTCAAGAATATTCCTCCATCGATAATGGAATCTGGTGTATTGTATCATAGTACGAATTGCAAAAACAGGGTATTGTGGCGGGTAGCGTCGCAGGTAACACTGGATACATTGTGAGGTATTCCACCATTACAGTCAACAGGCCATGTATCAATATTGATCTCTACTATGTGGACACTAAGATGAGTCAAGGAAATAATAATACGATCGCGTCTGCTCGGCTATATAAGTTTGGAATATATAAAAGGTCACGAAACAAGAAGCAGTTGTACGTGGTTTTTTTCCACAGGGATGAATTACTCGGAAGAATACTACTCCTTAACAGGCTGCGTTGTTGGGTGCGGGAGTGATTATTAAGTCTCTTTTATCTTCGGAATAAATGACGGCCAAATGCGTCAACCTATCATAAAAATCGGCATATCGATGCGTGCTTGCAAAACCCCATGCTATGCGGACAATAACATGTTTTGACTACGACACGCAGCAGCGTTGCAAAGATTGTTTGTAATGTGTTGCTTGCTCGATTAGAATAACATATCTTTGGGGTGATCGAGAAAATTTCGGAATCTTTAACTCGCAGTGAATCCTAAATTGTCATATTTTGGTAGCAATGCCGCAATTCGAGTTATTGAAATACTTCAACATCCAATGGACCCAAGTTAATAGATATTTACTAAACTCGAGGTATGAGCAGTTGGTACTACTCTATAACTCGATTTATATGCAGCTATATAGAAATAAGAGTCAAGTACACGTAGAGAGTATTTGCCATTCATTTCGGGTTTGTCAATTTCTTTTATAAGTGCCTGAACTGACCAATGTTTTAGTACCCTATGTGAGTAGAAGTTGTTTCATTCTCGGGGCTTCCCTCACATGAAGCTGAAACGATGTCAAATGCAATTTATCGTATCTGTGTTATTTCTATCGTTTTCTCGTGTGTGTGGTTTTTGTTGTTGCAATTTATAGTGTTTCAGTACATTTTCTGTGCGAAATATAGATTATTTTTATAATTATTATATAACGTAATAGAAACTTAAGCAATTTATTACTGAAGATGTCGAATGACTCGTCGTCGATAGGCATTCCATTCGTGAAAGATATAGACATAGTCAAATGTATCATTTCACACTTTCACAGAAAAGATTTTGGTTGATTAGAAAGCAGCAAGAGACAGTGTTTACAAATTGCAGATATTTGCTTCTTAACAAAAATATTCCACGCCCATGTTAAGTTCACATTAAGCTTATGCTATCCGAAACAGGTGTCTCGTTTTGAGAAAAAAAAATTGCGGTTTTGAGGAATGCGTTATTCCTCATTTTAGCTATAACGCCTTCGTACTTATTCTTATTGTCTATTAGAAAAGTCCAATCATTTTACCATAGCACTTAATTTGATGCATGTTAAACGACATCATTGACCATTATGGTTATTGCCTCTACAAAAATCTAACACACTTGTAACATAGCAATATTCTGTATAAAACAAACAAGTATATCAACAGGGTATGTTGCTTTTTCTCATCATAATTGAAACTCCCCGAGGTATTGATTTGCTGCTCAATTTGTCTGCGCGCTCCTCTGTTATTCGCAGTAAATTGCCACACGATTGCAAGCAGATTGCCGTATCTTTTATAGCGCTATATGCAGACAGCATTTTGATGCCACATTATCTGCGCACTGGCACATTATGGCGGCGATTGGTGGGAATATTATGCACCGTAGTGTCCTTATGTGTGCAGCCTACAGCCATTCCACCAGTATTGTACAAGTACATTATTGCTTCTCGCAATGCATTCGGATTGGATGTTGCTCAATATACAGTATATGATATAACCTCATTGGGCATTATAAGTCCACGGACACTATATCGCTGCTATTCCTCAAAATACGTGACCAACATTAGATAGCATTCAAGCCATCTTTGCCTCGGTGAAGAATGTGACAAATATCAATTCGGCAATCAATATATCTTGCATGTTAGGGAAATTATTGGGTGATAGCCCTGTGTGCATATCAATCCTTCTAATCTGTGTGTTGAGTATGTAAGTCAACATTCCGCTTGTATATGGTTGCTATTGTTATGCAATTCTACTATCGTCTATTGCGATGTACATCTCCAACAAACACTATCAAATCTGTTATCGATGATAAATACAACACAATCAAAAAGCAATGAGAAGGAGCAAACGAAATATTAAAAAGTTTCATCGTCTCAGCATCGAAGAATGATCTCAATATGTAATACAAATAGGCATTCTCTCAAACTCAAAATTATGTTTGTACTGAATAACATTGGCACTGCGATTACAGTGTCCCAGTGACTGTATTTGACCAATCAGCTTCATATTAGATAATATTTTAATATTATCAACCAGATGGTGTAGGTTGTTTAAATCGGGGCGTAAAAACTTTAATTGTTTAATTGTTTAAACCAATTTTGCAGGCGCGGAATTAAGTGCTATCCTATTTCAAAGATCGCCATGGACAGACATCATCATTATTCATTGAGCAGCTCTCTACCCCCTAGGGACTTGTATGAACTGAATATGCAATGTTCTTAGCTGTGAAAATATACTCAAAACCGATGCTGCGCGCCTTGGAAATGGCACTCTCACCTCTATCCAGCGCGCAATGGGGGCATGTAACAACCCCGCCCGGCTCAGAGAGTCACACACACTTATTCACTCACTCACTCACTCACTCACTCACTCGCTCATTCACACACACATACCCGTGCACACGCACGTATACACTCACGCGCGCGTAAAGGTGTACACATGCTCAGATAAATTGGCTGTCGCAATCGTGCAAGCCTACAAATATCACGTGGCAGTACCACTGACATTACTTGAATTATGATACTTACACTGATATAACTTAAAAAAGACTTCACCATTTTTGCATGTGCAATACAGTTAACAAGGCGAATGACTTGATGAAAACGCTACCTTGCTCATGATATCGAGGACGCCATGGGAACAGTACTTATCATCTAAAATATGTACACCCAACATGGTCTGTGCCGCCTTCAGCCTTAATATGCTGCAGTTGTAATTTCGTCGAACGACATGGTACATTTCGTCATGCACTGTACGTACATCTTAGTCAGTGTAATAAATATCCCTTGCATTTATTCATACACTAGCACTCTGGTACCTTGTCATAAACATTATCATTGCTAGTATCGACATGTCTAATTATAGGCCATAGATAAATGTTTCTGTATACATGCGTACCCAAAAGGGTTCCATTCATCAACTATCGTTAACCGTATTGTTCCATCACCCTTAAGCTTGGTAATAAAACAGTAGGTTAAAGCACGAGACCAATTACGTCAAGCAAGATTGGGAATGCCCCGACATTTTATGTTAACGACAGAAACTCTATGAATGGTTATGCGAAGCCTGTCGAACCAATCTGCTCTGACAGAGAGCTTAACTGAATAATCACTTTCCTTTTGTAAACCACAGAGCATAGTAATTGGTGATTGGTGAAGCGTTTGGGTTCGGCAATCAAGTAAAGTGACAGCTATAAGTGATTATTGTAACGTTGCACTTTTAGTTCCAAGTTTATTGTTCAGCGTAGTAAGCGGGTGCTTAGCACGACGGTATGCTATTTAAGTCAAAGACCTCCCACAAACGCCGTTGGTGTAATCGTCTGCGCGGGTCGTAAACCAAAGAACCTTACAATCACAAAGTCCGAATACACAATCAATTCCCCAAGCAATTACCTCGTAATCCCACAATGCATTGCGACTGATGGTAAAGCTGTCTTAAGGCCCGGTCACACAGCCCTCCACGGGCGTATCGCGGCCGAATCACGGCCAAAAATTTCTGCCCGTGAAGCAGACGCTGTTGGACGCTTTGAGGTCGCGATAAAGACGCGATGCAGCCGTACTTTACCCGTCGTTACACGCGGTAAGAAATTCACACGCGGTTGGCCGCGGAAAAAGTTTTGGGCTGCCCAAAAATTTAGACCGCGGGTAATCGCGGGCGGTACACGTGGTA
This sequence comes from Urechis unicinctus, assembly GCA_034190875.2. Lineage (NCBI taxonomy): Eukaryota > Metazoa > Annelida > Polychaeta > Xenopneusta > Urechidae > Urechis > Urechis unicinctus. The sequence continues at coordinate 13,237,682 of CM067350.1, read as the reverse complement.
CACACGCGGTAAAGACGCGGTACAGACGCGGAACGAACGTGCTAGGACGTGCTACGGCCGCGGTTAAGACGTGGTTACACGTGGTAGGACGCGAAATTTTAGCGGGTAATCGCGGGTGGAGCACGGTCATAGCACGTTTGTTCCGCGTCTGTACCGCGTTGTTATCACGTGCATTAGCGTGTGTACCGCGTGTAAGCACGGACAAACGCCTTTCTCTGCGTAAACAGCGCGCCCCAATACCGGCCTAATCATGTTCAATTGCTTCTTGTACACGTCCCAAATACGATTGTCCACGGCCTAATCGCGTCCGTACAACGTCTGATTTTAGGTATATAAAAAGCGCGATTTGCCGAGCATTCGTCAGTTGTGCTCCAGACGTCAAGGGGTGAACATGGATCCCCGTCACCGTAATGACCTCATCTTGCTGCTCCAGCAGCATCAGAACCAAGTGGTACAGGTCCATCAGCTCTTCATTGACAGAAGAAGACGAAGGAGGAGGAGGAGGGTGGTCCGGAACATCTGGGTGCGCGACTGGATTGGCAGGAGACCTGAGCTGGGGCTGTACGATTGTCTCATGGTGGAGCTCTGTAATGAAGATCCAAGGGCCTTCCAGAACTTCATGAGAATGCCACCTTCTTCTTCGATGCCATAGCTTGATCTTCACGGGACTGTGTCTTGAGCGGTTATGATTTCTACAGCCCGGTTCGGCTGCTTTTATTATACCCGTGGTAGGCCGCGGTACCGCCGCGCTTCACCCGCGATAAGGACGCGGAACAGTCGCCGGCGTCTGTTCCGCGGGCATACCACGGGTAAACCGCGGGTAAGCCAATTTTGCACATTTTCCACCATGGGCAACCACGGGCAAAAAAAAATCGCGAAATTTTACCAGCGATACAGACGCGAAAGGCTGTGTGACCGGGCCTTTAGCGTTGGTTGATAATGCCTCTTACTTGCTCCAGAACGTGTATAATGCGACCAACAAATTATCATTGAAGGTTGGCCGATATGTGCACCAATCAACAGTTCTATGGATATGAATGATCGCACCTCTCGCACCAACACAGAGAGCTAACGGCTACATATTTCTACTGTGGGTGATCGGTTTTTGGAGAGTTACACGTACCTCTACTTATATTATTAGAGCATCGAGCAGATCAAATCGCAGCTTTCCGTCTTACAGGATAGTGCTTGTCTGGTAAGTACACAGCAGATGTCGAAATCTCTACGTTATCTGTAAGCATGCAAACTCTGGTCAGTCAGTGGGTATGACATTCTACCGTCACACAGGAATGAAATTCATTTTTGTGAACAATCGTCTGTCAACAAACAAATAATGATACTGCGCTGTTCACTGTGGCTTCAAGGTAATGCACAAAATCAGACCCCGATAGTTACTCTGATAGTACTTAACAGGTATAAAGTTATGCGTGCACACTAACATATTTGATTGCTACTGTCACTTACAGAGCACGCCGTAACAATGTTTTATTTTTCCACGGCAACAAAAGTATTTGAGTTATTGGGTTGTGTACAGCCGATTCGCCCGATAAAACATTTCAATGGCCAACAATAAATATGTCCATCGGCGTACTAATAGATGTGTGGGCGGAAGGAGTATTGCTTACACCTTCAGGGTGAATATCAACATCAACAACGTAAGATACTTTTTGAGGACCTCTCAGCTGTTTTTCATTATTGGTTACTTTGGGGTGGTGTCTCTGGCTGTGGTTCTAGTGGAAGCCGGAGGTGGAGGATGGAGAGCAGCTTGTCCTGGAACAAGCCAGACCACGCAGTTCATGTCATTTTCTGCAAGTGGCATATTGTCATCGCGCACTTGCTGCATGCCTACTTTGGGAATCGTTGCGGCCAGCACGATGCATGAGTACTAAGTGCCCGAATGCTATTTGTTGAAACATGATTATGATCGATCTTAATTGCTTCAAAACTTTCTATGGAACGTATTGGACATTTTTAAATTCGCGTATTAACAATCTCATGCCCCTTGATTAAGACTTTTACTCATGTGTCGCATTGAAATCGACAAATCAATATAAAATAATCGTTTCTCTTTGAACGTCATTGCCATTCTGTCTTCAGTTATTGTTGAAATTATCTGATTGGATGCGCCTTTTGACTTAACAATTTGCGATGGATCCGCTCAATGAAGTTGTTAACATTGATGACCTTGTAATGAGGACACATTGCGTGATCACTGCCCGGCTCTGTATATTTCTAGCCGTGTTTTAGGTGCAATTGATACAACAGGATTGCACCTCTGATGTCTGCCTAAATGTCAAAACGTTCTAAACAGCCTAATACATTATTCATCTCTGCATATGCAAATTTATCCTTCACTACTGTCACATCGGGTTAAGATACGCCCAACTTCGGTTCATTAAACAAATAGTGAAATAAATAAAATTTCTTATAACTGGCTGTTTGTCTCAAAAGCGGAGGACGAATTACCGCTAGGTTGGATTAGATGCATGATGGTGTGTATTTTGTGCAATATTGTGTTAAACTATGGATTCGTTTTAGTCCAACATTTTCTTACGGCGCTATGTTTCCGAGAAATGGTCTGCAGGACATCGTCATTGACTCTGTACGTCGTCGGTCTCAGCCATCAAACCAAACTGCAGAAGGCATGTATGGCACTTAAGTTAATTGTCGCTAAACTGCGTCATCCTGTCACTCCACTATCGCATGCCTCCAGTCGCTGGGAAAGAGGTGTGAGCCGTTTATCACACCGACCACAGTGCTCAGACATCAATCTGTTCTTAATCAAGATGAATGATATTTACCATCGTTTTTGTGCATCTCTATGAATCTTCATCGTGAACAGATTATGAATTAAAATTGCAATTAATGATACAAGTTGCCATTTCCCTTACATATTGCTTTAAGATTCACTTGAATCCGTTAAGATTTTACACATATTTATCTGCAGTATTCGGATATGCCCTGTAAAAGCCGACAATTTCATACGCAGAGAAGCTTAGTATACTAACCTTTCCTGTGAACACCGCAGCGGAGCGCTTGGTCCAATTTGCGGTTGAGTAATTGGATTAGTTTAGTCAAGGATGATGCATAGCTAATAGAGGTCACACACACACAAGTAGAAAGTAGGTAATTTATATCGTTCCTGGAGGAGCATACTATGTGCACCTGCTTGTGTTCTGAGCCGGCATCTGTCAATAATTGAAAGTTGCGGTTAGCCATTGTCTACTATTGCTCACGGAACATATTTGATAATAGCCACATATTTCCAAAGCATTTGAATATATGAAAGGATAAAGGAACGTAAATGAGTCGCAGTCAGTTCGTTTCCTTGTGGCAGATCTTTTTTTTATGTTTTTAACAGTACAATATTCAGCTGTCAATCACACACGCCCATTCCGCCAGCAAAGCTTCCTTTTCTTGTTATTTATGCAGCTGTCCGCACGCGTAAGATGGTTTACATTAATTTGACAGTCATTCTGATTCTATTTGGTAGATACTAATTATGGACATCAGAAAAGAATACCCAAATCTTTTAGATTCATTGTAAAATATTAGCGTTGGCAAATATACGAGAGATGTGGGCAAAATCAGCTAGGCTCATGCAGCAATTTATGGCATCATCATATTTCAGTAATGGAAGATGTAGAGCAAGAGTATTTCGGCTTGGCTTTAGTAATCTCAAAGAAAAGACCATTTTCATCTAGGATATCTGGGATAAACAAGTCAAGTGCAGGTTTTGCAAAACAAAGGCTTATGCTCTAAATGGCACGAAAGACATGCTTGCGCCAGGGGAGTCCATGAATCATAACTAAATTGTGTATCTGTCTGGTTTATACTTCCAAAGGAAGCCGTTATTGCAGCCTTATTTCATTGTCTTAGCATATAGATAACATTACATACCATTGCCATTTTCAGGCGACAAAATGACGTTTACAACTTGCTGATCTTGAAAATATCTGAGCTATGCTGCAATCAGTCAGCAGCTCATGCGTTTGGTTGACGCTATTTCGCAGCCAAACAAAAGCAGCTGTAGTTTGCAAGCAACACTCGGTAGTCCGTTATTAAGGTAACAATAATTTGTATGATTGAATGATTTCAAGCTATTTAATAAATGCAGCACTATACTCAATTTCACTCCACTGTACTGTAATGCTGAGTGTTTCACCTATGGACTACATGACCACTACAAGCCACACCTTGTCCATCATTCCCATTGTTTTTATCGGGCGTTGGGGGTTGATCAGTACCCATAATGGGGTGATAGTGAGAAGCGGTATGCTCGTGCGTTCAGAACTATCAGGAAGTGAAACGACTGCTGCATGATGGAAATGTGATACGACGCTAAGCATGCTGGCGACAATTCTCTAGAACACCCGTAATGAGCGGATCATTGGCTATTGTAGCCATGCCATTTGTCCCAGTACCTTCCTTTCCTACCGGCGGCAAGGAAGAAAATGCTATAAATGACAAATATGTAAACTGGGCCCTGAAATGCCTCGCTTAAAAACATTGCTTCATCGGCACAACAACAACGTTATGTACATCTGCTGTGTAAGAATAGCCAACATGTGGATTATTCAGTGTGATATACAAATTGCTCAACTGTACATGCCTGGTTGTACAATTTTCAGTATCATGCAGTTAGATGCATTGTGTGATAAAATTAGGCAATGAAATGTCATACTTTATTGTAAAGTTCTTATTTTAATTGCCCATATGTGCAGTCACGATATGCACAACGGTGACTTTTAATATTTCGGTTTTTTGTCACGGTCATATACTCAGCATGCAGTGCATGCTAGGTACATTTACCATGCATGTAATAATTACGATACCAACCAGCATTAGCTGTGCAACCTTGACATCTATTAACAAATCAGTACATGTAAATAACTGTTGTGTGCTCAATTGGTGATAGTTTAACTTCAAACATCACTGCACTGAGTACAATATTTGCATGCGAGATAGAACAGTGTACTGTTTGCAACATATGTGTTATGTGATTTAGCGGAGTTGTTATATAGCTATAATGTTGCACAACGAATTAAGATGTTGGCTAGTATGGTGGTGGATATAAGGAGCGTGTTTGTTCTCGAACCTATGTGTCTTCCCATGGGATTTTAAGGAAGGAAATGTATTCCTGCAATACAGAATATCACAAACCCACGTGCCAGTGAGAGATAAGCGCCGCTTAAGAGCGTTATTTCCCATACTGCAGTAATTATCGTGGTGCAAATAGCTAAGGGCTTATTTTTATGCTATTTACGTCTCCCCGCGAGAGAAATATTAAAAGAATCACATTTGCCTTTGGCAAAGATTGCTGAGTTTTCTTGTACCGATGTGATTTACTCCAGTTATGGGGCTCGTCTTACTGACATTGGGATACATATTCATCGTTCATTCGTTTACGTATGTTACATGTGTGTTTACGAATTTGGTAATACGGATTTACGTAAAACAGATGAATTTGTGAGGATCATGCATAACGTTTGATGTCACCTCCTTTAAGATACAATTAATCTTATTCGGTAAGCGACAGATTGATACATTTTTGGTTCATCAGTTGCGTTTCCAATTTAATACTTGCATGTCGTACAAGAAAATCCATATATCAACAGAGTGTAAAGGATCGGCGATGACGAATCGCGTTATTTGCGAGGCGTAAGTAACCATAGATCCAATATTTAATGATGCACTGAGATTATTGCTTATATTTGGACGTAGGTATAAAATTATTGACGTATGGAAAAGGCACGAAAAAGTCATTCCTCTGCTTAAATACAACGACTAATGTCTGATCATTCATAGTACTAAATAGCTAATTATTGCATCCAGTAACAAATGCATCTACTATGAGCTAGTATTATGCTTTACATGATACGAGCTATTCATAGCACTAATATAACAGATCTCGTCTACTAGCTATGGTGTTCAATATGTATAGTACGGCTGGTTTATGGGTGCATCGGAGAAAAAAGAATGACTGCCAACGAAAACTCCCTTACTGGCTTGCGATAATTTAAACCCTTTGGTTTATTGTCAATGGCAAAATGTGTCAACATGGGGTCAAAGTGTTTGTCAACTGGGTAAAATTTTCAGTACGTGTAGGCTTTCTTCCATTAATGAAAACAACTGGGCTTCACGAAGGAATGCTAGAATTCATGCATGAGGTTGTTTTTGCGCACGAAACATGTTGCGATAGATTCGGCCCAAGTGCTCTGCACACTGGACCGCAGCATCACAAGCCTAAACGTTTCGTTATTCCATAAGGGTGCATAGACGTGGTTACCTACGCGCGCTCAGTGTGTGACATAATTACCTCCAGAGCAGCAAATTCATCAGTTCTTTTACCATGAAATGTGTCAGTTCTCCAGCTGACAGCAGCACATAGCAAATAGCCCAATTTCCGTTCAGGAAATTGCTCTCTCAGAGAGCGCTATGAATCGTGAGACTCATGTGGCTCAGACAGTGTTTGATTGCGCTTTTATGATTGGCACAAGCGGAAACGAGCAAGGCAGCCGACCTAATTGACTCGATAGGCTGGAAGCACAACATTTGCAAATCATCCAATATTATATCGGATCGAATACATGTGTTACCACAACAAGATCTCATTCTATTAATCCATAGTATTTTGCAACCAAATGTTTTGATTATTTCAATGTAGCCGAGCTACTCCCAAGTCATTGAATATTGTTGCCGTCGATAGCTATTAAAAAATGACGTCTTTCCCAGAGGGAAGGGAATGACCATAACTTCCCGAATAAGTGGTGCATGCGGTCGTTGGTTTGCACGGCTCATTGTCTGTTGAGAGGCAGCTATTGCAGATAAAAACTCGTTGTTTGTTGATGGCAAGTGAAAGTTGTTTTTTACATGTCCTTTATCACACCACACAAAACGGCTAAGGGGACACCTGAAACACCCATCTGCTCTGACAGAGAAATTAACCAATCAATAATCTTTTTTTTGTAAACCAGAGCTGGTGAAATTGTTTGCGATGATTGATCATACCCATTATCTCCTGTGGACCATGGAATTACCAAGTAGGGGTGTTCGATGGCTCCGTGTTATGAGTGAAGGGGCAAAGTGCGAATTGGTTAATACGCTTGTGAAAATTACGTACATTTTGGCTAATGTACACAGCTATATATGTGCTGGTCATAAACGTTTTGCGGTTTGTTATGAGCACATCTTCTGCTGAAATGCCAGAGTATCAGGTTTTCTGAACGTCACGGCACGCAGATTTATAAAAATGCCCAAAAAATGTAGATCAGCTGTTGGTAGAGAATTTTCAATCTCACAGGGATGCAGTGTTTGGTTGTGGAGTCCCAGTGACAGAGAATTGTACTTCCAATCCAAAAATAAACACGACGACCGGTCGTTGTTCCAATTTTATAATTCAGCACGGTTAGTGCATAAATAGCGAGCTGAGTACGTATATTGTAGTTATGGGCCGTCCACAAACGGTGATGGTATGCTCATTTGTGCAGCTCATGAACCAAAACACCTCCCTCATAATCACATAATCCAATACACAATTGTGTTTACGGTGTTTTGGGATACAACCTGCATTGTTATTCGATAACAAAAGACCTAACACCAAATAACAAATAACATTGTTACAATTAATATGTGCTGGTATTGGTGATTTATTCAACCTTAAGTGTGCTTTTACACGGCTTGTTTATATGATCTCATTTCGACAATTATTCAAACGTCAACTCCTGGACCATTATAGTAGCAACCATTACGCATCAGCTTCGCAGTTAACAAATCTTACCTCTTGTCGTGGCCTAGCCATTTTGGTAATTTTCCAGTAAATAGTAGCAGTTTATCGTGTATTAATTGCCTGATTTTCTGATTGCATCTGGATCTTTTCTAAGCACTGTAAATTCCTTTTATTGTAAATTTAATTTCAGCTCGGTCTGCCTGTTGGCCTTGGTTAACGAATGCAAATTATGAATAACAAAGCTTATTTCTGCGTTGAATAAAATGGCCTTTGTATCTAGATCATTGTGCGGAACATGTTTTGATGCAACACTGATGTATTCTAAAAACCTCCGTTTGTTTGTCCCCCTGCAAGACATAAGCTTTTGCTAAAAGCAGCTGTCTTCGTTGCGATGTCTTGCTAGACCATGAGAACATGCGCGACCCGGAATACTAGTAACATTGGCCTGATATGTTGTACTAGTTAATTGTACATTTGGACGAAATATTGTGTTCATTCAGGTCATGCATAAGTATCAGCAATACTGAGTAATTAAATATTGCGACTAAATGCTTCCGTACAAATACATAATCATAGTGTTTTTGTGTATTGATGGCAATTAAAAAAGTCTTTAAAAACGAGGCGATTTAGTATATTATGTGGGTTTTTTATCACCTTTGTACATACCTACGATAGACCAGCCAATAAATTACACTTTACTTCTGCCTGTGACATGTGTGCACACTTGGCATGGCGTTATCAATGCTATATTCTATAGTATGCGATCGTCTCAGCCTATAAAGAGTCATTTATATCCATGTATAAAAAAATTAATGGCTATCGAATTGCATCACATAACCCTATGTGCATTAATCATAAAGTCAGGTTGACTTCATTGTTGGTTAAGCATCTTCAGTAGCGTGAATGTGTTTGTTTGTAACTAAATACAATTTGAGAGTCCCTTGCTCCGAGAAGTAGACCAGGATTAGCTCAACACGCTTTACACCATGGCTTATAAATCAACTGAGAATGGTATTGATGATGATATATAAATCAACACAACTGGGCATATTGTTATATTATGTGCGTCAGCAAGGACAAAGAAAATATATACATGAACAACAAATAGATATTAAAATCGTGTCACGCATGTACTGATTACAACATATAGTCATAGCCACAATACATGCTGCTATGAATTCTGCCCGAAAAATATGCATAAGAACGAACATGAATCGAGGAAAATTATATCGTAAGAGATAAACATAACCATTTGCCACCATATGTACTGTTGTGGTGAACGGCATGGGCTATGCAGTGATTACATAGCTGCTGCTGAAGTGTGAAATTGTGCGCTGGAACGTCGACCCTGACACCGCATATAACAAACTATATTATTGTTGTATTCATATATTTTAACTCACCTACGATGAACGATATAATAAATGCATATATATATATACTGGTATATGTATATATATATAAACATGTATGCATAAATATATATATATATATATATATATATATATATACATGTTTATATATATATAATATATATATATATATATATATATATATATATATATGTATATATATATATTTCATATACATATAATTATTTACACATATATATAAATATATATATATATACACACATGTATATAAATATAATTATTTACACATATATATATGCATATAAACATATCTATATATATACATGTATATAAATATATATATACATATATATACATATGTAAATATATATATACATTTATATATATGCGTATTTATATGCATATATAAATATTTTAATATATATGTATATATATGTGTATATATGAATGTGTGGATCGAATAGCTGAGAGGGCTTATATCAAATGCATTGATCCCGGTATGGGCGAAGGTGATGCAAACAATGTTGTTGTGATCACATTGGGCTTCATGTATCATCTGATTGGCACTCTATTTTGAGTCTTTAACAACAATTATGGATACTGCATGCCGTATTCCTGATCAGTGGTTGCGTCTCGTCGTGTTCCACCTCGTCTTTTTTCCCTGTAATCACATAATCTACATCTCACGATATACGTTGAACAAATGCTGCGTTAAAGCAGCGGCTCTTTCGTATTGGTTCCCATATCAAATGCATAACACGCCACATTTCCTCAAAGCGGTTAAATATTTGCATTTAATTCCCTTGAAGCTAGACATATCTATTGATCCACAGAGGCATTTATAATGTCGGGCAGTTTAGAACATGAAGTGGTGGCTATAGCAAAGAGTGCACGAGTCATGATGTTAAGGTTTTATTCACGGCACGTAGTAAACCTGAACCCAGCAGACTGTAGCGTTCATATATATTGCAGCTAGCCCAAATCATTAAACCTAGCGAGTAGCAACGTATGAGGCTGCGACGACTACAGCGGCTGCTTGATGATATTTTCCACGGAGCATCAACACTACATTCGGGTCTTATGATTACCGTCCGATTAAGGACAGTAACGAACAGGTGCGATTTGGACCTATCACGCAAATACGTACACAAATACATTGAATAAAAGACCATCCGCAGATGAAGTACGGTATTGCAGAACGTGAATCATGAGCATTATTGCCAGTTCTAGATATGAACAAGTAAAAAGAACATATCGGGTAAATAGTCTGTAATGTAATGTACGAAATAGCTATACTCATATATCATTTAACATGCTAAGCATTTAGGATGTCATATTGCTATATTTGTTGGACAATGTGCAAAACTCCCAACTCATTATATGATGACATTGGTTTATAGCAGGTATACTACTAATAATTCATTACATTGCTTTGAAGCAAGTATGCCACTTATAAATTATGTCAATACTTTATAGCCTGTATGGCACTAATAAATGATGACATTTATGTTAGAGAATACAACTTGTTTCTGTTTATATTGCATCCACCTGTAATTTTAAATTCCAACAAGGGTTCCGGCTTGCAGACTAAATGTGTGATTCATAACGGTGACAAAATGTTTTATGTGTCACTGGATAGGTATGACGAAAATTCGATAGGATGGATATCAAATACAGTACTCAAAACGGCGTGAGGTTCGGTGTCGATTAAGATGACGAACTATCATTGTGCACAAAATATCACATTGGACATTTACAAACTCCTATAGCTCTTGCAGCTATATGGAGTCGATTTTGTTCAATTATTAAACATCGGGCTGACAAATAAACCGTTGATATAAATTACCATGGCGGGCAAAGCACTCATAAATGTCTCACACTCATATACGTTAGTCATAATTTCCATGGTTCAAATGGATGCCCGAATTTGACTTGAAAATCAAGGGAGCTGGCATTAATGATATAAACCAAGCGAAATGTGTGTTGCAATGATGATTTGAGAAAAGATGGGTAGTTGATGAGATGGCATTGAGAACTTTGAGCAACATTGGTAAGATTGAGCGGGCTTTTGAGAGTTACAGAGAGCAGTATTAACAAGTCGGTAAATCGGTCCAAAAGGCAATATGTAAATTGTTGAACAGAAAGCTACTAAACTGGATTACAAATAATTGACTGCTTGAAGGCTTTACTTGTTTAACTCGTTCCTTACCGACTGAGCCGTAATGGGATGCTTCTAGTTGCGAGTTCGTCACGACAATCCGTCCCAATGGTACATATCAGTCTTGCGAGCCATTATTGGACGAAATGTGTTGATATAAGAAAGATAAATGATGCATTTTGTTATAACTGCGGAATGGATAGGTCGTTGTATTTAACTCACATGTAGTCGAACTATCGATATATTCTATACGTAAATCACATACATGGTGCAACTCTCGTGATTAGATGAATGAAGACTTCCTTGATCTATCCAGTTACAAGATCTACTTATCCATGTAAGGGCAATGTTATTACCACGGCAAACATGAGCATTCTAGTAGCAGCACTTGATGATACAACATTTACAGGGCTTAGCAAGGCTACCTTTAACCTGTAGGATGATAGTCGAGGCAGCCACTCACTCACCTGCCGTTCAATCTGTCACTAAATCCCTGGTTGACTATTCTTACCATTTTGGGACCATGCATAATTTTATTTGATCTCACTTATGATAAAGGTCCTTCTATTTGGTAAGCATGATGATTATCATTTAATTGTGCATACATTAAATAGGTAGAGCAGACGTCTTTGATTACCGCGGGTGATACGTTTCATTTGTACCTTCACCCCGTATTGCGCAGTTATTTTAACTGATCTGGCATCCTGAACTCGCTTCTTCATAAACCTCTATTTACCTTTTAAGGTTCATGCTAAAAAAGGCTTATGTTAATTTGTGTTTTCTTCTGCTTTTTTTACGGTGTTGAAATATGTTTTTACAAATATAAATTTCGAAGCAATATTAAGCTCACTCAAGAACCGTAATAAGAACAAAAGTCTTCTTAATTGTGAAGGGCTACAAAGGAGGCATCTATCATGTATCGGGCTGAGAGAGATATTGTATTTTGGCTTTAGCTATTACGTAAGAAAATATAATACAAGCTTGTTTAGGTGCTTTCCATATTTTAAAAGAGCAAGTGCCTACTAATAGTAAAATACACCAACGGTCATCTATCCTTTTCAAGCGGCAAAAGAATCAACCTAGGTTTCCAGTTACAGAGCGATTGCTATAGGATCTTAGCTATGACGCGTTAAGAACACCACGTGCGGTAATTACACAAATAGTAAAAGCCAGACTTTAAGAAATATCAACATAGTGTCATACAACACCTTGAGGCTACAGGCATCACTTAAAACTTTCAATGTATCGTTCGCAATCACCTGACATCATAGGCGATTCACGTTTATTGAACGTTTAATTGAGAGTTACTGCGGCATGCATCTGCGATATAAACCGGACTATTCAACAGCATAGGGTATCAAATGACGTAGAGGTCGTGCGTGCATGCACACAATCTATCTGTTCGGTCTTATGTTTAAACTGATTAAAAAGCATGCGTGACCATGGGACAACATCTTTCTAGCTTTCTTAACGCAAACCTTGGACAGCTAAGTGAATTATCCTAACACCTTTGTAGACGTGGTAAGCCAATAGTTCACTGTTGTCCAAGGACCGATAGCACATTGCTTCCGCGAAGAAGCCTTTCGGCTATTTTTAAATATTGCATGTTGCCTACGATGAGTAATGCCAGCATTAGCGGTGTAGCTGCATCAAGAGTTGTTTGGACACAAATAATCAAAACATGTTGTCAAGGTTTCGTTGTATGGTTCCAACTTGACCGATCCTGATAAACCATCCACCACTTGTCGTTGGATTTCCTTATGCAGTACTCAAACAGTTTAGCCAGATAATGTATTTTCATATGTTAAAAATGATGACCCAAGTGGTGAGTAATTGTATGACTAGTGATAAGTACATGATGCGATGCAGCCTATAACCTTTTGTTCATACGATGTTTTTTGTTCCATAAATGTCTTTTCACTTTAATCATATCTACTGCACCGTGACTACTGCTTTAAGCTGAAGCCGCTTGTGGTGCCTCAGAGAGTGTGGCATCTAAATCTGCCGTTATCAACTAAATTCTCTTTGAAATAATTGGATGGATCGACTTAAAACTTTCGTGATAGCACAGTGAAATATTCAGCACTGCATGCATTCACCAGAACAACTGCTTAATAAAACACAATGTTTGCTAATATGCATGGAAAAATAAGTAGATTATTGCCAAAACCTATCTTCTTAGGCATTCTTGCCATACAAGGGAAAACACAAACCAAACAATGAAGCTGCTATGTGGCTCTACCTTCTCAACTGTACATTTATAACAGCTCCTCTAAAAGTTTGACGGGAAAATAATTATGCTTTTATATGCTTCTTCTAATTCCCTCGAGAGAAATGCCCACCTACCAATAAGCAAATGAAGCACAAAATTCTATGTTATATAGGCACCTTGGCGCTCAAGGTTCCATCATCGCCATTGACAGGCCAATTTGTTGAGATTAATGTGAGACTATGAGGAGCATGGCCAGATCCGAAATCAGGGCGCCAGCGTCTTGCATCAAACAAATTGCCATGTCTTAGTAACAGAAGTGCATTCCCTGTTCCGCCAAAACTGGGAGCAAAATGGCTACTCAAGTCACGAGCACTGCTAAGCAGTCTTATGTCCTAATTCAGCTTGATTTACCAGGGGCTTCTTTGGTACTTTGCATAATATAAATCTTTGTCAATGCATGGCTAAATCTGATTGGATGATTGATAGGTCGCACATCCTTAAGCCGATTAAACCATTGAAATCTCATTGTACGAACACCAGTACGATATTCCGTTATAATGCGGCTATAGTGCTTTAACATACGATGATTAGTGAAATAAGAATATAATAAGTCGATGGCTATATATGGTCGCTTATTTGACATTTGGGGCTACATCTGTGGATTAAAAATAAAAGTGACGGGCATCACAAAACATAATCTTGTTTCCGTATTTTTATCGTGGAGGTTAACACAAGCGCACCATACATTGGGCACATCTTCTGCACTTATCTGATTGTTTCATTACAGTGTGTAAATTTATGTAAAACTGCTTCATAATTCTTTGTTGCGACGCATATATTTGCTATGCTCTATTCTCATTCTCGATTGTGATAAATCGGTGCATTTGGTAAAAACCTGCATAAACGGATACAAAGGAATACAATTGTCGTCCACTTTCAATTTCGTTTTCATATGATACCATATGATATGATAGGAGTTATGCCGAGCGGTAGAGTTCATAGAATGCCCTGATGTGATGGGAGCATCACTTATTTGATTTTTGGCGTTTGACATGGTTACTGATAAACACGAGCTCAGAAAGCCATAAACGTCAAGGATATATGACTACTGATTGAATGCCATACATATTGAGCGAACGTGATAAGCGTTTTATGGTGTGATTTGCGGCACATATTGAACGCTGAGCTACAAGAAGCCTGTTACGTAGCTATATATATTGTCATAAAGGTGTGGCAAACGGAGCAATTGTTGTCACCTCCCATGCATTGGCAGTAAGTTGGACCAAGGGTAATAGACGTTAATAATTGAGTATATATATATATATATATATATATATATATATATATATATAGAGATATATATATATATATATATATATATATATATATCTATATATATATATATATATATATATATATATATATATATATATATATATATATATATATATATATATATATATATATATATATATATTATATATATATTTATATATCATATATATATATATATATATATATATATAAATATATATATATATAAACATATATATATATATGCACATATATATGTATATATATATATATATATATATATATATATATATATATATATATATATATATATATATATATATATATATATATATATATATATATATCTATATATATATATATATATATATGTATCATCAACGAGTAATCTATTCAATTATAGCCTAGTTATTCCCTGTTGCCGTTATTGCGCTCTAGTCTCTGCCAAATTTCCAGCTGCTGCTAACCTTGGTGATCCCCTAAGGATAGCCCCTTCATAGGAGAACGGGTTGCCACCAAATTTACATTGCACTATAAACTAAGCTTATTGCTACTATCTGACCAGAGCTCCAGTCGTTGCTGCTAAACGCCTCGCTGCGTTAAATGGACAAACAACCAAATCATATACAGATGGATTAACTCAGATTACCTGATACGTGCCAATTCACGTTCCTTCCCGATCACATTAATCGGTAATGCCAGATGTTTAAAAGCAATGCCAGTCTAAGATTGGTGTTTGGTTGTATAAAACACTAGTTTTTGGTTTGCATACCGATAGATAAAGCTAGCTAATTTATGTTAAGTCGTTATCAAAGAGATGCGTTTGAATCTAGCAAAATGAGCAATAGGATGCGATAAATTGTGAAACTCTAGGCTCCAGTACTGAGCAATGTCAGCGCAACTCATAATTGACGTCTCTTGGATTGGTGCCAGCCAGGATAGCCAGCTTGGGTGAGTAATTAGAGAGGAATGCAGTATATCATGACATTTGCTTTCCATTATTTGTCTGTAATTCGACCTCCCCTAGGATATGTTTTTTTACATTCATGATAAGGTGTTATAGGGATGAACCTCGGTGTCATTTGTTACCTACTGCTCTTATCTATCCAATATTAATCAATTAAGTTTTTTGTCTGCAAAAACGCATTAAAGCAATTACACGAGGTAATATCCATCTGTTCTCGAACACTATTTAGTCATAGCATGTATGTCTAACTTGTATATAGTATACCTGGGATCAGTTTAGCTCAACGAGTATCACTATGGGCCATGTGTCAATCAGTAACCATGGTGGTAATCGCCACACAATTCACCACACGATAGACACTGACCTTAATATAAAGCATCCTCCTCTCACAGCATCATAAGGTTGGTTGTTGTGGCATGAAACATTCTCATTGCATCAAAGCAGTTGGCAATGACAAACGGGGGAATTATTTATTGCCCAATCAGGAAATGGGCCTTATTTTAAAGGTGTTTTTGTCGATAGGTATGAGCATAGCTGTAATTTAATATTTTTATTTCTTTCTTACGAAAGGTGATGCAAGAAACTTTGTCTCATAATGAACGCCCCAATTGCCGTTGTCCAACACGAATGAATAAATCGATGTATTGTACCGCGCTTAACACCCTTTGGTGTGTAACTATCATATTGTGTGAGGCAATCTCTCACACTCGACTATGGCGGGTATCCTTTACTCAGGAACAGCCTGCACTTGCTGTCTAGTACATAACTATCTTTACAAACATACATCATTGTTATAAATGTGGAATACACTTAGTTTGGCACATATATCATGTAACGAGTTGCAGAGATGTCAGAGTCACCTAATTGCGGAACTAAGACTTTCAATTACCTGTAAAGGATGATTCAATTTTTCTTACAATGCTATTCTGCAAGGATTGAAGATTATTCAAGGCACGTTGATTTATCAGCAAACGGTTTTTATAGCAATCTATGCCCTGAAAACGTCGTATGGCACCGATGGAAATATGTGAACTCAAATCCCAAGAAATGCAATAAATGCTGTACAGTGCTTATATTGTTGATCCAATTAACCAAGACACAGCTGTACAGGAAATTGTGTATCATGTCGGATTGAATATGGTCAGCTTCGTTTATATAAAACCTGATGTAATGAATAAGAATTAACATAAAATGCTTTATGTTTGCATGATATCAATTTCAAACATCGTATGTTACAATATATCACATAGCGATGGTCGCATCGATGTTGTTTGTAATAGAAAAGAGTTTTTAGATCAACCAAAGTCAGGGTCCCGTTGACTTATTTAGATTCAATACAATTTTGACAATACAGCAAGACGATCAACAATGCACGTTTTCTGCGCAACAATCCACCGACGACAATTTTTTTTGCATAATGAATACATCGAGAGGCCTGTAAGTCTATAAACACTGTGGCTTTGAATCATTTTACCGGCGCTGGATCGTGGTGGGTATAGTGGAAGATATAGAATACATTGTGCGTGTAGTAAATAAATGCGCAATTTTTTTTGTACTGTGTATATAAGATGACATCAGTACCATGAAAGACGATAAAAGATGAAAGTACAATTCTTTTAACGATTTGGACCTTTTGTAAATCATTAAGGCTAAATTAAGCCATTACCTTGCAGAAATAACCTGATAAATGCAATATGAATCGTATCATTGCACTTTGATACACGCTGTGCTGAAGAGGTTTCTGCAATATATACCTTACATATCGGACGCCTTGGTCGATGCGTATTATTGGTAAAACATTTCCCGACATACTTTCACACACTTGATTGTGAACACCAGAAGTCGAAGCACTTGTGATATATTGCGGGACCTATGCGCTATCGGCATCCGCAAAGCCACCCAGTGTGCTCGTACTGATCTTGCACCCACAATCTTGTTTTCATATACACCAATAATCTTGTGTTCTCAGCAGCGTATTGACCCGATGACTTTTACTGGGTTCTCTGGGGAGCGGGGCGCTATTGGTCTGCAGAAAGAAGAATATCTGAGCGACATATTCTCTGCAGTGAGGAATTCAAAGTTCAAGGGAATACCGTTTCCATGAGGTGCCTTATGAAACAGCAAAACAAATTCTCCCTTGGAGTATAGTGTCATTTGGCCTACTTCACGGCACGGATTGTGCACAGCATGTCGCTATGGCTAAATCTTGTTTATGGCTTAAATGGCACGTCTGAATGGGAAGATAAGAGCACATTGTCTTGCTTGTGTATACAATCCAGCGGTCAATGTTATTCGTGGTTCTGAGTCATGTACTAAGACTTCAAAGCTTGCATGAATGCATCAATCTAGTTTTCGCTGCAATGCGGTGCTGACAAGCCTTCAGTGTCTCCCAAGTTGATGGCATAATCGATACACATTTTGGCACCTGCATTCAGCCTGCATAAAGCATGGGATTCGCGCTGCGGCAACCTGAACGCGAATATAAGCAGAAATGCTTTTCTCGTAGTATCGTTGTACACATCAGCTATAATTAGAACGAAAAAGAACGAATAAAGCACAAATCAGAGAGATAGAAACTTCATTGTCAGTTTGATTTAATATGATGAATATATTCGCTCATTATCCCGTCCAGTCAAGCAGGATCCTTGAGTAGTGCATTGATAATGCTACAACTGAAGCCGCGTTCACTTTGGCAGCAGTAAGAACTTTGACATTTCATTGACCTTTGGTGATATTTATACCACATTTTCTGACGTTAACACCACTCACAATATGATCGGTAAAACTGTTGCTATTTCTGGACACAGAATTGATTTCACGGATGATTACAATATCAGTATTTAAGCCCACACACTATGAACATAGAATCAGGACTCCACCTTAAATGATTCATGACAGAGCATCTGTATAGAAGGCTGATATGCTTTGCTACTCAATTCCAATTTTATATCACAATGGGATACTCCCCCACCAGTAACCACGGCACATTGATTATGAAACTGTGAATGATGTACTGCACGCGAAGCCACTCTCTTTGGGCCCGTTTCACGATCGATTTCTGTTATTTATGAGCATTGAATCAGATATTTCCCCACCAGAGGCCATAACCCATTGTTCTCACCACAGTGTATCGTTTTGGTCATGCCAAGCCATTCTGCTTTATCGCTTCTTTTAGTATGTCAACCACACCAACAATCCAAGAGCAATCATGAGGTTGAGTAACGAGCAATCTGTGTTGATTCCTTGTGCTTGCTTTAATACGCATATATAGATTAATATACTTCGTTCACATTGGCAATGCTTAGAAGCGCGATTAGAATATCAGTCTGGTTGTACATGAAACAAAATACCCACTAAGATTAAAATGATGATATGAAATTAAATCAGTTTCTGATAAGAGTAAATAATTAAACATTTCCCTTATTTAAATGTGAATCGAATATTAACTACAATGCTTACAGCTATGTTTCGGAGTACAGTCAAGATATTACGAGCAATATATCACAGTTTGTATCTATGTAGTAAGAACGTAGGGGCAGCAGGTTCGGCCACTGTAAATTTACTTGCTTCAAAGAGAGTTAAGCGTATACAATGATTCATGTCAGCGCCTGTGAATGGCAATCGATAATTTTAAAGATCAACCACATTAGTTTTTTTACGCTGGATTTTCGCTTTGCTGCACAGCCATTTCGACATATTATTCAATGCTAATTCCTTGGTATGTGAGCGTTAGATTTGTGAGAGTCACTGTCATGACATTTTTGCTTGTAGACTGGCCAGTATACACTACGCAAATGCATGCTCAAGTTCAATGTTACTGCTCTCTATTCCATCCCAATAATGATCAATATAACCGAGCAGATGATTCGGATATATGAGTATCTTTGCGACTTGCTGGCCTAACTGCGCAGAGAGCAACATTAAATTTATACATATCCCCATCATCAACCTGTCGGCAGTAATACACACACACACACACACACACACACACACACACACACACACACGCACACACACACAGCTCCTTACATATAAATATACATATTCCTAGATTTATATATATACATGTATACAGATATACATATATATATATATATATATATATATATATGTATATATATATATTTGTACATACATATATATATATATATGTACATATATATATATATAACATATATATATATATATAGATATATATATATATATGTACATATATATATATAAATTCATATTTACACACACACACACCACACACACACACACACACACACACACATGTATATAAACATATGAATAGGACTGGAATGTACCGTTCTTAATAATAACACTTGACACAATATATCATTCATAGATTTCTTATAAAACAAGGCTTTCAAGTGACTAATGTAACGTACTGAAACTTATTTTTACAGTTTATCATATAATCTATAAATAGACTGCAGGGTTATTTGGCACCTTGCCTGCATATACCCGACTTAAAAATCATACCAGATAGTATGTTTGTTGTATCGTATTTTCGTTATCCACCTGGCTGAAATAAACTAAAGTATTTCATCTTTGAAGCATATTTCCCTTTGTCTGACACGATATATCGTAGCATAAGCTATACCTTTTCGTCTGCAGCAGCATTTTCGGGATAAATAGGCATAAATAGCAATGGAAATGACGGCTGCATTTAATCCTAGGGCAGCTAATGCCACTGTATAAATATGATGATCTCTCGGCTCCGGAGTCTGGGTATAATGATTAAGCTCCAAGCTCCGTTGATCTTCGTGGTTGGCCAATACAGTCAACCAAGAACTACGTAGTGCGTTGGCTACATCTTTTGCACCATATTTAGTCAGCAAATTGATTGTGAAAATTGGTGTATCTCTTAACATGGCTGAAGAATCCTCCTCAAATGTTGTAGCCATTAAAAGTGACTCGCCATTTGCGACTGTGAGGTTGCGGCGCACTGCTTGATGCAACTCTCGGAGAAAGGCGTCATAATCTAATGTCCCGGGAATATGCACAGATAAATGATACGCTTTGGGTAAAACAGACGACGGAAACACATATGTTAGCCCATTACAGTCTGGAACACTGATCTGGGCACCTGGTTGTTGATGAGGATCGTTGCAACAGAAATCAGATTGTTCCAGACAGTATATAGATGGAACTTCATTTGAATCCTCTCTCAAGAGTAGATATGGAACAAGCTGGATCACGTCGATAAGAACAATGTCGGAAGTCAGCAACACAAACTTGGCGGTTGAGCAGTGTGTCCCTGCCCAGTTCAATGCCATTACTATTTTTAAGGAGTTTGTAGGCGAATCAGTGAAGTCCGCCTGAATGATATCTCCGTACAGTTCACTCTCAGAGTTGATGCTGGTACGAGTCACGATGTGCGATGCGTTTGCCAGAAGAAAGATAACGACCATTCGGTGATGCGGTAAGTTGTAGGTGGCTGCCCACGTGTCTCGTATCGCCATCCGTCTGTCAGTGTGTTCAGGGGCCGAGAACACTGTTAGTAATATGGTCACATGGGCGTGCGCGACACACAGACCAGGGCTGTTGATAATATAGTTATAGTCATGGCTGTAGTTGTTCATTGATGATAAAACACCTTGATGTACCTGTGATAGTTCGTGAGCGGTCCCAGAGTTTACCATGGGATGTGGAGTCATTGGAGTAGTACTGGTGGGGCGGTGGCGGTCGCCTGGTGCGTGTGCTTTCACATCCTGGAAAATGACGTATAGGTATCATGCTACATGAATGTTGCCAACGCAATAGGAAGACCTGTCACGTCGTTTATTTCGTCGTTTGTACTATGCGGTGTATTTGAGTTAACCGACTTAACGTTTATTGAACACAAAATGCCACAAGGCAATACATATCAGCATATTTCAGCTAATCATGCGCGTTATTCAAGAGTCTTAAGAAAGCAACGTTGTTTGGTTACCTGAACGAAACCAACTGATGACAATTAAAATCGTCGCCAATTTCTGCATTTGCAACGCCATGGTAAATCCCGGATTTAGCTGCTGTTAAGTAGCAAGATATATTCCGCGAATGCTGATATTTGCTGTTTATCAAGGAACACATCCCAGTGATAACTGCTGAGGCGTTAGATATTCCTCTTTAAGGAAGCAAGCAGAATTTATCCATTGCTTGATATATTTCGTCTGCTTAAAGCTCGTCATCTCTTGCACGCACCTGTGCCAATACCATCCTACGTGTGCTTTGTACGATTAAACAATCACATGCCACTTCCACCTGCATGCATCCAAGTTGATTAACACCGGCATAGCGCAGCATCCCGGGGACTGATGCCCTGCCTATTCTCCTGGATCTAACCAAGACCGCGAGATCGTCCCTTAAATACTACCACAGCTCTATACAGCGGCAGGCGGGGAGGCGGAGTCACAACTGCTGGATGCCCCGATCAATTCCGCGTGAGACATGTGAGTGCCACCAACAGCACCTTTCAGTAAATTGTCTGTCGCCTGTAGTTTGATCGATAAATGTAAGCACGAGCAATGGTAATGTCATGCAAATTGTTTGGTATATGTGCTATGGTCGTGGAGTATATATTAAGTCCCTACAATTGGTGTTAGCAGCAAGCGATTTTATGTTTTCATGTATAACCAAACATGTGTTCTGGCACTTTGTAATCAATTTTCAAAAGCTTGGTCTTCTTCGTAATATTTTGTCATCAGACTCTTACAAACTTCAATGAAATGTTGAACGCCCAATATGAATGCCATGCTCGTATGCGCTATCCAATGACAGGTATTCAACTCCTTATATCGCTTATCATTTCAATAATCTCCCATTGCACTAAATCCCCCAATTAAAGGCTTCGTAGATGTATTAACAGTTAATGTTCTTGATGGTTTATTTCGGGTAATAGGTCAAGACTTCTTTGTAGACTATTGGTACATTATGACATTTAATTATTTATATTTGTTAAAAACATTATTTAACCATATCGGTTTGATTTATTTTAACAAAGCATCGATTCCCGCTATACAGGGACGGAGAACGCCTTAGGTGGACTACCGCTGTCTGAATTATTATATGTATTATGAGAGTTGGACATTGCACACTTTCTACCATTTTGTTTCAGTTAATAGTGGGCCGTTTTGGTGCTTCTTGCACTATTTATGCCTGCAATAGAACTGCTTGAGGTTCACTGACGTGTCTGGCTGCTGAAACATATCGTTATGATCCAGAAATAAATCAGATTGACGTTTGCTTCAGAATAAGTAATATATATTTGGCTGCTTGCAGTCTGTACCAACAGTGTATATCTCTCTTTTGATATCTCTAGTCATATCATCAATAGGCTGTTATAGATATAAAATACAACTTCCAATGTGGTTTTTAAACAAAAAAAGGTCAATCAGATATACACGATATTTATAGATCAATCATAGTCACCACATGAATATCGTGAAAATGAAGTGCACTGAAACATGATAATAAAAACCTGTTTGTTGCCTGTCTGTATTCCACTGCTGCTTCCACGTTTAAACGTCTTACGTCTAATTATTCGGGAAATGATACGTAAAGGATACAATAACCTTGGGAAATGTATTGTACAGTTCATCGCCAACACTGATGTTGTCATAATGTAAAAGATACGACAATTAATACACCATAGGAAGAAGGAAAGCTACATACAATCATATATTGAGAGCGGTAGTGCGGTAAATTTCGTAGCTGATGTGTTCTGTTTTGACATCGGTGCATAAAAATAACCACTGTCGTTATTGTAACATGACAAAATAGCCAGATGACTCTGTAAGATCCAATAGCTGCCATTGTATACATATAATAGATCTGACAGATGAAGTGTTTGTGTTGCTATCTTCAACGTTTGATCCAGCAAGGTCAATTGCGAATAGCATGTGTTTTGACGCTGCTTCAACATAGTAACAGATTCTTAATTATCCAAGCCATGCCAATCATTGCATGTTTAATTGAACTGATGGAGTACTACTAAGAGCCATAATGCGATGACACATGGTATTAACCTCACAGATATCATTCCAAGTTCTAACAATGTCAATCTAGTATACTAAAAGAGCACTGACATGACAGATAATTCACCTACACCTGGCTGTACAGTCGATTTCACAAACAATGGCTGCTGTCACGAAACATTGTTCAATCAATTTAAGATTGTAGTGCATATAAGGCAATGATGTAGTAGAATCATATATTTTATAGCGGAGTTATTGGAACTTACTAATTGTCAAATGTAACACAAGACAATTGAAAGCCCGCAAAAGACCATAAATACTAATGATGACATGTTAATTATATAGTATGGGCAACTTACACCTTCGTTAAAAGGGCAGTGTATTCTAAATCACCACCCTTGCTTTATGTTGATTCAGTATAAAGGGACGTTAGGCTGTCGTGAGATGCTTGAATTGACGTGCGAGGCGATTGGCAATCGCCTAACAAATTTTGGTTTTGAGTTTCATGTTATGAGAAAATCATAAAGTGGTGATCGTTTATTTCAAAACCATCAATCACAGTATGAGGAAGCGCCGTGTAAGAACCGTGGATGTGATCAGATTGCTCCTGGTGTACCACGTGATTGACATTCCGTAAAGAAACTTCTATCATGATATTGGATGACGAAGATACCTCGCTTCGCGGCATTTAACAGCACTTGTTGCTGTGTTACAAAAATATTATTTTACTCCGTTGTTGATGTGGCATCTTTCCTCCCACCGCCATAACTGGAAACAAATATAAGACACTTAGCAGCCTTGCTTACTGCGCATATACAACCTGTTTCTGTGCAATATACATTGGTGACTCAATGCTCGTTTATGCAGCTTCGACCAATACCTGTCTAACGACATAATGTAATGTATCAGATTCCCACTAACAATAGTTTAACAATAGATTTGATGAGCTCTCTAAAATGAAAAGACAATTATTTTCATAGCTAATCAGTTAACGTTAAGCCGCTTGCTACTTTTAGTCAACCACAAACAAAATAATTATGAATGGGCTGCTAAGCACAAACAAATATATCAATTTATGAGGAGTATATATGTACATTCAAGTGTTGTTGTGCATAATAAGCATTTGGGATGATGTATTTTATATTTCTGAGACCAAGTAGGCATGCATTGATAACGATATTGCAGGCAGTCCAATAATTAACTATGCTGCTTTTACCATTATCTAATACAAAACAGATATAAAGCTGAAATTAGTTGTTCCGTTAGGTTGGCTAGGTGTACGTAAATGTACTTCCATATTTGCTTCTGAAGGGTCTTTAGAGGATTGTAGCGGTTATCTCAAGAATAGATGAGAAAACTATTGCAGATTAAACATTTATCGCCTTGTTTGGACCAAGCAGGGGCGATGAATACGACAATCAGAAATTTCCACAAAGCACCATACTCTCTCCACCTGTTAATTAGTATGTTCAAATCATCAATAATTTTAGAATTTCCCTGATAAATCAATTCTGATTTTACAATCATCTCCTGACATCTTGTGTTGCCGAAGCTACGGTAATTAATGCCTAACAGGGGGTTTCGCCCGGCGAAAAATAGGTTTTGTTCGATGACTATTTTATATTTCCGACACTATTACCCATGCGTCTTAATTACAGAACAAAATCTGCAGCACCTCAAAGCAGCATGGACTGTTGCAGATAAGCCATTTACATGAATAACACATATACATATTAAAGCATCACAAACACTAGTCGTGTGTCCCTTTGTCAAATAGGATGCCCTGAATTTAACACAAATGGTGTGAATCGCGCGTAGCAATTTATTAGAAAATGACAGGGAGAGAAAATTTAAGTTAGAGGAATAACTTTAATAATTGCCGCAAGGGCGCAGCTTTCGTGGGAGTTCGCAAGGATGTTTATAGAGATAGATGGCTCCGTAAAAGAACAATTTTGGTGGAGTGCCTTAACAAACGTGTATAAGCACATGGGTAAATAATAGAATCGACGCAATTTTATCCACCATATTGTACAGTTTTATGTGTGATATTGAAGTAATTATAAATTATTATTCCAGCAGCAGTAACTGTATTTTACTATCAAAATATCACATGCTGAATCCAATTTGCGCCGAAGTTTGTTGGAAGTAAGACAACCGAAACACGTTGAACAACTTATTGAGTGGCAATAGAGCAGCATCGGGGTGTTTAAATTTGGCCACATTGCAATTAAAAGGGACAATAGAAGCTAGAATCGATCAAATGTACGATATCAAACTTTATTCTACATCTTATGCACACATTTGAATGAGTTTTCATATGATAAGCAGGGAGAATACTGGTGCGCAAATCATGAGATGTGTATGCTACTGAAAACAGGGACTATCTGATTTCTTTTAAAACACCGATCCAAATTTGGTTCATGTTTATTCCGATTATGTCTCCTGGCTACATAAAATACATCCCGTTTTGCCCGAACGATAATTATGTTATATTTAACTATATGCCAGATGGCTCACCGTGATTGTTATTAGTTGGACCACATTAAAAACGACGGCTGAAAGTAGGTTCAGTGTATACGACTTCTACCAAATAATCCAAATAAAACATATATTTCAATAAAGGCTTTTGCAACATTCAGTGATCATAATTCCTACAGAAATTTAGATAAATGGAGCAATATGACTTCACAACTACATCAATATCTTCAATTGTTTTAAGGGGCTGAGATGCCAAGGAGCAAATGTTTGTCACTGCGCGCGTTCTCTTCATAGACACAACCACACAAAGCAGGCAATTCGGTTGTAATGGGGCGGTACCTACAAGGCTCGAACACATTGCAAACATCATGGGCGCCGTGAATCGACCGAGCAATTTGTCCCTTTCAATTTGTGATTTACAGATGATCAAAACGCTAATGCTATGCTATCAAAACGCGAGAAGATCAGAAGATCATGGACAGATTTGGGAGACAATGTCTTGTATTTATCACATTTAAATGGCATAGTTATATAAGGAGTTACCAAATTAATGTACTTATTTTGCAAAGAACCGCCAAACTATGACTAATGCTCACCAACAGGACATTCAATGTCTCGTAAATGCGCAATCGCAGTCTGATGCAATGTAGTGAGTTCCTGAAGAAGTAGATAGGTTTATTTTACCGAATTACCTTGATTTACCGTCAAATAATAAGTTGATAACATACATGCCGCATCAACAAAATTCCCAAAACAGCCCAGTCCAGGTATCGCTTTCTATTATTTTTTTAGACTGGGAGTATTGATCTATACCTTCCCTGTTTGCCAGTGCTCAAAAACGCCAGTCATAATCTCATAGTATGCTGTATTGCACGACCTAAGCCCTTTATTGTTGATATGCCATGCCTTTCTATGTGCCTTTTGCTAACCTATCGATCAGCTGACACCATAGCTATCCACATTGTACTGTTGAACATTACTCCCCATACAGTGAACCAAGTACAGCATGGACGATGGCAGATTATAGGTCCTTACACGCTTGAGATCAAATGAGATGACGCGTTTGAGATCAAAGTGCCAACGCGTTTGCGACTGTATTGCAGTGCATTTACATCGAAATTTATTCAGTATGTATAGCATATAACTGTCCTGTACATACTCTAGTCCGATATTATATGAATACAATAATCTATATTTGTTGAAACTGCTGATTTGAGTGCCATTGTCAGTTTCACGTCCGGACCTAAGATTTATTACAAGTTGTTGTATTTCAGCCTTGTCGTCACGTCTTGAGTCACTTCCACAGCGGGATCTATTTCATTGTAAGCAAGCTTTATTTTCGATTGTCGCACATAATGGGATGTGCCTCATTTAATCCACGACCATGATGATTGGTACTGCTTAGAGCTATTTTACAGTTAATCGTCCGACATGCGATGGAGTTGTTTGCAGTTTCACTCATTATATTAATCGTTTTGTAAATTTTTTGCCTTCCCTCTGATGGAGTAAATACCATTTAGCGCAAGTGTCATGTTTTAGAGAGGCGTAAAGGGTTAACCGCTTTCGAGGATAGACTGGGTGTGAGACGGGTGGTACTGATACAACAATTACGCTTCCATCAAATGCAAAGGATATATAAACGTCAAAATGATACAATGGCGCAATATTTACCTCTCACGGTCACTGAGTGTTAAACTGATAGGACAGACAATGGACGCTGATGTGCTGATATCAAATGAGGCTCGCGCTCCCTTCATTGGTATCGTAAAATAAGTCATTCAGGCGGCTATCGATGAATAAATTATGTGCCAGGTAAAATCGTGCTATATCTGTAAACGCTTGCCCAACGTGAATTACATTCGGCTATTATTTGCGACACTTGCATCCCGATAGGTCTTAATGCCAACGGAAAGTAAATTAAATATCTCGAATAATATAATACAAACCGGTTAGAGCAATGGACATGTGGTGTTGCGTCCTCCACACAAACACGCTGATGATGATATTGACGTCAAATGACATAGGCATGTGGTAAGCAATCAGCGTCAGTAGGTGTATCTTACAAACCGACACGGGAGCCTCATCCAGATCTATTGATTCGTGCTATAGCTTAAGTAATATAACAGGTTGTACAGTAGATTGCTAAGGTAGCTCGTATATGTAGCCTGGGAAATTGCATAGCGTCAATTCCTATTCTGTGGAAGTAAGGGTCCCGTGCGATAACAAATGACCTTGTTTTGATGTCCTAGTAAAGCCTTTGTCTCGTAGCTTGGTTAAGTGAAAGGGGTGTGCTTAGGTAATGACCTCATTCTGGGTTCCGATTCTTTCATGTTTGAACTATTCTCTGCTTTCTTACATCTTCACAGGGATGTATTCTTATTCAAGTAAATATATTTGCGTTTTAAAGATTGTGATAGATTGTGATGCGTTAGGTTTAAACCCGCGTAAACGAATGGATACTTATAAAACGGTTTCATTGTCAAGTGCGTGTAGGCACACTATTGCATGCATGGAACACATCACATTTAGATATTTTCTGTCCACAGGAAAACTGCATTGAACACAAGAAAAATCTCTGAGCACCAGCTTCTGCACTTTACCCACAAGCCTTAACGCGTTACAAACGAGTCCTTCTATTGTCTGATTATCGCGGAGGTAATTTAGGGGTTTGCTTTATGATCTGTGATGTTATGGCGGACACCAGACGTGTGCTGCATCATTTATGGCGTTTGCCATGGTTACTGAGAAGCACTTGCTCTCAGAGTCATAAACGTCCACGAATTATGACTACTGAGTGAATGCCATACTGATTAAGCGGATGCGATATGCGTTTTATGGTGTGATTCGCGACATAAAACCATGAACCTTAAAATCCTGGCACGTGCCAATGTTTAATGCTGCAAAGGCATGACGATTGGGTTAATGAATGGCACCTTCCATACTTAAACAGTACGATGGATGATAGATATTAGACTATCATTGCTTTTACATGCCACGGCACATCATATATTATAAATTTATAAGTACGATTTTGCATAATGTAAGTCGTGCTACCTGGTTTGACCTTTATTTGACCTCTTTCAGTGTCACCGTATGTGTATAATTATGCGTCTCATACAATATATATGTTCACTGACAGGCAAATGACCACCGTAGATTGCTTCACTTAAGAGAACTGTTATGTGTGGATGTGGTCGTATAATTCACTCGTACAGCACTCCATATTGAAATATGGCAATTTAAATATGGAGCAACATATAGTTAGGATATTAGCCTTAAACATTACAGGCACAAGTTATCTCTTTTTATGTCATATTCACGTACGAAATATTTTCACCAGTAGACCAATTACAGTGGTTATTGGTCAATACATACTATAATTGCATGCCATTGTAGATCATATGTTTATTTTCTGGCAGTTTTCAGGCCCAAAGTATAAAAACAATGCCAGTATTTACCAAGCTACTTTCGCTAAAAGGTAATTGACGATTTATTATGTCATGTGCAGAGACGTCATATATATTACCCTGGCATTATTATATTTTAATTGCTTATTGTAGATATTTTCTCAACAGTCGCAAATTTACTAGCATTCTGCGATTCAAGCAATGCAGCATTGCTCCATGCAGAAATCGACTTAATTTGTGTAAACAAGCTTTGTCGGCATTAATGTCTATATTTTCGCATATTGGTTCCGATAGATCATAATGCTCACAAAAAACCCTTCCATGATACGGCATTACTAACTCATAACGTCCGTGTAAGGTCAAAAGACCTGATGTACACTTTACTGATGTATACGTGGCAACTTTACGTGTATGTCCTTTCTATGGTAGTTCAAGGTTCCGCTCTTTCTTGTGTTACTCCACAGAGCCTCTTGTGTTCACTTCATTAGCTTCCAGAATATTAGTATTTTAGTCAATTAGGTCCTTGAATCATATATTACCAATTAGGTGATACATTACCAGCCAAAACGTATATTAATCAAACTATTACAGCATACAATACCATCATCATATGCTCTAGATAACAAACTCCTGTATTGTTTGGGCTGATGTATGAATCTTCGGAATGCCTAGAATTAAACTCTATTCTGACAGCCCATGAAATTTATTACAGGATTGCCATCTAATCGATAGCTAAATAAGATACACTCATTGGCATTGTGATACACTGCCATCCAAGGATTGCATTTGAACAAATACGGGATTCTTTGCATTTTACCTGACAGTATAAATAATCAATCCTGCATCATTCTTTTCAACGAATGCCCATTCATATCATATGAAGGCTTCCTAAGGCAACCCGCTTAATGATTGTTATTTTTCAATTAAAGATACCGTATCATTCAAAAACGCTCAGCCCCATAAGCGGGCGTCTATAGTCTGGATTGCGCCCAACTACAACCGCTTTCAAAATACCCTCAGGTAAGCGACAAGTCATTCTCGTATTGAGCCTTATTTGGATTTACAATGTTTTAACTCCGATTAGGTTGATCACTGCGACGGTGTGCAGTCAGATGAATGGGGTACGGGAGAGCAATTGATTTGTGAAACTAAAAGAAAGAAGCTCTGATATAACGGGAAAGTTGCTCGGTTTTATCGAGGCTTATATCAAAGATTGCAGAATGATAAGCATTTAAAGAAAACCTTTCAACACATTGAAGCCATCGAACAGAACCCTGTAGCCCTCAAATAGCAAGTTTCATCTGCTTTTCGTTATGCGTATTATATGCATATTACCTAAAATTTGCTTTGCATTACCGGGCCAATATCCATCTCAGTTGTGAATCAAGAAACGAATTGTACATCATGAAATGTAATTCATATCTCAAATGCATCAAAAATGGTCATATTTTTTGGCGACAAACCATTGATTTACGTCCCAGCACCAAAATGTTCCGAACGATCGTCAGACCTACATGTAGGCAAGAGAGTAGGTTTGTATCTGAAACTGATAGGCAATCATGGTGCACGCTTGATGACATTTATGCACGCATGCTATTCATCATGGCATAAAGTGGCTGCTGTCACTGGTTGTTGGCCAAAACACTTATCCATCCGTGATGATAAGAGAATGCCTGCATGAAACGGTATGCGAGCATCAACATCTATTGTCTGCCAATTCAATTTCACGGTGGATCACCATTGTCACTCGTCTATTTTCATTTAACACTGACGCTATCATAGTAATACGCATAAGAATATGCGAATGGGTATTTCCTGTCTGCCAGTGACTCAAATAAATATGTAAATATCACAGTCCAGTAAGATACGAACAGATGCTCAATGGTTGTTATCAATGATGGCAACATGTTGTTGACCATGGCTATGACATAACAATACCAAGGTTAACGAGGCAAAGAGCTTGGCGACTCATTTTATGCTGGCAGCAGGCTACAGTCCATGGGTCCTGGGCGCTTGGACTGACCACACCAGTGTCGAACATGCTCAGCCAACATGGACCAGGCTACCAGACCATCGACTTCCGGGAAGCATTCCGTCTGGCTACACTTCGGGACAGCGCGGGTAAATACAAACGCTCATATGCGATAGAACCACGTTTGATATCTGGAAGTTATTTGTAAAAAAGCTCCTACTGCGTGTGTTCATTTTGCCTCGTTTACTTGACATCGCCACATCATCTTTAGAGAGTTCTCAGAACTTTGGTCGTTTGTGAGCTTTGCCATGTGTTACATTTCTCAAAGAATTTCAGGTCGAGTTGCTGCCAGTTGATTTCATGAAATGTGCATGCGTTTGCAAGATCGCCATTCATCAAATCATGAGCCGTTCAAAACCGTCTCATGCAAGAAAAAAAATACTGATGGTATTCGCAGACCTCTCCAGTTACGTACTGTCACCATTGTCATCTTTCGCAGATCTCTCAGTCATGTACTGTCACCATTGTCACCCTTCGCAAACCTCCAAGTAATGTCACTGCCTGTTTTTAACAGCACTGCTATCCCGCGCAGCCAATACGCTTGATTTAATAAAAGGTGCCCAACAACCCAAATGGCCATTCCGTTTAATGCGTGACTTTCCGAGTGGAGTATCTAAATTCACGACCCACTTTTTCAGTAGCCAACTGCTTGAGGTTTACCTCATCAACCTAGGAACGTTGATGAAACTGGGCGTACAATGTGTCATATGTGTAGGGGCAAGTAATGGCATCTGGACTGAGTAAGGCCCGAGGGGCCGGGGTTATTAACTGATGTGGGTAACCACTGATGTGAGTCCAGCCTTCACCCTAATGCTCATCTATCACCGTCATGATATCAACTCGTATTGGGAAACGATGAAAACCCCAAGCGTTAAACCGTTATCTAGGTTGAACTAATAGCTACGTATATTCAGGTTTTCGCTACCATTTAGTTTTATCAGAATAATAACAATTAGAATAGAACAATACGAACACCGTGACAAATCTTACTCCATCATCACACATTTATTAACAGACTCGCTGTATCAAAGACACATAGGCAGCAGAGAACGTACTATAAACCAAACAACCCCATATAACTGGAGTCATTTTCCGAAGCATTTATCGACGGGAAGCACCGAAGGGCGAGAATGTATTCTCTTTCCAGCCACGTAAACTTCTGTAATGTTCCTATCATCACCTACAAGTGGAGAGAACAGCAGTGTAAATTGATAAATGATCAACCCGTGTGTCTGACATATAAATCATTCACTTTTCTGATAAATGAAAATGATGGTCCAATGCATCTGATGACCTGATATCTTAAGAAGTGAGCAATGAATCCTCTTATTCATCACCGCACATTCCTAGCATTCGGTCGTTCCATTCACATATACGACAGCCAATCAATACTAATAATCGATCAACGCACACATCTCACAATCGATCAACACACAGACACACATATCAGTCATAACCTCACCTCACACCAGTAATTTGGCCAATACCATCCCGACTCAAGAAAATCCACCAATTCACATACACAGTGCCTCACATCCATGATAGCCGTCCGATTCACAATCGTGTGCTACTCATCCTCGGTGGAGGAGCAATATAGCGGACGTATACCTAGGGGGAGGAGCAATATAGAGGACGTATACCTAGGTTGAGGAGCAATATAGCGGACGTATACCTAGGGGAGGAGTAATATAGAGGACGTATACCTAGGTTGGGGAGCAAAATAGCGGACGTATACCTAGGAGGAGGAGCAATATAGAGGACGCATACCCAGGTGAAGGAGCAATATACCTAGGTGGAGGAGCAATATAGAAGACGTATTCCTAGGAATAGGAACAATATAGAGACCGTATACCTAGGGGGAGGAGCAATATAGAGGACGTATACCTAGGTGGAGGAGAAATATAGAGGACGTATATCTAGGTAGAGGAGCAATATAGAGGACGCATACCTAGGTTGTGGAGCAATATAGCGGACGTATACCTAGGAGGAGGAGCAATATAGAGCACGTATATCTAGATAGAGAAGCAATATATAGGACGTATATCTAGGTGGAGGAGCAATATAGAGGACTTATACCTAGGGGGAGGAGCAATATAGAGGACGTATACCTAGGTTGAGTAGCAATATAGCGGACGTATACCTAGGTAGAGGAGCAATATAGAGGACGTATACCTAGGTTGAGCAGCAATATAGCGGACATATACCTAGGGGGAGGAGCAATATAGAGGACGTATACCTAGGTGGAGGAGCAATATAGAGGACGTATATCTAGGTAGAGGATCAATATAGAGGACGTATACCTATGTGGAGGAGCAATATAGAGGACGTATACCTAGGCAGAGGAGCAAAATAGCGGACGTATACCTAGGGGGAGGAGCAATATAGAGGACGTATACCTAGGTGGAGGAGCAATATAGCGGACGTATACCTAGGGGGAGGAGCAATATAGAGGACGTATACCTAGGTTGTGGAGCAATATAGAGGACGTATACCTAGGTGGAGGAGCAATATGGAGGACCTATACCTAGGTGGTCGAGGAGCAATATAGAGGACGTATACCTAGGTAGAGGAGCAATATAGAGGACGTATACCTAGGTGGAGGAGCAATATAGAGGACCTATACCTAGTTGGAGGAGTAATATAGAGGTATACCTAGGTGGAGGAGCAATATAGAGGACCTATACCTTGATCGAGGAGTAATATAGAGGACGTATACCTAAGTTGAGGAGCAATATAGAGGACGCATTCCAAGGTAAAGGAGCAATATAGACGACGTATACTTATGTAGAGGAGCAATATAGAGGATGTATACCGAGGTACAGGAGCAATATATAGGACGTTAACCTATGTAGAGGAGCAATAGTGAGGACAAATACCTTGGTAGAGGAGCGATACAGACATATGCTTATGTAGAGGAGCAATATAGAGGACGTATACCTGGGTAACGAAGGAATATAGAGGATGAATTTCTAGGTACGGGGGCAATATAGAGGATATAGAGGACGTATACCTAGGTGGAGGAGCAATATAGAGGACGTATACTTAGGTGGAAGAGCACTATAGAGGACGTAAACCTATGTAGAGGAGCAATATCGATGTTACCTAACTACGTAGAGAAACAATATAGAATGTTTATACGAAGGTAGTGGAACAATTTACAGCATAGAGGACATATACCTATGTAGAGGACCAATATAGAATATATGACGTATCTTATGTAGAAGAACAATTTTGATTGCGTTTACCTAGGTAGAGGAACTTCTGCACACAGTCCAATAGCGTGTCCTGCTGTGGAAATATGTCATAAGGACTATCAGGCACGGCGTGGTTTATTCTTAAAACGTCAAACTGCTTTCCCACTTTGAAGTTTCCGATCTTATCCTCCAGGCCCAGCACTATATAACACAACAAGGTCAATCGTCACATCACTGACAGGGAGGTGTGCTTTGTCAAGATGTATAATGAATAACGGGAGTCGGTCCCCGCAGCGAGCAATCTCAATAACAAGGCGCGTGGCTCTTCACGTTGAATATAGTTGAATAATTTAGCTCTACAGTACCTTTGATCACCGGTTTAGAAATATAAATGGTTTTCAGGGTGACATTTATATAGATCGCGGGTATAATGAGACCCGGTATGAAAAAAAACAACATTCAATCGTCAAGTAACTATTTGTTAAAAAGTTCTTATCACCGAGATTTGAAGGCCTCCCATCTGATTTTGGCCAACCCTGATGTTAGGGCCCATATGGGAAAACGAATTCCTGCTTATAATGGTCAGTACAATGACAAACATGATATTCCATTGCAGCGGTATCCCGAATCCAAAGGTAAGATGTTTTCGTGACTTTATAAAGGTTACTTCCATCAACGAATTGAATCTGTTTTGATGCAGCGTTTGGCTTCTTGGACATTGTCACGTTCACAGCGATATCTTAGTACAAGTTCCCTGTTAGTTTCTCATTATATCCCCCTTTAATCACATATGAGCGTATGTATTTACCAGCGCTGCCCCCGAGTGTAGCCAGCCGGAATGCCTCCCGGAAGTCGATGGTCTTGTAGCCTGGTCCGTGCTGGAGGCTGATCATGTTCGATACTTGTGTGGCGAGTCTGAGCGCGTCCAGAATGCATGGACTGTAGCCACCTGCCACATCTGAACACCCGGATGTGATGCTTCAGACAGTGTTGTAAAATGATCGAAATATAAGTCTATATCTGAGACAGTATGACTGTTTTGATCAGTCTGTACATGTGATACTCTATGCATTGTGTTTATGGTCAATCTGCATGCGTCGTGGAGCAGTATGCATGCGTGATGGTTAATTAGTAAAACTTGTAGATGTATCGTTCTAGTATGAAGCTGTGATCGTGCAGCCAGTACACGAGATTGGCCAACCTGTGCTGGTGATGTTTCACAAGGTACGCGTGATAGTCTTATAAGCAGGCATAATGGTACGGTCAGTATGCGCAATGGTCAAATCGTTATGATGATCCACAAAGTATGCTCGACTGTCAAGTCAGTAGACGTCGTGGTCCAGTCAGTAGACGTCGTGGTCCAGTCAGTAGATGTCGTGGTCCAGTCAGTACATTCCGTGATCAAGTCAGTAGACGTCGTAGTTCAGTCAGTACATTCCGTGGTCAAGTCAGTGGACGTCGTGGTTCAGTCAGTACACTCTGTGGTCCTGTCAGTGCGCGTCGTGGTCCAGTCAGTACATTCCGTGGTCAAGTCAGTAGACGTCGTGGTCCAGTCAGTACATTCCGTGGTCAAGTCAGTAGATGCCGTGGTCCTGTCAGTAGACGTTTTAATCCCGTTAGTGCACGTCGTGGTCCAGTCAACCAGTTAATATGCGTTACAAACCAGTGTACATGCGGACCGGGACCGTCTGGGTCTGGAGCGGGCTGACAATAATCACACTGCGCACGAAGATGATTGAGGCATTGGAGTTAGACCGAATCGTTAACACTACTTTCATCTTCACCGCATAGCAATATATAAACGACTCCCCAGGTGTCAATAAATGAGAAAACTTCTGTGCATACGGGCGAAGAAAATCCCCTCCTCACCTGTTCCCAGACCAACTTTAATCCCTGAGTCAAGCAAGCGCCTCACATCACACAGTCCGCTACGAATGCTGCAAATCAACAAACAAACAAAAAAGACAAGAATTCAATGATTACTGGCCGAATCATAGCGCAGCTCTGGGTGAATCGCTATAATTGCAATCATTAATGCAGATAAGTCTGGGTTCTGCGCAACGTTGTTGCCGACCCTTTTGAAAAAGAAAGTTCACAAACTAACAAGTCACAAACAAACCCACAAACCGAACTTACGAACGTAACTTGGCGAAAGCATTCGCCAAGTTAACAAGCGTTTCAACATGGGGCCCACCTATTCATATCGGCTGTCTTTACGCTCAACACATGATAATGATACCAAATAGCGTTTGTTCACCTGAGATTGGAATTAGGGCAGTGAGATACTCCGACTCCTTGCTTTTTAACCAACTGCAGCTCTTCATTGGACAGGTGTACACAGTGGGCCATCACCGTCTGCAACAGCAGAATGTGATTATTAGTGGCTTATTGAGTTGGTAAAGAGGTACGTGTCATGTAATTACGATGGTCTGCAACGACATAAGGCTCCTTTATCGATGTTAACAGAGGTCTGTACAAACATAACGATTACTTATTGGTAATAACATAGGTCTGTACAAACATAACGATTACTTATTGGCAATAACATAGGTCTGTACAAACATAACGATTACTTATTGGCAATAACATAGGTCTGTACAAACATAACGATTACTTATTGGCAATAACATAGGTCTTTTCAAACGTATCGATTTCTTATTGGCAATAACATAGGTCTATACAAACATAACGATTACTTATTGGCAATAACATAGGATTGTACAAACATAACGATTAACGATCAAAAGTAAAGTCTGACACTTCTTTGCCAATCATAATGACTGTTTGTAAATAACACAACATGTCATTTGCATTACTTATTGGTAATAAATAGGTCTGTACAAACATTGGGTAACTTCTTTATAAAGTCTATTAAGTAAGCCAATTACCGATATAACACAAATATCGTTTGCATAACAATTATCCGCACAGAACAAGAGTAGCGATAGCAACGAATTTCTAAATCAATCAGTAATGACAGAACAAGAGTGTCGGGATGAATATCATAACAAAAGTGAATATGATAGACTTGCGACGCGTGCACCTCAAATCAGAAGGATATGGAGGGGATATGACATCTATAGTGTAACAAAATATTCATATGAATTCTGATTTATTGTAACAAACCTTGCTATTGAACAGTCCTGATCTGTTGTAAACGTCACTGTAACTAGTGGCACTTGGAAAGAGCTCCTGGATCCACTTGCATTCAGCGAGCGTTTCACTAAGGTGACTCTGAAAAACAATTTTAAAACTCTCTCTTTAAGTCCCCATTTTAAAATCAGAGCAACAACCAGTTTCTGACTCCATGCAGTGATAACCAAATGCAATATTAGCTTAATCAAGAGTAATTCGAGTCGATTAAGGCCAAGCATTTTTTCAACACGAATAATTACTGTTCATCATCTGTGTATATAAATTACCTGAATAGGTAGATCTAGATCCCTGGCGAGGAGTCCAAGTCCATCTAGCAGTTCCTGATCACAAGATGGGGCAAACCTTGGGGTGATCACCGGAGTGAGCAGCGGGTTCTATGGCACAGGAGAAGATGCAGCAATTATCAGAATTGTACAATACACAGTCAAGGGGATCAAAGTATGACGTCATCATGATGATCTTAACTAGGCAAAAACATATTTGAATACGATGACGGAAGTGACTGACAAACGGATGTGTCACAGGACTTGATAACATGTCTAGCATGGATGAACAATGAGGCAACTATCTCGACAAATCCATGCTTCTCTGTTATCACTCATTTTGCGACATATTTAATGTTAAACATATCTTATTCAGCAAATTAGGTGAATATAAAATATGGCACCTTTCTCTCGATGATGGTCTTTGCGAACCTAAATGATGGAAGTAAAACAGGGAAATTTTATCAATTAGTAATACATAGTCAGTGTTCATCGCAGCAAAGAATGCAAATACCAATGTCGGCGACAATGAAGAGGTAATTTAGAACATGCTTACACTTCAGTGTCACCAAGGGACTGCGGTGTGGTTTCGATGTAATATTCAGGAGAGTTGCAATTCATGTTAACTTTCCCCACATACGCTCTCTGCCCTATCTCCTCTGTAAAAACCAACAAAAGCAGTGGTATACTGCATAAACGTTCATAGCATTTGACAATATGGATATGGAGATTTTGTCATCTAATGCACATGTCACACTGTCACGAGTTAGAGTGTGAGTGACGTCGGATTTGTGAATCGTGGTAACTTGTAAACCACACCGTATCTCCTGTAAACTCACGGGTTATCGTAACAACTCGTCCTGCATCGTAAGACGCCACAAAATTGGCAGCATTTTTTCTGAGTGAGATAAACGCATGAATTTCTTTCTATTTATCGCAACAATACATCAGTAGACACAGGGTGTTGTTTGTCATTTACCGATGATGTCACATAGAGTGATAGTAGATTGGAGATGGATGGTGGCGAACCAACACGCCGTAGTCGTCCCGTTCGCAACAACCCGTCTCTGCATCAATATAAACGCAGTGATTTCAATGCTTCAATCATGATATCAAATGAAGAAACTCAAATTACGTCGTTATGAACATTCACGTTATGATTACAAATAATTATGCTTAATGACTGCGCTTCTGTATATTATCATAACGTAAGGCACATTCACCTCTGCGCCAAAGAGCTGATAACTATGCTAAGAGAGTTCACTCTGGCTAGCTGTGTGGAAAGTATGAAAAATAGTGAAACACATGCCCGTCGACAGATGGCGCTAACATGAAATCATCAAAAGTCGATAGGACGGTTGATCCAACGTGTCGGAGTCCCCTCGGCGCCCGGCTGGTAATGTTAAAGATATTGAGTCTTCTGATTGGTCTAGGCGACCACATCCCGATTTAATCAGAACATTCGATGCGGTTAAAGAGACGTTATGACAAAGCACCACACTGCTCACAGGTGGTGTTCTCGAATTTTCGTGGGAAGAGGCGCGAATGACCCTCTTAGCACAGCTTGAAGCTCTTACGCTGCTAATACGCTGGAGCTTTAAAAGCCATCAGTGATATCGAACCCCTTTACGTGATAAGCTTGGACTTACGACAACTTTAGTGTATGCATCTCGCGCCAGGTTGGCATCTTTGAATTTGGATTCAACCGGGAAAGTGTATTTGTTGAGCCACTCTAGCAGAGGCAGGTCGAGATTAGTTCCAGCGTAAACGTACTGGGGAGCATGGATGTGCGTGTCAACCAAGCCAGGCATCAGGAACTCACTGCCGACAACACACAACCGAATGAAAATCGCATTATGCTAAGGACTAACTGCAATGAAGCATCTTTAATCTCGCCTACAATGTGCGCAATGGAAACATAAATTAATCAAGATGTTTGTATACATGAAGTTTAACATGTGTGTCTGTGAGTGCCTCTGTAGGTCCCGCACTAGCTCATTGCGTCTATTGAAATGCGAACCCTAGACCACTGGGTTGAAGATTCATCATTGAAACGTCGAATAGAGGCCCCGGGTCGCAGTCACCAGTGGAGTACCACGTGACCGGATACCAACCTCACTCAATTGAGAGCGCCTTCGATTGTCATTATCACACAGCACTAACTTCAATCGTACCTTTCCCCCAAGAGATGGACATTTTTAGGATCGATTTGGTATTTCGCCATGACGTCTTCCTGGTTGACTCCATCTTCGATCGACACAATCTGCAACAAACGGAATTATATTAATGGCTTTATGGCTGTAACACTTCATCGCGATGCTCAATGTAATCGATCTACTTACAGATACTGGAACCAAAAAAACATATGAACAAGTTGTATCTAAAGCCTTTGTTCATTCATGAAACCGAATCCCTAAGAGGAATTCGACCGACTGGGTGTTCCGTGATACCAATTGGCCACATTCTCCAGCCACGAACTGCCAGGCAGTCAGAGTGAGGCTCACTGTCGACAGCATGCATCGGATTCAAAGCAGAAACAAATGTAACAGGCGGTAATGCGCAGTGTTTAATGTAGAATAAAGTGGATCGGACTTGCCACTAACTCGTGCCTACTTCGTCCATTGGACTTAGGCACGGTACGCGGAGTGACCGGCACGCGATGAGTACAGGATACGACATGCACAGTCACCCTCGGTGGATAACGCGTATCGTACGCGACGCGCTCAGCACGCGACGTGCACAGAACTTCGAAATTTCCAGTCCCCCCGTTGAGATGGTGTAAAGGTCAGCGAGGAAGTATCGCGGTATTTCAAGCTACGCAATGTTTACTTAGCGGCCCCAAGTATGGGAGCCTTTAATCGCTATCTTTAAGGGGCTCTAACCAGCAAGGAACCCTGAGATTCGTTATAACACGCCACCCGGTGAAGTTAAAAAACCTGACCCACACCTGAGCCTCGACAACCGGGCCGGCGAAGTGCAACACGCCACCTGTCGCTAATCACCCAACCACGATGTTAGCTGCAATCTCTGTGTTACTCGTCTCGCAACACAAGCCGGAAACACCAGATCAGCTGGTATTTACCTTGCCTTCTCCTACCACCAGCAGGGCATCCGACAGCACCTCCAACGGCTGCTCCCAGGTGGAATGAACAAGAGTGCCTCGGAATAAATCCATATCGTCAGGAGCTATCCAGCGTGGAAAGCGAAACAGATGAATGAACACCGGCGCGTCTGGCGCTTGTCGGTATTGGCTCTTTGGAGGCCGGCATATCTACAAGAATAAAACCTTGAAAAGTAGGACTTTGCTCCCCCCGCTTTAGGCGTGATAAGTATGTCGTCGTTCGTTCGGATCAAGTCATATAACTCCCGTTGAATGGATTCAGAATACTCCACTAATTAGCTCCAAGTCCAACTTCGGTGATAAAATTACGAGATCCGGTACAGTAGGCACCTGATCGCGATACCCATACTGCACTTCGCGGAAGCCCATTCACTCCTTTGAAAACAATCCTGATAAAAAAAGTGTGGACCGTCGTATGTAGATATAGGACTACAGAGGACGCGGTTTGTAATACCTCTTTTGGCCGTCGATGCTATCAGCTTCTTGTGTAATTAAATATGACAGAACGGATGGAGAAAGAGAGAGGGGGAGAGTGGGAAAGTGGGAACGAGAGAGGAAGAAAATGGTAGGCGAAGAGAGGGATGAGAGGGAGGTGGTGAGATGGGATGAGGGGGGAGAGGTGGGGGTAGAGAGGAGGGAGGGAGGGAGAGAGGTGGGGGCATAGGGGAGGGAGGAATGGAGAGAGGTGGGGGCAGAGAGGAGGGGGGAGGGAGAAAGGTGGGGACAGAGAGGAGGGAGGGAGAGAGGTGGGGGAAGGAGGCAGACAGCCAGACAGACATAGGTGGGAGAGGCGCGTTGCGGGAAGGGGGCAAAGTGTGATAGAAAGAGGGGGAGAAAGGAGGACGTATTGGAGAAAAGGTAAATTGATTAAGGATGTGAGAGCTTAAGACGCGAGTGGCAATGAATAAAGAAACACCAGCCATAAATGGTAGCGTTTACTGCCCCAAATCACTTTTAGATGTCCCCATACAATTAACCTGTCAACCACCACAAAACATACACCACTCCACTCTAGTGTATGACCAACTACATATCAGGACGCCTTATCACCCGTCGAGTGACTACGCGCCAAGGCTCAGTAGCTACGGGGTCAAGTTTAACAGCGACAGACACGGCTACACAAAGAGCGCACATAAAGTGAAAGATAAAGTTTGATGCATGGATGCATATCGCATGGTAAAGTTGACGGGAGCTGATGGTCTGGCCAAAGCGTTAGTTTGTTATCACAATAATGGTTACGTTCTCAGTTTAGTAAAGAATAGCAGCGAACCAACTAACAAAACAGCCGCTCAAATTATCGACCTAGGCTGCGCTGACTGGAGCGTCTACAAAATGATTGACATGAAAAAGATATGATTTTTTTTATGACAATAATAATAGTCTTATTGAATTCAGACTACAAAGAAACTAGAACACGTGAACAGCTGCGTTTAAAAAATAATGCAACTATAGTAATAATAAAAAAAACTACGAAAGATGAGTAACGCCTCGCACAGTAAAACCAAATAAGAAAAATTCATTTTAAAAAACTGCTGTTATGATGACGGGCTATCATATAAAATACTTATACAAACACCACCGACTTTTTAGCGTCATGCAAGCGGCGTGAATATCGCTAAAAGGCGGTAACGCTTCACCCCAAGGTCTGCCTGAACGTAATTCTACCCGGTGGCGAGAGATCTAAAAATAGTATTGATCATATAACGACGACTTCTCCGGTTTCGGTCACGCAATATATTTCTACACAATCACCCACCATACAAACACGCATACACTCACACACACCAAAAACAAACACACACACACACACACACACACACACACACACACACACACACACACACACATATATATATATATATATATATATATATATATATATATATATATATATATATATATATATATATATATATATATATATACATATATATATATACATATATATATATTATATATATATATTTATATATAAATAGATATATTTGTATATATAAATGTACGTATTCAAATATATATATATGTATTCATTCACGCATACACAAACATATTATATATATGCGAAAAAAATTATATATATTTATGTTCACATAAACACACACATACATAAATTTACATATATATATGTCAATATATATAAACATTTACAAATATATATGAATATATATTTATATGTATATATTCCGCTGGAATAGGGTATATCTCGGGGGTGCAAGGGAAACGATGAGGTTCACGAGCCTATTAAGCCGCTTGAGGTAGCGCTACCAATACCGAAAGCAGCATACAAGAGCCACGCACAAGAGTTACCAACGAAAGTGGTTCTTTTAAAAGGAATGTGAAAGTGATAATAAAGAAAGCAATTCAGTATTTTGCATTAGGTTTCAACCGAAATACATATGTTACTTCCTGTTAAATGGGGAATGTAATATTTTTATGTCACACAGGATAGAGCTACTTCCGCCTGCTTTCTCGTGGTCTACATCTTTACAATGAGGAATGTTGATTAAATCCTTGGCTGTGTTTATTTAGAGACGATCCAAATCAAGTATTGATTATTAGGGTAGAATAAAATATATTCAACTCATTGATAATAATATGTTAAGTTTTTAGTACCCCCGGGTAAACCCGTCGCTAATGACAATATTAAATGTGATCATAACGGGTGGTCCCCATGGCTCTGTGCTCCGTCATAATGCAGACGCTCTGATTCTAAAAGCTGTTTTCTCATCGGGGATAGAAATAAGCTCACTTCGTTAAATGACCAATCCCTAGGTGAAGTAAATCTAGGGGAACGCGGGAAAATTTGGGACCAACGCCTAATGAGTCGGTTATGGACGTCCAATAAAGAATGACTAATGCTTTTGTGATCATGTTCTGAGTCCACAAGTAATAACATTTCTTTGCCTATGCCATAACGCAAATTGAAAAAACACGCTTTTCCTTGTCCATTGATAATTGGGAAGGAGATCGAATGGGAGATATCGTCGCGAAAATCAATCTCTCTCAGGTCAGCTGACCTCACTTACTCGATCAGGTAACATGTGAGAAAGATACCTGAACCAACCTTATAAATTATATTATTATAATCATAATGGTACCTGATGCGATCAGTCTGTCACAGACATAGAGCAATTTACCGGTCATGTTTCCGAATTCGCCTAATATACACAAGAAGAATATTTACTGTTTGCTAATGTCATCTTCGATAATTGTGCCGTTAATATTGCGCTGACCAAACTACTCCATGACAGAACAATGGTACTCGGGAAATGGACAAAATAGCACGAAACGCGATCGGTTTGGGCCAAAACTGTGTTCAAAGTGTGTACCGATCGGCTGCAGCCCATCACCGGGGTTACCGGCCTTTATGTTGATACAGTCGGAGCCGAACACTGCCGAACGCGCTCGTTGAAAAGATTGATTTGGACGGACCGACGATTAGTATGTCGATATGTTGGTAACAAGGGATATTCTGCTCATTTTTG
This sequence comes from Urechis unicinctus, assembly GCA_034190875.2. Lineage (NCBI taxonomy): Eukaryota > Metazoa > Annelida > Polychaeta > Xenopneusta > Urechidae > Urechis > Urechis unicinctus. The sequence continues at coordinate 13,192,826 of CM067350.1, read as the reverse complement.
AGGTTTCATTAGGTGTACAAGAGTAACGTAAAGGTATTACAGGTATTTTGATTCAACGAGCGACAGTCACATGTATATATATATATATATATATAGATATATATATATATATATATATATATATATATATATATATAGATATAGAGAGATATATAGATAGATATATATATAGATAGAGAGAGAGATAGAGATATATAGATATAGAGATATCTCTCTCTCTCTCTCTAGATAATAGAGAGAGAGAGATCTCTCTCTAGAGAGATCTCTCTCTCTCTCTCTCTCTCCTCTCTCTCTCTCTCTCTCTCTCCTAGAGATCTCTAGAGATCTCTCTCTCTCTCTCTCTCTCTCTCTCTCTCTCTCTCTCTCTCTCTCCTCTCTCTCTCTCTCTCTCTCTCCTCTATCTCTCTCTCTCTAGATCTCTCTCTCTCTCCCTACATCTCTCTCTATCTCTCTCTCTCTATCTCTCTCTCTCTAGAGATATGTCTCTCTCTCTCTCTCTCTCTCTGAGAGAGAGATCTCTCTCTATCTCTCTCTCTCTCTCTCTCTCTCTTCTCTCTCTCTAGAGAGAGAGAGAGAGATCTCTCTAGAGAGAGAGAGAGAGAGATCTCTCTCTCTCTCTCTCTCTCTCTCTCTCTCTCTCTCTCTCTCTCTCTAGATATCTCTCTATATAGAGATATATAGAGATCTCTCTCTCTCTCTCATATCGTATATATATATCCGCTATATATATATATATATCTATATATCTCTATATATATAAGGCGGATATGGTACATCATATCTCTCTTCATATATATACGATATCCCCGGGCGATATATATATATATATACGTACATGAATCAGTCGAAACCGAACACTGCCAAACACGCTCTTTGAATAAAATTGACTCACTTGGGTGCCTGTGGTTTTGAGTAGCCGGGAAGTGACCAGTCATATCGTCTGCAATCATGTATTCCGCTGCTCTCTGGGATTCGTACATGGCTGTTAGTCCAGCCACTTTCAGACAAAAAACACCATTAAAATACGAGTTAAGGCGGATTGAATTGGTACATCCTCTTCTTCATATAGCAAAAACATACGATAGACCCCCGGGCGATAGACACCCGTACCCACCATAGGGTTTGTATAATAATGTTGCTAGAGACTTCCAACCTAGATATAAAACGATAGATAAACTGGACATCAAACACTGAACACAGAAGACTTGTGCTTATCAGCAGTAAGGTAGCGTCATTACGGAGCTTATCAGCAGTAAGGTAGCGTCATTACGGAGCTTATCAGCAGTAAGGTAGCGTCATTACGGAGCTTATCAGCAGTAAGGTAGCGTCATTACGGAGCTTATCAGCAGTAAAGTAGCGTCATTACGGAGCTTATCAGCAGTAAGGTATCGTCATTACGGAGCTTATCAGCAGCAGTAAGGTAGCGTCATTACGGAGCTTATCAGCAGTAAGGTAGCGTCATTACGGAGCTTTTCAGCAGTAAGGTTGCGTCATTACGGAGCTTTTAGTCGGTGCGTGAGACGAGGCGCCGGTGGCCCCAGAGCCTACGTTTTTACGGCCCCTGCTCAATATCGGTTAAAAGAGTACTGTCTATAATTAGCAACACAACGGGATTATCACGAGATGATCACGTGTAATGGCGGTCCTTTTCTGAAAAGGGATGATCCGGAGGCCTAAATGTATCTTGTTGGATCCAGTGGGTTTCGCAGTCCTGTCTGGCACCTGTTTGTGTCATAATGACGTTAGTATTTTTCGGTAGTTTGGAGTACTCCTGTTTTGCTTCCATTTTTGTGTGGTTGATAAAATGCTTACGTTCCATGTTATAGGGGACATCAAATCATCGACAATTAATCGGTTTGGGGCATTGAAAACTTCCTCCGAACTTACCAAGTTATTCAAACGAATAGCAGTCTGGACCAGTTTCTGCGCATTCGCAACGCTTTCCTTTTCTGATATGAAGCTCACACTCCTCCAGTTGTCAGCCTCGGGTGTAAATGTAGTGTCTACCACGTGGCATACTTGATTTAAATTCGCGTCCGGTCAAAAACAGGAAATCGGACTCTACAAAGGCCATACATATAGCCGGGGTTGCCGAATGGACCAGTATAAGTATATCAATCCTCCTGATCCATCACCGAGGCGATATCACATCGTTGATCCATCACCGTGGCGATATCACATCGTTGATCCATCACCGTGGCGATATCACATCGTTGATCCATCACCGAGGCGATATCACATCGTTGATCCATCACCGTGGCGATATCACATCGTTGATCCATCACCGTGGCGATATCACATCGTTGATCCGTCACCGTGGCGATATCACATCGTTGATCCATCACCGTGGCGATATCACATCGTTGATCCGTCACCGTGGCGATATCACATCGTTGATCCATCACCGTGGCGATACCACATCGTTGATCCATCACCGTGGCGATATCACATCGTTGATCCATCACCGTGGCGATATCACATCGTTGATCCATCACCGTGGCGATATCACATCGTTGATCCATCACCGTGGCGATATCACATCGTTGATCCATCACCGTGGCGATACCGCATCGTTGATCCATCACCGTGGCGATATCACATCGTTGATCCATCACCGTGGCGATATCACATCGTTGATCCATCACCGTGGCGATACCACATCGTTGTTGAAAGAGACGTAACCCCCTTGTATTGCTATTTCTTTTTTATATATATATGCAACAGCCTTCGTGCTTGGGTAAGTTACAGGGACTTGCGGAGGAATGGGAGTTCAGATGTCTCAGGCAATTCCGGCTCTCCGATACCACAGTATGGAGGGATCATAACGGAGAGATTGCAGTCGTTGCCTCATACCCTCTGCAATGCAATCCGAACGACACTTCACACTGCCGTAATAGGGGTGACGAGAGCTCGAATATCATCTGTCGCAACCAATCAGTTTGAGCGTAAGCGAACAACCCTCAACCCCCTCCGCTAAACGTTCGCATACCAACCACCAGTTCGAGTTCGCACCACACCTCTCGCCAGGCGGCAACACCGCCAGCGTCTCCCAGCAGCAGCAGCACGGTCCACTTCAAGTGAGCAGGTTGGTGTGAGGCCGTTGAATCATCTGGGACGAACGCCACAGTCGTGAGAACGTGAGGCTAACAGCGTTGCTTCCAAGCGTCAACAACCAGGCTGGTATTTGATTGCAAGGAGGAGATTTGCGTCATTTACACTAGGGTTTCGTTTTGTACAACGGGAACTGAAAAAAAACCCGTGCGAGACAGTAGCTGTTGACCATACAGCCGATACGAAAGAACTCAGGCGCTGATTCACACTAAACTCAACGAATACTTGAGTGACTGCGCTAATCGGAATTCAGTTTCAAATGCCACCAGAGGAAGCCTCGTCAGTCTTACTCGCCACAGCACTTGAGTTAATTTACTATTTTGGTTAAATTTACTGTTTAGTTTAAAAAATATAAACACGGAGGTTGGATTTCGGAATCCGGAGGCCATTGAAGCCGTGGTGAAGCACACATCATTCACCACGCCATCGATGTATCACGTTACCCCGGCAACCTTGACCCAGAGAACACCATCAGTAGAGGAACATAAAGCGGAGGTCATAATAAGGTGGAAGGAATCACTATCTTCCCGTCGGTACCGCCAACAAATAAGATGTTCCGACAAGATTATCCTCTTCATTACAGAGAATAAGGTTAAGGATTTAGCAATGCTGTTTACGAGAGTGGATGCCAGTAGAAAGCTATACAAATATAGATAGATACAACCTTCCACTTACCTGAGGCCAGATAAATTTCGCATTTCAATTTGCAGTTAGGCGGGGAAGCAGACAGTACGCGAGGAGTGTGGGGTGACAGCGCCAACCTGAGTCGAGCGATAATAGAAGACGAAATCCGAACAAAGAAACTAATCTTGTATACAGAAACAAGAGCCCACAGTAAACATTTGAAGGGAGTGTGTAGAGGTCAGCTTGACCTGGTTTGCATCATGGAACTGACAGGTGAATATTCCAGTGTTCAATCTGCCGCAAACAATAGCACAACCAGCGCGGTCATATGGTCAGTGGTTTACAGAAACACCAGTGCCCTCTTTCCAGACAATGTTACCTACGGCAACGCCACTACGAGCAACCACAAGCAAGGATACCTGTTGGACGATTTGTATGAATTGCAAGTCTTGCGTTACGTGGTTTTGGCCCTCTACCTCGCCACATTTGTCCTTGGTATCTTGGGCAACACTCTAACCATCGTCGTTATCCTCCGCTACAAGAAAATGAAGACAGTAGCCAGTTGCTTCATCCTCAATCTCGCCGTTGCAGATGACCTTTTCATGTTCAGTCTCCCCTTCTTGGCCCACAACACCTACAGAAGCAGCTGGCTGTTTGGTTCAGCCATGTGTAAGCTCATGAACGCATTCTACGGCATCAACCTCTATGCCAGCATCTTTACCATGGTTGTCATGAGCGTGGACCGTTTATCGGCAGTAGCTTGGCCGCTGCAATCTATCCGCTATCGTACCGTTTACAAAGCCATGCTTGCCTGTCTCGTCATCTGGCTCTGTTGTATAACCATCATGATGCCCCTGTGGTTATACGCTCACGCTCAGTATAAATCGGACGGCTCACTCAGATGCACGATTTTCTGGCCCAGTAACTCTGCTCTGCAGCATCGATGGTTTTGGACGAACTTTGAACTTTTTGTCGGTTTTTTTATACCGATTCTGATCATGGTAACATGCTATTCGCTTCTTTTGCGGAAAATCGTTCGCGGGAGACCCGTTACTCGCGAGCAGTCTAAGGCACCTGTCAAGCGAGTCACAGTCATGGTCTTTACGGTGACTTTAGTCTTCATTGTGTGCTGGACACCATATCATATCATTCAATACATTAACGCTGTTAAGGCGAGGCAATACAGCGAAGGCAAAACGATGCCCGAATCCCGCGATATGGTCGAGCACGCCATCTTTAACACCGTAGCCCAGGGTCTTGTTTTCCTCTCCAGCTGCTGCAACCCTCTCATCTATGGACTCAGCAGCTCCAACTTCCGTGAGTATTTTGTTCAGTTTCTCGATGAAAAGTACGATTTCAGCAAAAAAGCTGTACCTGTGACCAAATGATTCATACACACGCCACACACAGCCGCACACGCCATACAGTCACACCCGAAATACAGCCGAACACGCCACACACGGCACAGCCGACACACGCGCTACACACGCAACACAGCCACACCCGACACATACGCAACACCCGCTACACAGAACCACACACGCCACACACGCCACATCCGCTACACAGAACCACACCCGCCACATCCGCTACACAGAACCACACCCGCCACACCCGCCTCATCCGCTACACAGAACCACACCCGCCACACCCGCCACACCCGCTACACAGAACCACACCCGCCACACACGCCACATCCGCTACACAGAACCACACACGCAACATCCGCTACACAGAACCACACCCGCCACACACGCCACATCCGCTACACAGAACCACACACGCAACATCCGCTACACAGAACCACACCCGCCACACCCGCCACACACGCCACGCCCGCTACACAGGACCACACACGCCAAATCCGCTACACAGAACCACACCCGCCACACCCGCTATACACGCCACACACGCCACACCCGCTACACAGAACCACACACGCCACACCCGCTATACAGAACCACACACGCCACATCCGCTACACAGAACCACACACGCCACACACGCCACATCCGCTACACAGAACCACACCCGCCACACACGCCACATCCGCTACACAGAACCACACCCGCTACACCCGCCACACCCGCTACACATAACCACACCCGCCACACACGCCACACCCGCTACACAGAACCACACACGCCACATCCGCTACACAGAACCACACCCGCCACACCCGCTATACACGCCACACACGGCACACCCGCTACACAGAACCACACACGCCACACCCGCTTCACAGAACCACACACGCCACACACGCATCATCCGCTACACAGAACCACACCCGCCACACCCGCCACACACGCCACATCCGCTACACAGACCCACACCCGCCACACACGCCACATCCGCTAAACAGACCCACACCCGCCACACCCGCTATACACGCCACACACGCCACACCCGCTACACAGAACCACACACGCCACACCCGCTATACACGCCACACTGCCTCACACGAAAAACCCGCCACACACGACACACACACCACCTCCGCTACACACACCAGACACGGCACACCCGCTACACACCCGCTACAAACGGCACACCCGCTACACACGGCACACCCGCTACAAACGGCACACCCGCTACACACGGCACACCTGCTACACACGGCACACCCGCTACAAACGGCACACCCGCTACACACGCGAAACTCGCCACACACGCCACACACTCTACACACGCCACTCACGCCACTCAAGCTACACACGCCACACACGCTACATACGCCACACACGCCACTCGCGCCACACACGTCACATACGCTCCATACGCCACACATGCCACTCGCGCCACACCGCAAAACTCGCCACACACGCCACACACGCAACACACACCAACAACACACACCAACAACACACACGTCACATACGCCATACACCCACAACACGCGCCACAATCGCCACACTTGACACAACCGTCTCACCCACCATAATCCACCCACCTTCTGTCACACTCATCACCCAGTCACACCTAAAACAACCACCACCCTGTCCCACCCGCCACCCGCGCCACACCCGCCAATCTATCCACCCCCACTGCCCCACTAATGGACCAAGTACGCCTACTTATATGAGCTGTCTGGACGTGTGACATTTATTTCATACCTGCTACACACATGAACGTTCCACGCAATTAACCTTTAAAATGTGGATTTCACATTCATATGGGTAACCCACCCATCACACTCAGTAACACCTCTTCCGCAACCACCACCCTGTCCCACCCGCCACCCGCGCCACACCCGCCAATCTATCCACCCCCACTGCTCCCAAGTAATTTAATGGACATCCGATCTTATCTATTCCTACTTATATGAGCTGTCTGGACGTGTGACATTTAATTTCATACCTGTCAATACACGTGTGTCATAGCATTCCGTTAATAATAACGGGGCTTAACATTCATAACTCACAGATGAATTGGGGAGTTTCGAAACCATCAATTAACCTTTAAAATGTGATCGAATTCAGCTGCTGTAGCTGACAAGCCTCTTGATAAGTACACGGGATTAGGTCATAACGACCAGTGTAGTGTTAGGTGAAGTTGGTGTCCGAAGATCTGCAAATATGGGCAACTCGGCCTCACACGACAACTATTGGGTAATGATATTCCGACGGCGGCTGTTGATGCGTTGCGTCACCATCCGACTTACATATACTGATGGGTTCCTGATGGGTTTGACCTGCAGGTCGATTTTACATGGACGTGCTGTGTTTCTGCTGCAGCCTGCCACACAGGCAGCGCCGGGGCACTTCTTCTACAGGTTGGTAGGGCATCTCAGCCATTGTTACACCTGTCATATAAGTTATCTGTAAAGCATTGTAAGTTAACATCAATCATAATCAGCTTCAATAACGGATAATGACAGGTATGGTGATTCGTTTATATTTGTGGTTATTTGAGAAGGGCAGACGCGGATGACTTCGGTGCGGATGTTGGGATATCGCCATGGCCAAGGTAGCGTGCTGTGCCGCGCTGATGAAAACCGGAAACAACTTCAGCATGATTCCTCGCATCTCTGTGGATTCTCCGTCGAAAGCTGTCATAGCCACGGAATTTTAACAACACAGTCCGTGTCATTTTTTTCTGGCTAATACTCTCTCCTAGCCTAATATTTTTTTTAGGAGCAATTATACTTTATAATCAGTATGGTTTTTAAAGGCATTTTGACATCAACATGCCACGCGAAGATTGATATATGTTGCCATCTCTGTCGAATCGGAGGCTTCAGAAGGTTAGAAGGCTTGATGAGATGTATATTATCGGCGAGGATAAAGCTACTTGGGGATTGTTCCGCATGTGTGCGGGTGAACATACTGTCGCCGGGTCTCAGTGAGGACATGCGAGTAGAGTTTGGGGTTCCAAGGTGATATATGATTAATGTCGGTTCTCATGGTGATGGGCGAGGGGGGTGGTGGGGGGGGGGGGGGGTTGTGCTGAGATGAGACGCTCAGTTGATTAGATATGCTGGTATTGTCAGCCACGGCTTGGTGCATGGATAATCCATGACCCGAGAGGATGATGCCGTTGCAAACTTCCCTGGCATTAAGGAAGTCCTTATTACATTTCAATGCTCAACAAGAGCTATTCTAATACCTGCAATGATGCACACTCATTCAGTACAATTTAATTATTATATAGTCATAAATAGCGCGTTTTCTTGGGAGAGATATTTGGCTATCGATATGTTGACGTGATCGAGGCGTTATAACTTCGGGTGCCATTTACGTATATTAACTTTTGGCTATAAATCACTATTATCCATAAAGCACGCAGATTGTGTTTTGTTCGCTGGATGTTTCGATGTTCATTTAACTCGCTTATTACTGCAGTGTGAAAATGTTGCCTTTCCTCTCGTCCAGATGGCGCTCTCTGTATGCTGCTCCATGTTATTCTCGTTCAAGATCTCGTCATTACTTTTACATATTGGTGTGAAAAAAGATTGCCCGGCGTTGCCAAGCCTGACAAGTAGCCGTCAAAGGAACGGAATTATTATTGATGAATGTATATTCCGTAGGGTGACTTGGCGTGGCTTTGCTGTCGGTAATGCGACCCCCTATTCCCTCCATGATCCCACCCTAATCTCTGTTGTGTCCCTATCCCAATCCCCACAGTGACCTTCCCCACCGTATTACACGCTGTGACCTTTGTAGTCCGGTGTACGTTGTATGTTAAACATAGTTAATTGTCATCAAATTCAAGGTTTAGCTCTGAAGGCGACGAAACCAACACAAGCTGTAAAACCAAGCTGTTATTTCTTTGTGAAAAATTGTGTGGACCAATTAGCAGCTGACTGGGTGCTGCGGTTTGGGTCGAGTAGATCGATGGGCGTTCTCAAATAGATATATTACTGTCATTTAGTCAATACATTTCGTTTTCACGTGCGTTGTTCAATTATATAATCTAAGGTTGGTTTAGCTGAATTATCATTCAATAGCGTTACTGCCCATTCGCTGTGAACATTCCTGTAGGTTGCACCCCCCTGAATTGTGGTGTGGCCGCTATTGTTTCGAGGATTCCTCATTTTATAATATACTATACATTGCTTCACGTCATCGGTATGTGATGTCACTGCACGTGTATAACATGTACAATCTACCTTGACACTTACGTAACTAAGACCTGGTTTAAATATGGCACTTTTAATGTGTACACGCTGTCTGTAGTCATGGTTACCTTTTCGCTAACCCCCTTGGTATGCTATTTTGTATAGAAGATTTACCTGCGTACATGTTGTATTGTTTGTACTTTTAACTCTCGTTGACATATATTTGTTCAAAAATTTCGATATGTTTTATTGTCAGTGGCATTTACTATGAATAAAGTGCATATTTCAACAGAGATAAGCAAGCCAAGATATCTCGAGCCTGCAGTGTCAACATAAGATTGAATATCAGTGCATAATTGTTTGTCAGAACGAGGAGGAGTCAATACTGCATTTCGGTGTGTTTCGAAAAAGCACAACAACCATTGATTGTCTAGTGCGCAAATAAGGAGAACCCCAAACGAGAGTAACAACATGGCGCAACACATGGTGCCGCTATAAGATGGACAGGTGTTCCTCAATAGCTTTTGAGGCAAAGACAAATAATTGCAATATCACGATCGCAGGGTATAACCGCCGATTTTAAAGGCAGAACAGCTATCACCTATATACAGATGATACAAAAGGTGTGAATCATGATTTATTCCACCAAGTTCGAGTACACAACATTCATGATTTGTTAGTACTGATTAGCGTTATGGCAAACGAAAGAATAAGTTGCCCTGATAAGCTTTTTTCTAATTTTCATATATTTGAAAGCCCACTGCGAAGTTACACGGATTGCATCTTAATGCCCAGTTGTTTGCATTCACCGCCATATTTGAATAATTTGACACAACAGCAAATTATACAATGTAGCCCCAGCAATGAAAGAGTAAAGGTTGTCAACAGTTGTTTACGATTGCACGAGATCTGCATTCAAACTGATGCATATCGAATCAATGAATGTTTTGCGGAAACATATATGGAAGTTTGAATAGAGCTTTATACACAGGTACGGACGTGCATAACATGGTAAAGATGTCAACACGATGCGGTGCGCGGACAAACGTTTCTTTTTCCGAATCTAATATCACCGGTGGATCAATAGACATCATTTTTTACCTAAGGGTACATAATAAAAAGGGGATTCCTGTCACCAGCGGGGGATATATACAGAGAGTTTTTCAATAATGCAATATACTTAGTGTCGCAATAAATAGATGCTGCAATGGATTTCGTGTGCATTATCTGGTAGTTTGGATTTGCTGAAAGCCCCTAAACAGTATGCCTTACATATTTCACCACTGCACCAATGATACATTTCGTGCCAATTGCGATCTGAATCTAACGAAGTCATTGTATATTAATAATTACCATTGATTTCATGTACACCAACCTAAAAAGATGCCGGTTTTTCGACCGACAAAATATACAATACAAATATACAGGCCCCACTGAGTTCCATCCTAGCCGGCGTTTCCACGGGGTTCCATCCTAGCCGGCGTTACCTGCTACTCAATGTTTGTTGCCAGTCAAGCTGCAGGATTAAGTTGGATCAAACAGGCAGCTGCTCGTTGAAGCAAGTGACCAGCTTTAGTGGGTTTATGGGTACAGATGGGGTAGGTTGCCAATATGCCATGCACCTTAGTCGTTCTATACAGCCATTGATCAAGCGTCATGATACCGGTGGATGGAAATAGAGTACACATGCCGGTACGCATTATCGATAACAGTACCTAGGAGAGCTAAATTCAACAATGCATTAGAAACGTCTCCCACACCACTGAATGCTGTTCGTGGTTGTGCGAATTGGGATTATTTCCCGAAGGGTGAGGAAGCAGCGCTAGGCTAACCATGCAGCACCGACCGTCACGTGATGACCGCTGATGACATCAAATCATTGACTTGATGAAGGACGTGGCCAGACTCAATCCAATCTCGTATGAACATCCGCACTCTAGTTAATGTAGCTTATGAGTCATAGAACAAATATCATTTGTCTTCAGGGGCGATTGTCTCCCGATATTGCTCAAGGTATTGGTGACATTCCCCTCTTGCTGACAATGGCATTGAGGTAATAACCAGGCCATTATATAAACTCAATCACCATCAAAAATTGGTTGCGAGGACTAATACCATGCATGATTTATTTTTGTTGAATTTGTGATGCCTTTAGCTCCGCATGATCACAAACATTGAAAATACATACGTATTTGTTGAGGTTAAAAGTATCTTCCATTGCCCTCCATCAGGTGTTATATAACACATAATATGGAGCCCCACCCAAACACGTTGCGACATAAAATACGGATCAATTCGACAGCCTTAATGAGAAGTTATGGCGTCTCTGACAAACCTTGGGGACATCGATTGCTCTGTCTGTCAGGGCATTTTCTCGTTTCCCAGCAAAAAAAACAACAGGCAGCGTCACAAAAATGCTCGAATAGCAACCCTTCGATGTTTTATTCCCTGATATCTTAAGCTTTCACAGCACAGTATCGGTCTCAGAATATCCCTCGTACGAAATGGTTATAGACATACCTTGTGATGGGAAATCATTCAGTGCTAAACACTTTTAATTACTTACGACTTAAGGGAATCCCTGTAGAACCCGAGAAAACGAAGCGATAACTTGTCGTCGCAGTTGAAGTATTCATTCATGCAACATCTGGCTACTGATATTTCTGAGGATCCGAATATCTCTTCTAAAATTTGCTGCTGGAATGATTGTTGCTGATCCGATTGATATAAGTTTTGAGTACGAACTGGCGTTGAGAATATATTCCATTCAGACGTAAATGGAACACACATGTATGCTTACGGTGTAGGTTTACTGACAAGGGCCATGTTTTATGGCGAATATCAGTCATTTGGTTCTATCAGAGACTGGGAGACAAAATAGATAAACAGATATGCTGATGTACCAGCGAGTACTCGCATTGATAATGCAATGCGAACCAAAGATAACCCAGTATAAACGAGGAGTAATTTGCATTAACGAAGCTCAAATGGTATTCTAATGCTAAAAAAACCCTAACCTGGTGCCTGCCAAGTATGTGTGGATACGTCAAGGCATCAATGTTGGATACATGGTCCAGGATGAATACGATGGTAATGGGCGACACAAGCAGCGGTGATGCAGCACACCGCGTAAGATATCAAGAAAGCAAAGAAACAAACTCAGCAAGTTTTATTACCGACCAACATTTTGTAAATTAAATCAACGACTGTAAGTAAATTCCTTTATTATGCTAAAATCCTATTTTTAATACGATCCTGAGCTAATCATTCTCTGGTGAGTTATATACTTAAAGGTTTTAAAACGTAACAACGAGCAAACATCTTGTTTTGAGATTTTACAACTTCCTGTCATTGTAGTCAGCGTGCGTTGCAAACGAAATTGCATAGTGAGCATTTATAGCTCTAGCAAATTGTACTTTCAAAGTGAATCTTTGATAGATTCAAGCATTATCATAAGTACCGTCATAACCCTTATGATAATGAGCTTGATTCCCAATGGTGAGTTATTTGCTGTTCTTATACAGCTGCGATATACGTTAACGATACTGTCATTGTAGGATTGGCGGTCGTTTAGAACGTCTGACGGTGATGCAGCGACCCTTCTTACACCTAGAAGGTCAGGTTGAATTAGAGATAACATGCATTGTCGATGTCTGTACAGTTATCGAGGCATATCTCTCTCCACGAAAGTCTACGGTTTAATTATCTCGAAAGATTAAAGGAATGCATTGCTTATGTTAATTGTTATCACATATAATTCACAGTACTGCTTTACCGTATTATACATAAACTGCTATTTGTCTCCCATAATTTAAGTGTTAATGTAATTTACTAAAGCTGCCCTTGCTTACGAAAGCAAACTCAAAACCTACAATGAAGCTACATCATAATAATGCTTGGCACATATTAAATGCTGTCGTAGTTCAGTCCAGTTGACAGTGGAGTGTATATTCTGACCCACTCTATAAAGGCATATTGCTATATATTTGTTTGCACGAGGTGGGGGTGGGGTGCTTAGAATGGTATTGTGTACTCCTCGTTCCTCGATTTTACACTACCATTATGTGGGCGTTGTGTCAATGCCTTTATGTGATTATTGTATCAACGCATTATCATTCACGTACACATAGTATTCCTGGAAATAGAAATGCCATTATCTACTGTTCAGAGAAAACATTTACATTTCCAGTTCTGTCTTTGTTTCTAAAATATAAAGGACGCCCTATTTTGGTGTTCAGTGTTCCATAAGGTAAGTACAGGACAACACAAGAAACGTGCCATGTATGTCACTTAAGTTTTCATGCCGAGTAAAGCATGAATGCTACATGTTCAACTTTGAAGAGCGCTATCAGCTCCTGACAGCTTTAAGTTGGTTGTATTTCAAATATCAAATAGTGCATCTAATCAAAAACAATTATGAGTTGCATTTTTAACACGCCGTGATCGATTTAATCTACGCAGCGGATGAATTATGTAAGAGAACCAGCAACAAATCAATGAAATGCATCATAAATGATTCCCCTTGGAAGTGCTATTCATGTTAAATAAAGTCACCGGCAGCATACACAGCCCAGTGTTACAATCATATAAATCTACTGCGGAATATATCGCTTGACACGATCGTCCTCGGATTAAGTACGCATTTGGGCTCAGTGGTTCATCGGAAAACTCGAGTGTTATTTCGAAGCACATACGGTCGCGAGTTGGATATATTATCCTTGTGGGCGCAAAGCTATTCTTGACCAATTGACTACAGTTTTCATTGCAGTTGGGATTCACGATGCCACGATATTTCCAAGTACATCTCGTTACCTCTTATCACTGTATACTGAGAAGCGAAGTATTTGTGCTGTTGAACGAGGTGACGAATGGCGATGAAAGTAATAACTCATTGTTAAAACGTAGCTGTGCATTTTGGATATTCTGCAATTTTCAATCAGCGTAATAGATACGTAGTCTTGCATACCAGCGAATTACTACACTGCTCCATTGCTTAGACCATTCATTGAACCTTGCAACAGGCAGCCACTTAATGTAAGAAGGTATACTCAATTTTCCGAGCTAAATCCTAATTTGAACTAGAAACAATGAATGTCAAGCTAACTTGAGATGCTTTTCTATGCAATTTATAAAACAAAAACACCGTTGTTTGCATTTTGGTATGTCTTTAAATTCAGGATGTTATGAATGATGCAAAGACCAAAGGGGAACCGTTAAGCTGCGGGCTGACAAATTGATTTAGCCCAAACAATTAAAATAGAATAATCTTCTTCTGATATAATATTCCAGGTACAAGCTCTCTGTAACTGACACTTCATTTGATGAATATCATGTCATAGGGCTCTTTGCCGGCATTAACTTGAGCTTACATTATGGAATGAAGACTTAATGAAGGACCTAACTGGTTACAATGCCAGCGTTGAGTACTGGTATTGGTAACTGGATGGTCACCTACAAAAATCATACAAAACAGAATCAATAATAACATTCTGGCATATAATTTCGCAGACATGTGCATCAGTTCCGAGTACATACATAACAGCATATTGAGCTTCAATTGTCAGTTTGCATCCATCTTTGCGAGTGTCAAAATTTTGATTATAGTCATATTGTTCAATAGCAGTCGGAATAAACAGGAAGACAATAGCCCGTTTATTATCCAAAACAATCAAGCCATGAATATAAATTTGGCGATGCAAATGGCATTCACCGCGAATTCTTACATGGTACCTTTAAGATAACAGTCTTTTGGTACATCATTGAACCTTGGCTATAGTTTACAAAAAGCTCATAATCGGCAAATGGGCGATTCAAGCACTTCAAGCACCTACAGTTCCTCACGCTAATGGATGGAAATGAATCAACGGAATTCAAGAATGTTAAACAATTCGGAGAATATATAGGGAATTTGAGGCTTCATATAGAACAGTAATATTCCGAGGAAATGACTTGTGGAAAAGAGACGGACATTCCATAAAACGAATGGACAATAAATTATGAGATTGTTGAAACGAAAATGTTCAGAACAAATAATACCACATGTTTTGTGAGACTAGGCAATTTCAATACTGGGACTTATCAATGTAATCCGCTCAAAAATACCAATTAGAACAATGAGATATTTCCTGACCAAAATTACCAATTAAAACATTTAAGCTTAGTATATTACCAAATCCTACTTTGTATTAAGCCTGTAAACTGTTAATACTTGTCAAGGAAGAGAGTTAATTTCCTGCTGCACTCCCCCAAAAAGCCATGAATCCACAGAACCAATTGCTGATAGGCGCCGTGTCTAAGCATCTTTTTTTTTTGGTCCTCGACAACCGCATCTAACTCCCATAGCAAGTCCACCCGGTACCTGTTAATAACCTCAATGACCATCGGGTCAAGCACAACTCCTTCCATCTGAGGTAGTGCATATGTGCAAAAGTCTGGGCTGTTGGTGCAACATTGCCGCTCCACATGGGTAGGCATTTCCCTACATTGAAGGCAGATGCACCAGTCTGGTGAAGTGGTAGTTGATGGCGGGTGGAATCTTTCTCTTGTCGGGTGATTGCATGCGCAAACTGTGGCTGTCTGTCTAACCATCAACCAGCAACTGCCGCACCCCATCCAAATCCAGCCACCGCACAAAAATCTGAAAAAACTATGAGTAATCAAAAGTCTTCATTTTGGTGGATTGAATTATTCCAATGTAAATCGCTCTTTCTGACCAAAATTGCATGAAGGTTTTGGAAGCAGCTGAAGAGTGCTAACTGCTGAGTTGTACATTACCTTCAATTTCTCTTTCCGTGACAGCTCTAAAGATTTAGCAGCGACTCTACTCTGCTGTAGGGCCTGGCTAATTATTGGTGTGTTGCCAAGGTAGCCTCTGCAAACAAATGAGAACCAGTGGAAATATATGGTCGCCAAGTCCATCATGGGACCCCTATTTACTGACAAAGTGATTCAATTAGGTAAGACAAGCCCAGTAGTACCTTCTTTGAAGAAGGTGGGGCTCCTCTGCCACCTCTTTGGGCTGGTCTGCAACCTCCACCGACGTGGACACCTGTGTCATGGTGAACAATTGCAAACCATTAAACACATCCTTATCAGTCATAATGGATGTATTGAGTTCAACGAAATACCTTTGATAAGAATCCAATTAAAATAATATAGGAACCAACCTCAGTTCCACACAGGTTGTCCGAATCTGTACCATGACCCCTTCCACAGCCTCTTCTTGTACGTGGTCCCCTTCTTGGCTTTTTGATTTCCTTTAAATTTGAAAGTGGGTTGGTTCAATTAAATTAATGAATGAACATGACAAGAATAATACAATCAATAATGTTACAGTGTTTGAGCCAAAAGTCAGCCCAAAACAATTTGTAAATAATACAGATTTAAGGTCATCTCTGTCACTAAATTTCACCAAATTAATTCCAGCTATCCAAGGCTTCTACAACACCAGCATGGTGTCAAAGTAGACAATTATAGACATACAATCTAAACCATGCGTATCAGTCTTATCAACGTGGGTTGCAACAACCTTAAAATACCCAAATCAGAACCAAAACCACCCGTTTAGTGTCCTTGTCCAAACCCATACGATGATGCATACCACCCCAAACTCCTAGCGCGAACGTTTCATTACACAGGGATTTGCATTGGCCGGCCACTATCTTCTCTGTAGGGTTTATGCATGCATAGAAGATAGCGGCCGGCCGGCCAATTCAAATCCCTGTTTCAGTTCACTATAACCAGATAACGTAGACGTTCTGAGCCTGAGGGAGACCCCAGCCCCTTGATTTATAAAACAATTTATGAGTTCATACAGGAATATTCCAATAGTTTGCGATGAAAAAGCACCGATAATTGCATATGAAATAATCAAACTTCGAACAGGTGTCATGGCTTTATACTCCAAACCGTGACAGACTAGTCAAGAATATCGTTTTTATTACGCTTGAAAATGCGCTGCTTCATGCCAGTCAGGGTTAGCACCGGTCGAACGGTAAAAATAAATATATAGGACGTCTTGTAGGGGTACCTCAGGGTTTGTTCGCAGGTGTAACGCTATTTATTGTTAAATTTACGGTGATCTGTGTTACCGATAGTGTTCACTATATTGGGGCGGGTTCTTTTTTATATAACATTCGAAAACTCTAATCAAAGAAGAGTCATACAATAAATGTAGGAATAAAATCATTTCGGCTGCTTGCGTTTCCACCTTGTGTCAAACCTGAGCTGCGCGTTACGTCACGACTATGTGTTGTAAACAAATTACCCTCCAATACGCATGCGTCATTTTCCCATCGACATGTGCTCATGTTTGTAAACATGGGTGTGACCGACAGATTTCGATACGGTGTAATCGAAGATATAGTGTTGAACCAGTCCGCAAAATGGTTTATATGGGTTCCAAAAGAGTTGTTCTATTAAATGGAGCAAAAAACCAGCATGCCATTTTTAAAAAAAAAAGCATCTTTAATATAAATGTATATTCATATATATATATACATATATTATATATATATATATATATATCATATTTTTATACAGACAATATCTATAATATATGCTGTATATATATATGTATATATATATATATGTACATATATATATATGCATATATATATATATATATATATATATATATATATATATATATATATATATATATATATATATATATATATATATATATATGTGTGTGTGTGTGTGTGTGTGCGTATATATATATACATATCCCTGTATATATATACATATCTATGATAAATACACATATGTTTATGTTTTATATATATATATATATATATATATATATACATATATATATATATATATATATAGATATAGATATATATAGATATAGAGATAGATATATATATATATATATATATATATAGAGAGGGAGATATATATATATATATATATATATATATATATATATATTATATATATATATATCTATATATATATATATATATCTATCTCTATATATATCTATATATATATATATATATATATATATATATATATATATATATATATATATATATATATATATATATATATATATATATATATATATATTGAGAGGTGCAATTCATGGTATGGATAGCAGTTTAGTAGCGCTCATTATTCTGCCTGATTGAGGTTAATAACTGAGCTTAGTTTGGCAACCAGTTTGCGGTAGATTACGTAATAAGATGAAGGTATTGCGGGCGATTCCATTGGCGACTAAAAGTGTCACCTTACCTTTGCTGAAAGAGGGTTTTGGCAGTACTAGCAAAGATGAAACTGGGTTCCTCTACCAGTTAAATGGACACACAATCATGGAAAGCGATACATAATGATTAATTGTCGCTTGTTAAGCCACTAGTGCACATTCTACATTCACATTTATTGATGCTTCAAAGCTGAGTATCGTGTGGTGTCTTAGTATTTATGTCTGATGAAGGTTTCTTCATGAACCACATGTTGATTCTTTAACAGCTGTTTATCATGCAATGAAGTGAGAATGTTTACCCAGTCGGTGTCTCCTACATGCATACCTATTGACGCGGATTCATCTCTAGTGACAACGGTTCGTTTCCTTCTATTTTCAAAACAGCTATCACATTATAGGAGAAAACATCTTCCACCGCTACAAGCTAATGAGCAAATCAAACCTGATTATAACTATATGATATGATGTATACCCTTCTACTCTTGTCGTGTATAATTGAGAACATTACGATTGGTTCATTGTGAACTGACACTCCTTCCTCCCTGTTTCAATTGAGGTGGAGTGTTATCATTCAAGTATCTCAAAGTGATCTTTGACATGAATGTAGTTATTGCGTAATTACTGGAAAATCAGCGATTGGAGGACGTATTTGACCAAGCCAAACGACAGGCAAGTTTGCATTATATCATATAAATCCGCGAATATATGAGTGTGATAAGCATACATGGTAGATACCAAACATTACCAGAAGCTTTCATGATATGGCAAATCAGATTTCTCAAGAAAAACTTGGGACATAATTGATAGCATCGACAGAAAAACACTGGCGAAGGTAGGCATGCGTTGATTTATTGACCTACAATGTCAAATATGAGAGACATAAGAAGATAAATCAAAAATTCAATCCATCGAATCCGTTATTAATAACAATTGGTTTAGTTTGATTTCTTCGCCTTGATGTATATGCAATTCTGAAAAATACCATGAGTGCCTAAATTTGATGTTGTTTTATATTAATAACTTACATCATTTCTTGATTCATTTCCTCAGCAACTAACGATATGCCCTGTGATTGGTTACTATTTTCCCTTGATGTGAATAGAGATTGAGATCAATCCCCTGGCTAGCTACAACAATGCCGAGCGCTTTGTGTAATATGAGCATTTACGTCACAGTTTCTTATCGTGAGTACTATGCTAGAGTTCTATGTAACACGATTAGGAAATGAAAATGTAAACCATTGATTGAACTGGAGTCTGAAACGTGAACGTCTTAGCACGTGTGAGTGTACTCTTACTTAGACATAAATAAAAGGCAAACGTTCCAAACTGCGAGGTGAAAGTTGAAATGTGGACTATACGCAATCCGCTGCAGCAGGTCTTACAACCATTTCCTTATACTATATGGTACAGCATTTATCTGGGATAGCATTAAATTTTAATGTATTGTGAATCCGAAAATATATTCAAAAACTCCGAATATGTTTTCATTGATATAAGATTAATATATTTAGCTGGGATTATGTAGAATATGTTATATTGTTTTTAAATATATAGCATATCTCTCGATTATACTTATAAAGTTCGTATCCATTTCCTATTGCTGTCATGTTCTCCTGGTGTATATATGCGCTACGAGGTCGTGATGATGAGAAATGACATTCTGGCGATGCATGCTAGTCAATTGTCCATACACTCACTCTTTTGTGCATTCTGCTGTCTGACCATGATAGACCTTGACCGAACACAATTCTTTGGAAAGCAAAATACGCATTAAACATCTTCTGGGAATCGCTTTTAATCTCAGGTTTCTATTGTTAATGTAAACAAATACTTTTTGTGGATCTCATGTGAATCACACCAACAACATCCATTGGGGTTGGCATTTAACTAATGTCAATGCAACGAGTTTATCCATGATTAGACGAAATAATGGAATCCATATCAGGTACGATATTATCAACTTGAAGAATGATATAGTTCATTTGACATATATAACATATATGTGACACATAATTTATTTTCCAATTAACCGAAATGGCACCAGGATATTTAAGGTTTTTAGTTGCTTGAAAATCAGTGTGATTACTACCAATACGTTTCTTAGAAACATAAAAGAGTTATAACTGCCAATGACTCACACATCGAAATCACTATTTTGTACCATGTGCCCATATGTATATAAGCAACAGCGAAGTAACATGGTTTTTGTACATCGTATTTTAGGGATAACCAATATTGTATTTGCTTTGGATGGATGTAAAGTGTCGCATTTTCAAGCATGATAAGAAAGAATAACCTTCGAGTCGTACTGTACCCTCGCGCAGTGTTGTATACTAAGGCATAACTCATCGTAAGCACGTTCATCAATAAAAAAAGCACGTTCTAATATATATGCTAATCCTACGACATCGTCATTTGCTGGCGACCCTGACCTTACATGCCTATTGCTCCATAAGGAAATGTACCGATGGTGTCGGCGGTAATCACTTGTTGCCTGTCGAGCATATTTAGTCCCAACCCCTACATAGTTAGCTTTAAGGGTCGCGTATCCCTATGTTTACAAACATGAATGGAGAATGCTTTTAGCATACTCAGCGAAATGACGTTCAATATGTTATGTTAACATTTTATAATTCATTCCTAAACTTAATAATTTGCACTCTTGTAATTTTACATGGTCTGCGTACGATGTGCTACTGTAACAGCATCTATGACATTCGTGCACAGTAAACAACGACGTTATATCAGGTTAAAACGACGTTCTAGTCTCGCTGATCATACAGAAGCCAATGACGTCACAATTGGTTCTACCAAGGCACACCTCATTCACATATTTTACGCCGATCCCGGTTGTTTTGTGCCGCATGCATTGTTGGAGAGCATACACCGTCTCGGTCAACATGCATGAAGGCTCAGGCGAATATTGCTAATGAAAAATCTCGGATACGCTCACTTAGACAAGCAGATTAATCGTGATTTAATTCACACCAGCTAAGCTGCATATTCAACAAAGCTGTTGTAGCTGTATATCACGTTCCACAATGGTTATTTGACGTAATAATATACTCTGGCATATACTCAGTTTTGTAAGGCCGGGCCTATAGAATGTTTCATGTTCGTGTTAACTTTTGAGGCGCGTTTGTTATATATCTGCCGACTTATTGAACAGCGTACCATGTCAATATCATAATTGCAGATATACGTACCTAGTCGTGTTAATATGCGCTAACTTGTTCCTTAGGTCACCCGACGTCATATACAACTCTAACGTCATATATAAGAAACTCTAAGTACGGACGCGATATTTGGTATACGATAAATTAAGATGGCTGACCTGAAACAAATTTAAATAAGTCCATATATTGTTGTGATTAGAACCATTATATTTGAGTATACGATAAAGGTTTTTGATTCTGTGTAATACGGGATGGCTGACCTGACTAGGTGTTAGCCAGAATAAGTAATCCTCGTACGTAATCCTTTATAAGGTCAGTCATTTACTAGCGGATGAAAAAAACTTTTTACAGGTTAGTCCCGGGCGTTCATATTCATCGAGGCAATTCCCGAATGGACCATTTTAGGTGGATAGCGACAAATAAGTTAATACGAGTGCTTTTAAGGTGCGATAACGCAGGTTTTGATTCTGTGTAATACGGGATGTACCATTGACGTTGCCGCGTGACTAGGTATTAGCCAGAATAAGTAATCCTCGTAAGTAATACCTTTATAAGCCTCGATGGAATTTTAATCATAATAACAGATTCTACAAATGACGATTAAATTAATTTGGATTGCGATAAACATTATTTTCATCGCAAGGGAATATAAATAACCCTTTGTATTGCCAGTGGCTGCTTTCACAGCAAGATCTTCAGCAACTTTGTCTAAGCAGAGAGAGCAGTTTGACCACGGCTGAAAATTTAAAGTTGACCAATCGTGCGTTCACCCAGATTTACAAATGGCGATTCAGTAAATTGGTTATATCGCAGGAATGCTTTGTATTGC
This sequence comes from Urechis unicinctus, assembly GCA_034190875.2. Lineage (NCBI taxonomy): Eukaryota > Metazoa > Annelida > Polychaeta > Xenopneusta > Urechidae > Urechis > Urechis unicinctus. Next base: position 13,170,313 of record CM067350.1, on the reverse strand, counting down.
CAGTGGCAAATGGAAAACGTTTGTCTTAGCAGAGAGGCATTCGATTTAAAGTTGACCCACATGATCATGGTCACCAAATGGGAAAACGTTTGTAGGGATAGAGAGCATCATCTGCTAGCGATGTGAAATGATGCAAACTGTGGTACGGAAATTGATGTCAACGCAAGTTTCACTTAATGAAATGGACCATTCGACGACTTTACACAAACCATTAACCTAGAAAAAGCTTCATCCACTCTTACACAGACAAGGCAGTATTTCAAAACCGCGAGCTCAGGGTGGTTAATTAAGATAGCTCACACTAAATAGATAGAGGTTGTCATCAATATCTGGATGTTAACCAGCTTTGTGATATTGTAGCATTGGAATAACGCTCCGGGTTAAGCGGTATGAATTTGAGTTCTTGTTTAAAGAAGTTTCATTTCAGCAAGTTTGCCTGGATAATTGTCATTCATAATCACAATCCAACTGAAGTAGTTAAAGAGAAATAAGAATAATATTGGTCCGAAAATGTCAAATAAGATAAGATGTCAGCCGAGAGGTTGCATCAGCGAAGTGCAAGCATTCTAATCAAACATCAATACATCGCATCGCACGAACATTTGTAAGAGTCATTCTTATACCTTTGAAAGCGACTCAAGTCGCGCTGAATTTTTACTCGTGGTGCTGATATGCAATCAAAGAAGTATGGCTGACTATGGTGAACACGAAACATCAAGCAAGGTGTAGTGCAGTTAGGGGTTAATCGGCGCGTTGCTATGTGGCAAGAGAATGTGCTTAGTTCGGGCAATCCACTAATCAAGTAACATGGGCATTGATACTGCATATATATATATATATATATATATATATATATATATATATATATATATATATATATATATATATATATATATATATATATATATATATATATATATATATATATATATATATATATATATATATGGTGATTAAATCATTACAATAATATTTCGAAAATATGATACGTTTCTGACTGCTGCATTTCGTTAGTATTTCGGGACACAACTAACACACAATGATACATTGACTCCAAGCTCGTCAGTAAATGGAATATTTGGTTATACATGCGAGAGGCTCTTCGTCCATCACTGAAATCGATTTAAATGCAGTGCAAGGACATGCATTTATCAAGGCAGATTTAATGATCAATCATATATACATATACACATCGACGCATGCACATTGACTCGCTTGATGTGTCATCGATGAAGGCTCAATGATAATTGTGTGGATCATGATGAATTATAACGGCAATTAAATCTGTCGCTTTCTAGTAGGTGTGTATTTCGATACCAATAATATATTAAAACATTTCACTATAACAAATTGCGTGTCTTACATGTTTCACTGTGAATATTCAACCGGCACAACACGATCATTGCATTTCGACAAGTCACACATATATTGAGAGGTAAAAAATATTCCAGAATTTTTTTGTTGTGGCTGATAATAATACAGTAATATGGTACAAATACATGTATGACAAGAATACCCAGTAATTCACTCTGTCATTTCGGAGATTGGATCACAAAATGATCTCTGCAATAGGAAGCTACATGAACAGCTTCAATAAGGAAAGAGGTGTATGAAGCGGAATGGGTAGGACTATAAAGTGCCTTGTTGCTTTTGCTTTCATGGCTCTTCTGTAAAAACGGGAAATTGATTTACGATATCTTTATCGTATTTAGCCACAATCCGGAGAATAATAATCAGACATCAGGTAGTAGATTAGTTCATGTTAGATATAAATCATGTAATGTCGCAATCACGGGCCGCCAGAAATAATAAAAGCGTCTGTAAAGCTCATGTAATGAAGTTAGTCGACATCGGTTCTTTGCCCGAGGATGTGTAACACTATAATTAGGTACATTAGGAATTTGATGTCTGTGGTGCGGATAATGCACGACTTTCTACGTTTTTGGAGTTACTACAGCTGCTCCTATCAATACATTTCGGTCAATATAATTGTATTACAATCATTAATATAGAGATTAGCAATCAGCTGCGTGATGAATTTTTCGAATCAACATAATTTTATATTTGTTTTGACACCTGCTCTTTCAAGATAATGTTCACAATCCACCTTCTTAGGATCAAGTAATATTGATATACAACATGTCACATGTCACATAAAGCGCTCGCAGAGATATTTAGAAATATATTTGAACTGATGTAATATCTTACTTAGCTGTCGACATTGACGTCGCTCAATTCTTATTCTTTTAGGTTTGTGTCTAATTGATAGAACATTGTGGTAAAGTAAAGTAATCAGAATCCCCAAGTGCTAAGGAATGACAGGATACAATTCGTTAAGTAGCTTCAGACATACGATTGATCTTGCACATTTACCAATGTGTCATCATGTGAAAAATTAGAAACCTCATATCTATCAAATCCTGAAGCTGAATTTCTCATTTGAGCTGTGTATTGAATCCACTTTGTTACCTCCTGGATATAAATTTAGTGACAAATGACGCCATGTCGATATCAAGAATGGCAGCAAGGAGCAGTTTTATTACATTTGCCATTGAAAGCTATGATGGAACACACACACGATTTAATGTACTCAAAATGTATAGAAAGAAAAAGTCAATGGCATTTCTGGAAAGGCATTCTACATCCAAAAACATTGATGGGTACTGTGTGTGAAGCTGATTAATAGTTGCTGTTATCAAAGCGCAATTGTCAACAATGGTTGATAGATACATATCCGTAAATTACTGTGGCCTCTGATCAGTCGAACAAATTAGCAACCAATGGGACTGTAGCAGAGATGGATTGCTGCAATTCCTGCAGAGAATCTAGTGTAATACGGGTTACCAGCCCTGAAAGGGTCTGCTGTCCCCATCGGTATAGTCCCCATCTAATACCTTTTGACAAGCTTCATATTAGAAGTTTCATACATCGACTAAAAGACTTAGATTTAGCTCACTGTCGTGATAGCATAGTTTTTATGCATAGAAAATATCGACACAAATGGCATTTAATGCCATTTCGCATTTTGACAGCGAGCATTTAGTCATTTATGCAACCATTTATTATCCAAAAAACTATGCTTGGCATTTCTTTCACATACATGATGCACTTTTGTGAATCTGTTAACAAAAACATTTTTAAAAACGGTTATGTATTTTATAAATTGCGTGGTTGTAATTGGATTCTTAGATTTGTACAATAAAGCAAGAAGGAACGAAAATACGACTGTTATGCATTATTAGTAAGTCATTAAAGTCTAAATGCTATCTGATGCATATATGCAAAATTTGATCAGCGACGTAAATAAGTCTCATAAATATCAAGAGGTAGGCAAAGAGGTATGCTTTCCTTATGAAGAAATATTTGATGAATCATTTATCATAGGCTACATATAGAAGACGTTGAGTTTACCATGACTCAAAAGATAACGTTAAAACAATCCAAAGCTTGCAGCACAATAAACGATGATCCATATTACGATTAATGACGCGCAGCAAACACCAATCGCATATTTGTGAGCATATAGAAGCTCCAAACACGCTCGCGCATTTGATTGTGGTGGTCTCAGCATTTATTCCGTTAAATAAAGTCTAGTTAATATCACTGCGATTTGCCTTACTTAAGACGATAAACGCATATACACGAAACTGCAACTTGGAGATTTATGTGATCCAAATCATAACAATTGTATTCGTGTCCGGCGATTGATGCTAAGCAATTTACTTTTAACATATGCCAGACGGACACACACCAAACATTTATTGTGATGTAATCAACAACGAAGTTGACAGTTTTTATTGGATAACTAGTAGTATAGAGACTGGGGGTACGAGCACAGCTTCCAAAATGGAACAGCTCGCACCTTCCCTCATCTGGTACCATATGTTGTCTCCACTAATCTAGTCGTGTCCTGTTCAAGGAGTTTATCAGTAATGGTATCAGGATCCATGAATATACGTATACGCCTTCGAGCTTCACAATACTGTACCGCTACCCAGATGAAGAAACCTAAATTAGTTACTGAGGCGGCGGCTGCTATCAAAGCCAATATTACTTCAATCGACGGCATATGCAGTAGGTTGATCAGTCTTCAGCAGCAGTTTTGCATGCTTGGTCTTTGCTAGTAGTTGGCGTACTGTGGCACGTTCCACCTTTGTTGGAATTACATCATTTTCACGTAAGGCGTCTTCAAACGAGTCACGGTCCTTGGTGTGAAAGAGCACCATCTAGCGAGTCTGCTCACGTAAGTCCTTCAGCACAGAGTTGTACTTCTAGGTGAGGACCCAGACACTTTGATGCGCATGGCGGCTGCTAATGGCCAGTTCGGATAAAATTTCCTCTTATTAGGAAAAACGTGTTCATGCCATATCTTCATCCTACGTAGATGTTTGTCACAGGCTGCCGACTGTTTGTGTATGTACATTGTGAATCCAAACAGGATTTGGCAGCGATTCAGCAAATAATCTGTCTATACTCTTGGCTTAGTAGAAATTCAGTCCAAGCACGTGTGCTAGTTTCATAACCTGGATTGTCAAAACAACACTGTTGCTCATTAATTTGAATACTGCACGGCAATCCTTTGATATAGATTACTCTTATGCGTACTCATATGTGCGATATAATTTACAAATTGAAGTCGTTCCACCAATATTATTCGCGGTCAATTTGATGCGTTGATACTAGCGACATTTTACCTACATAAGCGGCGCTGGATAGACATTTTATGCAGCCCTGTGATACACCACCCCCACCAATTTTCCAGTATATGAGTCAAAGTACTATTTTGTCTCTTTGAAAGAATGTTAAGCAAAGTAAGCTTGGTTGAATCAAGTGAGGACCCAAGCCCTGTTAGACTTAATTACGATACATATATTAGACGCTGCTATGAACATGTGAGAATAAGCGTAGTCCTTGCTATCTCGATGCGCTTACTGAATATCGTGGGTCTTGAAATTATGTATGCATTATATCAGAGCTAGAATGTACACATTCCGTGGCGAATATTATTATCAGCATTCCCATAACCGCTCGCAGGCAAATATCCAAGACTGAATACTAGGTTGATACTGTTGAATTACGATATTGCCAGGTGACACAAGCAATGTAAAATATCTGTCACTTGGGTAATGAAGACTAGTTCTGCTTATACGCTACACGATCAGCTACACGAGTAGGAAGATCTTACTGCGAATGTTGTTGGCGATTACGTATGCTATAATACACTGAATATTACTCCCGATGAAATGGAATACTGTGTTACTCAAGCGATGAAACTGTACGTGCACAATCTGCAATATCATTCAAATTGAAGACGCATGTGAGGCCAAATGTCGGAATCATATACAATGATGTGCACAAAACATTTCACATATTTTATGCACAAACGTTGAAACATTTATTGAGACAGCGTCAGCAACACAGCATGTGAACATGTTCACATATAGAAGCACATTTTGATGAATTCAAGTGATCACAACAATCTGAATTGTTGTCTTCTGGTGGAAACGCAAGTACATGTGGATTGATTGTGATGCCATATTTATTTATGCGTCTTGCGTTTAAAGATATCAACTATCACGCAATTGACCCTGTCCCTTCGTTGTTAAAACCTTGCAATAGCGACACACGGATGCCAGGCGTTTTTTCAATATATCTGATGCTGCAAAAATGCAATCATAAACAATTAACAAAATCATGCAATATCTTTATGGCATTCGGTCGCTTGAAGTTGAAGCTTACTCATAATTGATTATCTGACATGCTGTGATGGAAGATATAAGAAGCTCTCAATCATGGTCGATCGCTTATGTTATTCTTTGAATATACGCTGTCAGAAGGTTTGTAAGCGGCTATGAAAGCTTATGTAATGAATACTGCCAACATAGGTTTTCAGCATTGAAATGTATTTGATAAATTATATATCATAATCACGCCCTTAGTCAACCATATAGTATAAGCTTACAATACGAAGTGAATAAACTTTATACAATATATCTGACGATGATTAATTATATTGGTAATGTGATACGCTTATTTCGGATAACAACCCGATGTAGTTTACTTTATTGCAAAATGAAATGTGTATACTCTATGGCTTGCTGCTTGACGCGACTTGCATGTCTTTCCAACTATCGCGTTTTGATCTTGCTTTTAATGTACGAGTTACTGCAGTTTGTTGGTTAATGCGTGGTAATATTGACATATTTGGAGCATTATGACGATTCAAGCAGTAATCACATACATAACACAATAAATGTACAATGTATTGTGACTTAGCTATTGATAATTACGTCACGTCACGTGTTATATCGAGCACAAATCGGGTTATTGTCAACACTGCATTTTTTGTATGCACGATATTACTTGATTCTGTCTCAAGTTGCTTATAAGAGTAGACTTGACGTAGACGTTTCCTTGAGATATCATTGATAATTAATACAATCGCTATGACACGCCGACATTCGACTACAGCCGTTGCTGTTGCGTAATGTTTGAACTAATAGTAATATGTTTTTATTTGCACATAACGTTATGACAAAAATAACACATTGTGCATATAGTGTGGTCCTATGAAAATATGTATTACAGTTGTAAGAAAAGGAAAAAAGATATTTTAGCCGGCTATAATTAGAGCAGTATTTTCTAAAAGGCAATCACTTCAAGGGTGTATGTTCATATACCTTTTACATTCCTTGATATCTGATGGCAAAATTTTATGGATTCTCGGAATTATTAATGAAAGCATGGCATCACTAAAGGCCGCCATGGTGGGTGTTAGTGATGTCCCAGTTGGTTGATTACTACGTGACAATAACGTGAATGTGGACGCCTCGTCGACGATAATGAATGTTACTAAGTACATATTACTCCTAAAATTAGAATAGCTTACAACACAACCGAGACCTTAAAATAGGAGCAGTATATATATATATATATATATATATATATATATATATATATATATATATCTATATATATATATATATATATAATTCTTCTTTATGGCAGTTATATATACTATATATATATATATCTATATATATATATATATCCTATATATATATATACTTATATATATTGAGATCTGTGTTTACGGGTCTGTTTACGATGGATTACGAATGCCTGGAGCGGCATTGCCATTCAAAAACACTTCGCATATCAAATGATTGTGTCCTATATGCCGTATTTACTGCCTGCAGCGCAACAACTTGGCCTTGAAGACGTCGCCTTGTGTGCGAAGTGTCGCTGTCTGCGGATGCCTTCTCTGTGGCGTTCATTTGTATATTTTGTGACACTCGACAAACGAGCAAGAGGAATCCCACTAAGAATAAATATGGTGGAGTTAAAATTATTTTTCCCGTAGTTATCTTTACATTGCTTTGCGACTTAGCCAGCTTCCAGTGTAGTAATGCAACCAAATGGAACCATAATGGGCATTGGATGTGTTGCTGATAAATGCTTCGTGCAGCCAAAGGAAACCGTCACTAACGGTCGATTGAAGTATATACGGCATTTTATTCAACCTCTGACGAGTCGTGTCAAAGAAAAGCTAGCAAGTAATAAAACACATCTTGTAGTAAATAACTGGTGTATTGAATTCGAAAGTAGAAATTTGTCTATTTCATGGATGTTGCCCTTCTGTTGTAGTCACACGTTTACATAAATACACATCAATTATTGATATATCCACAAGGCGAGTGATATCTAACCCTTATACAATATAATAAATAACGAATATACACAAATGCTACTGATGATGTTTTGATATTATTGTCATAGCTCACATTGCTTATTAAGTGGGCCTTGGTGGTCAAACCAGAAATCAGCTCCATTGCATGTGGAAGCACAAACTCAATGATCACTATCCCGTCATTTATGGTAAAGGCGACGCGGAAGCTCAGCCCTTAAGCTGCCTATATGTACTGTTCACCGTCTTTTCGGAACCGACAGTGAGAAAAGTTTTCCTACTGTATAAGGAAACAACCTCCATGTATCACTTTCTGTTGATTTGTCCAAGATGCAAATTGATGCTGTTGTACATTTATTGGTCATTTGTTGTAGATGGCTAAGTGGATGCTATTCACAAAGTAGCAGGGTATTTAGGCTATAACAACGAGAGACCGCGAGTTTTTATCCGCTACCCGGCGCCACGGAGCAATGCGGTCCCTCGCCCGCTTCCGGTGGTCTAGTACACACGGTTTACATAGAAGATTGAGTACTACGTGATTTTTGATCGAAACCGTACTTTACTATGCCTTTCAGGAAAAATGGTGTCAACCTTTAGCAACATTCACCCGCCGCATGTATATCCTGCAGCTCTTCCCCCGAAAAACCAATATGGAATTGCCAATGACCACTTTCTCCACAAGATGAGGGATACACCAGTAGTATAGCTTGGCACATGGAAAGATGCAAGAGACTGAAGTCATCCGAGTTTGACAGGCTGTGCAAAGTAGGTTACATCTCACAAGATAGTATTGCGCCTATTGTACCATACCTGGTCAATGTGAACACCCAGCTGACCCTCAACAGCCAACACGACTACTTTTACCAGATTCAGGGCCTGTTATTTTGTACAAACGGTCAACTTTGCCATCTTGTGGTGTTTACCTGTAAGAGCATGAAAATTGTTCCTGTGAAACCGTGACAATGACTTTATTTCTGCTATGGTTGCAAAGTTAGAGTTTTTTTCAGGGACCACATTAAAAATGATGTGCTTGATTCCATGTATTTGCATAATTTCTGTTACTAAATTTGTGAAGTCTTGTGAACTGACTTTTTCCAAAATTAATTATTTACCTGCACTTCTAGTTGCATATTGTCTATGGTGGAATATATGATAAGCTCTTTGGAGTCCAAATTGTTTTACTTCTGGGTTATTCAATGTAAAAACATGAACATGAAAGAGACAAACATTAGTAGGTTACAAAACAACTTTATCTTCACATCGTTAAGAGTACTTGAGTGAAGGATTATTATAAATTACATATATCAGTTCATTGTATAAAATGACAATTATATACAACCCCCGGACCTTTTAGTGAGATTCATATAATATCACACCCACATTCGTAGATACAATTGATATCCTCTCATCTACACATCACGTGAGGCAGTAATGGGGACAATGCACACCCGACAATTAAATAGCATATAAACAGTAAAAGATTATGTCTGAGGAAATCTGGACCTCACCGTTGTTTATTGGTTCCATTTTGAAAGTTTGTCGTCCACGATGCGCAACGCAATGACAGTGACAACTTAACCTAAACTTATTTACCACTATCTATATCACATAACAGGGTGACGTAGTGCCGACTGCGAGAATTCTTCGTCAAAGTGGAACAAAATGGAAACGAATCACCTGTCCTTACGCGTCAAATGTGAAATAAGCGATAACTTCTGGCCGAGCGTGGGACCGCATTGCTCTGTGCCACCACCTATCGGTCTAAGTGGCAACACGGTCTCTCATTAGATTCTTGTCACTTTACGATTGTCCCCAGTTGAGCTCCCTTTACATTAGCAATTTATAAACCTCTTAAGTGGATGATATGTCATGCGAAATACCTCACATGCGTGTCTTTGTTTTCTTCAATGTTTGTCAAGAATTCATTGTGCGTGCCTTTGGGGCATCCCATCTACTGCTTGGACACACTGCATAATAGGTATATTTCTGCATAATTCACATTTACATATTGATGAAAAAACGAAGCTACTGCACATGCAAATTAAGAAACTCACTTGCATCGCCACCTCTCCTTATGTCACGGGAGTAATGATCTAACGTTAAATAGTCACCTCTCCTTATGTCATGGGAGTAATGATCTAACGTTAAATAGTCACCTCTCCTTATGTCATGGGAGTAATGATCTAACGTTAAATAGTCACCTCTCCTTATGTCATGGGAGTAATGATCTAACGTTAAATAGTCACCTCTCCTTATGTCATGGGAGTAATGATCTAACGTTAAATAGTCACCTCTCCTTATGTCATGGGAGTAATGATCAAACGTTAAATAGTCACCTCTCCTTATGTCATGGGAGTAATGATCTAACGTTAAATAGTCACCTCTCCTTAAAATAAGGGTAACATCATCTTTTCATGGCAGCTGTTTGGATAATGCTAAAATCACTTTACAACTACTCGTCCACTAAGAATGAAATCCGCATCGAACTTGTATTCGTATATAGGTTTGTTCTGGGTTTACATCAACCCTACTAGGTAAGCAACATCAGATGGCAACTGAGCAATTACAAATTGAAGCTTCAATGCACGTTAATCGATGCGACCACAATGGACTAGAAACAAATATAATCCTTCGCAATAAATTAGTAAAATTTATTGGATGCAATAGTGTCCTACCGTTGTCGATACTGAAAGAGAATAATTAATTCATTTATCGAGATGAGAATTCAGTGAGAATATTACAACTCATAGCTTGTTTATCGCGGGGACTGCACTTTATTCAAATACTGCAACTCCACAATGGCTTAGTGAACGCTTCCAACAATCGATTATGCAGAGAGAACAAAATGAATTTGCAATGTTCAGGGAAGATGTTGGGTCATTCTGTAAGTCTGTTCGAATTCCGGTACGTTAATTATGACAAATATCTATTTATAGATAGTGCGATAGTGCAGACACGTAAGGATGAGTTGGCTCATTAATGGCTGCTAAGCAGAGGAAGGCGTTTGATCGGATAATTATGGCACAATCAGTTTTGACAATATAACCACATCAATATTATATTGGAATGAATCCAACGAATGTGCAGGTCAATGCATGAACATCATAATTCGTTCAATGTGAAATGATGTCAACAATTCTGAGCCATGGGTTGTATCGCAAAAAGCTATCCAGTCACATGTGTTATGTTATGTCCAAATAACTATATTGAGAAACACACACACGAGGACGACACCGTGTAGACCGGAACAGAACTGTCTTTATTCTTAACCACCATCCAACACATGAAGTGCACGTTATGATTTTTAGCGAGGGCTTCATAATGCAACATCCCCCTTCTTTTAAGAAATCATCAATGACAGACATTATGTTAGTTGTTTGTCTGCAGTCACAAACAAAAAGGTAGCAGTCTGCCTGTTACAATAAAATGACATACAATTTAAGTCTAGTCCCAAGTTGACATTCATACAAAACAATACTATCTGGTTCTGCTACAATATGAATATGTAGTTAGATTAAATATCTTCTATGAGACGACGTGGAGGCATGACATTTCGCTTGGGACGTGGTGTAGGTATTGTAGTATTTCCACTTTTCTGTATCGCAGGTGAGGAGACTGTTGCGTTGTGATTCACTTTACTAGTAGGCGTGGAGATGGGATCAGGTACGGGGCTATCCTGTGTTGGCTGTAGAGTAGGTGGGGCAACTATCGGTGCAGCTGGTGGTGACGGAGTTGGGCTTGTGTAAGTGTCAGTGGCTATGGGTCGAGGTCGTAGCAATATTCTGTTGCGTTTTAGAGGGCGACCTGTCGTGCGGCATAGCACTGTGTAGGAACGTGGTTCGGGGCCAATTCCAATAACCTTACCGGGGAGCCAGTTTTTACGTGCCACATCCTGGTAGTAAACGGGCTGGTTGATGTCAAGCTCATCAAGGGTTTTGCTCTGGCTGTTGTAACGCATTTCAGATTTCTGATGGGCTAGCTGTCTAGCTGCAGTTATGTCATAGGCGTTGCCTTGATGGTAGACTGGTAGGTTGAAGTTAATTTTCCTTTGGAAAATGAGTTCAGCTGGTGAGGGGATTTTAGGGCCTAAAGGGGTTGTTCGATACACAAGAATAGCTTTGTCGGTTTCCTCAGGTGACTTCTTAATGAGGGCTTTCATGCTCCGGACCATGCGTTCAATAAAACCGTGTGAACGAGGATGGTGAGGGGAGCTGGTGACATGAGCTATTCCATAGTTGTTTGTCATTGCCTGGTAAGCACTGCCTATAAACTGTGGACCGTTGTCCGAGATGATGGTGTCTGGACAACCAAACATTGAAAATACATGACTGGTAATAGCAGCTACGTGACTGCTGGAAGTGTCACGTCCAAGGCATTCAACAATCGGGTATTTCGAGTGGTAGTCTGCTATGATGAGATAGTTCTCATCATTCAGTGTGAAGAGATCTGAGCCAATTGTATGCCAGGGATATGGTGGAACGGTTGTAATAACGGGTTCCATTGGCTCTTTGCCTGGTGCTTTTGACAAATGGCACATTGTGATATTATGCCCTCGATGTCAGAGTTGATCCCGGGCCAGTACACGCTACCTCTAGCGCGCATCTGACAGCGGATAATCCCTTGGTGACCAGTGTGGATGTCAGTTAGATATTGGTCATGGAGGATCTCTGGGATCAGCAGTTGACTTCCCTTCAGAATGAGACCATTTTCAATGCTTAGTTCGTCTCGGAAAGGCCAATAAGGATGAATGCTGTGGTGGACGTCTCTTTGGCGTCCGGGAAATCCTTGGATAATGTATTTTGACAGGCGATTGAGTGTCTCGTCATTTGTTATTGCTTCACGAAGCTCATCGAGTCGTCTGTTGCTGAATTGAACAAAGCATACCTTAATATTCAGTTCAATGTGCTCATCAGCACTAGACTTTGGGAGTCGAGAAAGGCTGTCCGCTAGAATCATCTCTTTGCCAGGTCTGTATTTTATCTCGTAGTCATAGCGTTGCAACCTCAACAGCATACGCTGCAGACGGGCTGGGGCAGATGTGAGTGCTTTGGCTGAGATCATCTCCAGTGGACGGTGATCTGACTCGATGGTAAATGGTTTGCCGTACAAATATGTGTGAAAGCGTTCTGCTCCAAATACACATGCAAGTAGCTCTCTTTCTATGTTTGCGTACCGCTTTTCGGTGTCAGACAAACTTTTTGAGGCAAACGAGATTGGGTGACCATCTTGAATGAGTGCGGCGCCGAGGGCTTCTTGACTCGCATCAACTTGCAATACAGCTGGCTTGGTTGGATCAAAGTATGAGAGCAATCCAGCTCTACTAATGAGCTGTTTGAGTTGGCTGAAAACTGCTTGATGCTCTGGATGCCACTGGAATTCAGAGTCCTTCTGTAGTAGCTGTCTCAATGGTCCTGTAACGTTACTCAGCTTAGGGATATACGGAGCAAGGTATGTGACCATTCCAAGGAATGACTGGAGTTCTGAGACGTTTGCTGGGGGCTTCAGGTCGATGATAGCCTGCACTTTGCTTGGATCAGGCTTGACCCCTGACTCCCCGTAGATGTTGCCGAAGAAGCATACTTCGTCTTGGTTGATTTTACATTTCTCTGCATTGAAGACAAGACCACATTTGCGAGCACGTTCCATCAACTGATGGAGATTGCGGTTGTGATCAGCTTGGTCAACACCGAACACAGTGATGTCATCTGCAATGGATATGACGCCAGGCAGTCCAACGAGTATCTGATCCATTGCCTTTTGGAAGACGTCTTGGCTAGTTTTCAAGCCGAATGGGAGCCTTTGGAAACAGAACCTTCCAAATGGACTGTTGAACGTAGTGAGGTGTTGACTGGCATCATCTAACTGCACGCTCCAATAGCCGGACTTGGCATCCAGTTTGCTAAACACTTTGGCGCCCTTGAGTCTGTGTGTGACCTCTTCAAGTGTGGGGGTGCGGTGCTGACCCCTCTTTAGCGCCTTATTGATGTCTTTCGGATCCAAACAAATGCGGAGAGACCCGTTTGGTTTTTGAACATATGTTATGCTCGAGACCCAGTCTGTAGGTTCACTCACTGGGCGGATGACATCTAGGTCCAGCATTCTGTCAAGCTCAGAGCGGATTTGAGATTGGAGCTGGATTGGAGCTCTTCTTGGCGCATGGATTACAGGACAAGCATCCTCCTTGAGGATTAGTGAATGCTCTCCTTTGAATTTACCCAAGCCTGTGAATCGGTCAGGGTACATGGACTTGACGTCACTCAGATTTCTAAGGTTTGCAGTGTCAGTCTGGAGAGATATGGTACAGTTCATGGTCACCAGACTGAGAGCTTCGCAAGTTTCCAATCCAAAAATTACAGGACCTGGTGTGTCAGTAACATAAAATTTTGTTGCTTGCCACTGGCTGTCCGCGTAACGACACGGGATGGTAAGTGTACCGTACTGACGAATCGGAGTGCCATTGTATGCAGTGAGTTTGGCGTCACTTTTAACTAAGGTTGTTGGCAGTCCATCTTCATTTACATGCGATGGGTATATATTGCGGAACGTTCGCAGAGGCAGGATATTCCCTTGAGCACCTGTATCCACTTTACCTCGTAGATTTGTCTTCTTGTTGGGGTATGCCTCAATGCACAAGATTGCAAATGCTTTGTCCCGGCTTACTGTTGAAATGGAGAGAGTGTCGAATGTGCACTGTTCAACCTGTGGGTCATCCTTATTCTCAACACAAACAGAGTGTACATCAGGCTTCTGCTTCTGTTTGTTATACTTTGAAGTACTGTACTTTATTGAGCCACTGCGATGTCCTTGCGTAGAACTGTGTGCAGCAGTACTGCGACAAACTTTTCCCCAATGACCAACTTTTAAGCATTTATTGCATTTCTGGTCGCGAGCGGGACATTCCTCCCGACGGTGTCTAGTCTCACCACAAAAGTGGCATGTTTTCCTTGAGGTCGATTCAGCATGTGGAATCGGTCCTTTCCTTTGGTTGTTTCGCTTTTGATGGATGCTATCCACCTTCGTAGCCTGCCCAAACTGATTGAGTTGTTGTTGTGTGGCCTCGTATGTTCGAGCACAGTCAAGAACTTTGTCAAGTGTCAACTTCTCTGGATCGTGGTCTAGTAGCTTTTTACGAACGGGGTTGTGCACAGTGCCAATAATGATTTGGTCGATCAGCATGTCCTCGAGAGCAGCCTCGAATTTACACTTCCGTGCTTGCACCTTAAGACGAGTTGTAAAGGTGTCAATGGGCTCAGCTGACTGTTGACAAATGTCGCGAAATTGAAAACGGGCAAGTCTATAGTTAGCCTTGGGCTCAAAATAGTCTTGGAATGCCTGCCACACTGACTCTGGCGTTTTCTTCTGCTCTACTGTCAGATGAGACCAGTTGTCGTAGACTTCTAAAGCATTGGGTCCCAACCACAGTAGGATGTAGTTAACAATTTCGTGACCTGTTTTGTTACTGTACGTAGGAGTCGACAACAACAGTTCACAATAACGCTTGAATGAGCGAAACTGATGAGGCAAATCGTCACTGTCCCAGTTGAATGAGGGCAACTTGATACCGGCTAGATCGTTTGAGTGCACGTACTGCACGCTTGCTGCTGGGTTTGATTCCGACATGATTTGGCGGGCGATAAACTGCACACTGTCACTGACGCGATGCAATTATTTACCACAACGTCCAACACGATCACTAGACCTGATATTGTCACATGTAGAAGCTTACTTGCGATTTGCACTTTGCGCTCGTTTTGTTGCTCGACATTCCAACACCACAGTCACACAATCCGTCGCCGACCATGTGCGTTTGAGCGGGGTCGTTGAGCCTTGAGGAGGTGAGTTGCTCGGTTCACTGAAATCCGTTGTCACTGACCTCAAGACGACAGTCGTTTCCACTGCTGACTAGCGGAAGATAAAAACACTGTTTTTAATCACTATGGGTCGTTTTAGATCTCACTTGCTGCCACCATGTTATGTTATGTCCAAATAACTATATTGAGAAACACACACACGAGGACGACACCGTGTAGACCGGAACAGAACTGTCTTTATTCTTAACCACCATCCAACACATGAAGTGCACGTTATGATTTTTAGCGAGGGCTTCATAATGCAACAACATGGATAAGGTACTAAACACCATGGATATTAATCCGAGATTGATGATGATACAGCGTAACAAGCCTTTCATGATATGGAAATCAAGTGTGTGAAAATCTCCATTGGTTCTCATAACCAGCATCCGCCACTGTAAATAGCGGGAGGCAGATAATCATGAGATTGAAACTATTGCTGGGCGATATCATATATCTAGCTGCGTTCAAATTAATTTTGGATTATGTTCTCGCACGAATCTATTCGTGAACATGCATATACAATGAAAGATAATGTATCAATGCCAAATCTCCCACGAATCACAGGTAAGATCGATTTCATTTCAATGATTCCTCTTCGTTTCAAACCGTGCGGGGGCACGGTAAGTAATAGGAGCAGGCGATGAACACCCGGACATGACTAGAACTGATTTGGGAAATAGAATATATAGGAACCAGACTAAAACTTGAAACACGGTTTATCCAACTTTTATGATCGGGTAGAAAGCATTTTGTATTTCACCAACTTGCGCGATGAGCGAATGTGCAAGGGGTAGGCCTTGTCGGACTGATATAAATCCCTTGCCAGAGATAATTGCCTGTACGTTAGAAGTGCGAATTGCAGCTGCTTGAGGTATCAACTACTATTGTCCCTAATGCAGGAAGCAAGTGAGTCATGAATGATCACCATTCAATGCTGAGTACGTGAGAAAGCGACTAAAGAAAATAGGGATTAAGTGCTTCTCTCTAATCCAGGAACCAAACAAGTGACGTACGATAACTACTGAATGCTGACTGTGGACAGCACTCCGTATAAAACTATGCAACTATAGAAAGCAAAGCCTTAAGTACTTCTCTGTACTTCTCGATGTATGAAAGTAGTTGGAATACAGAGGAGTACTTGAAACGATCGCCAATACGCGATGAAAGAGGTCGGGACGCAGAATGAAATGATACGCCTACAGCAATGATAATGTGATACCAACATTCTTATTTATTCATTTACGTAAATGTCTTTGGGAAGAAAACATGTTTTGCGTTTGTAAGGATCCGACAAAAGTTTAAAATATCTTTTTTTTGCAAGTTACGAATCATGGCTGCATGAGGAATGACACAACAGCACGCTAATCAACCGGTCACAGCAGAATGATGCCCTTCGTGAGGGTAAGGTCT
>CM067350.1:13145995-13153260 GCA_034190875.2 Urechis unicinctus | reverse complement strand
ATTATTTAATTCGCTTCATCATTCAATTGCCTTTGCAAATCGACCATTTGAGCCACACATGGCATATCGCTGGACGCTATAATGATCACCGACAAATCTGACTTTCCTGTGAATTTTTTCAAATCATCAATTTTCAAGTCCTAATAATTCCACCCATGATACAGACGACAGAGTGTACAACAATAAAGTGCGCATACACCTCTCAAACTCTGTGTTTTAGAATGTCGGAAAACATACTTTTATCATATGATATAAATCAAATCAAATTAAATTGAGAGTTGGATACTTTATCGATGTAGAAAATTGCCCGAGTGAATCACAATTAGTATACTTTACAGCATGACGTTTACTTACCCTTTTGTCATTATATTTATATATATATATATAATATATATATATATATATATATATCTATATAGATATATTAATATATCTATATAATATATATATATATATATCTATATATATGTGTGCACATATATTGATATATATACATAGATATATGTATAAATATGTATATACATATATAATGATATATATATAAAGATATACACATTTATAAAGATATACACATTTATAAAGATTATACATATATATATATTTATAAAATAATCAATGTATATATATTTATAGATAAATATATTTGTAGATAAATATACTATCTAGAGATATATAAATATATATATATCTACATATAGATATGATTTATAGAAAATATCTCTATAGATTCCTCTCTCTCTGCTATAGATATCCTCTCTCTATAGTCATCTGCTATTATATATATTTCTTAGATTAAATAAAAGAGATATATAGATTAAGATATATCTCTGTATTCTCGAGAATATTTATAGATTAAATAGATATCTATAGATTGATATAATATATATCAATATATATCTATAGAGCGATATCCTATATATATATATATCTATAGAGATCTGAGGATATATATATCTATATCTTATATATATATAATATTATATATATATATATATATATACTGTTATAGTATATATTTGTGTGTGTGTGTCTAAGCGCGGGGTTGCTTGTGGGGTAAATACATCGCCCATTACTGACTTGTGGGGCACTGAAATTTTAAACGGCCCTACCGGTCGTTGTGGGCGTTCTCACAAAGTTTGGTCAGTTGGCCCACAAATCATGTGCGAACGAGTGTGTGTGTGTGATTTTGGAGTGTGAATGATATAAAATCACACTCCACCAGCAAGTCCTGCCGCCTAGCGACGATTTAACATTTCCTACAGCGTTGCAGTCTAATTGTGTCTTCACCATGGCAACGTCGCGGCCTTCTCTGTGATAGTCGTGTGACTGACTGTTGGCGTTGCTATGAACCAACAAGACCGCACAGCTATCGTCGGTGTTAGCTTGACCCTATCTATGTGCAATTATAAGTTGAGTTAGAATTAGGAATACCCTGTTATTGTCAGTGATGCATTTGACTTACTTTATATAACAGTTGATCAACACCAGGTTTGGTATCATTTATTTACGTGCCGATGTAAGAAGCCTTGACTTGCCTCACAAGTATTTTCTTCAGTTACGCATTTTTAAAACCCATTAGTTAGCCGAAATTATGTGGATCTTATTGTTGCATCATCCTACGAGTAAGTTATCTGATGGAAGGTGTAAAAACTACATTGTGCCTTACTGCCACAAGGCACATGGTCTTGTCCTATAAGTCTATATTGTA
The DNA here is from genome assembly GCA_034190875.2 of Urechis unicinctus. NCBI lineage: Eukaryota > Metazoa > Annelida > Polychaeta > Xenopneusta > Urechidae > Urechis > Urechis unicinctus. The sequence goes on along the minus strand of CM067350.1, from coordinate 13,151,552 downwards.
CGCACACTGATATCATTGCATGCGTCAATAGTTCATCGTGCGTTCTCGTGGGTCCCACATCACAGTAACGGCCAGAAATAGTTAAAATTGACCGCACAACAGCTATAAGTCAAGATTTTCCAAGGCGCATCATACAGTTATTTGTGTAGTTTGTATGTATGATTCGGGCAAGCCGTGCGTTGACGGATACAGGGTTTGACAAGTAGTGTGGAGCATGTTCTAGTGGTACACATGACAATGCTGGTAGTGCAGCGTTCGCTTTTGATTAATGCATTTGTATGTAGGAATGTATCTAAGTAACAGCGGTTTGTTATGTCGATAATGATAGTTGTCCCACATCACTTAATTGCGAACTATACGTTTTGTAATGTAATTGAGTACATTATTCATTAGCAACACCAACCTGTGTGAATAAGTGTGTACGCGCTGGGGAACTCTGACAGCTCCGGTGTGCATCGTTATATACTATATTGTGATATCATAATGTATGCGTGCCTCAAATACGTCTCTTGACAATTGAGTCAAAGATAGTCTTTATATCCACTGTATGTACGATGTCTGACATTGCCAGACAATGAGCCCCCCAAAAACGCCGAATTAAATAAAATATCAAGATATATTGCTGCTGCATTGTACAAAGGGCTGATGGTATGAAGCTTCCATGAAAGAGCACGTCGCTGCATCTAAACTTTATTGCATTTGACATTGTAGCCAAGATGACTATCTTTTGCTCGGCTACTCCAACTTTGTTAATGATGTCATATCTTCAACATTATGCAGCAGACAATCATAGATATTTTTGATATAGCACGAATGATTTTGGCCATGTTCAAGCACTCACCAAGTCGTTCCTCGTGCACACTTTTTCATGAGCGCTTATATGCAGGTTGATGTCTTTTGCGTAGCTAATTTAAAGTAATATATATAGATAATAGAGATAGATATATATATAGATAGATATATATATATATATATATATATAGATAGATATATATATATATGTATATTTATATAGACATATATATATATATATATACATTTATATATATATATATCTTTATATCTATATATAACTATATATATCAATGTATATATATATATCAATGTATATATATATATCATATATATGTATACATATTATATGTATAAATATATAAATATATTGCATATTTTATTGCTCCTTTAGCGTATAAGGCTTTATTTAGGATTCAGCCTTTAATAGACGTAGTAATTGTAGTTAATGAATCATGAAATCATTGGTGTCGCCGACATTTTGTTTTCTGCCAAATCAAAGGTTATGGTAAATTAAAAGTAATGGAACCTTACAGGACTTGCCCTTCTGGGGACTCTAAATACTTATATTGCTATTTTACCAAAATAGAAGTACCTGACGAATATATATATTAAGGGCCGTCTTATCTCAGCGAAATTGAATACATCAAAGTGATCAACGATTGGTTTCCGATGATTTTTAGAAAGGCTCTGGCATTCATGAATCAAATGTTAGCTAACATAGACACCCATACTGAAGAATAAGCAACAACAATAACATATCATAATGTACCATTAAGCGGAGGGAATTTTACTACCGATTAGAATTACGTATAATCAACATGGAATCATATTCACTGTATAACGGTAAAATCATCATTGCAATAAGCTTGGGCTGACAGTACTGAAATCGTAATCATCAGGCTTATTAGATAAGTAAACCAGTTTCATACTTTAAACTTGAATTTTTTTAAATTTATGCTATTAATATGCATCAATGTGCAGACGAATACCATCAAATATTTTGTCACAATCTTCCATTATTAGCCCGTTTGTACGGAATTACTACAACATAAGTGCGGTAGCATTTGAAGGTTGGCCATATAAGTTATCCCAAATGGCCATGCGCATGGAAAGATCGAAGCTGTCAAGTGTTTACATTGCGTTTGCATCCGCAGGGAAACACATTGTGTATGGACCTAACATAAACTCTCCCTGTAGGACGAAACTTTGTTTGAAGTGAAAAAGGAACATTTCGCAAATACTACGAAAGGTTTTATGTTCAGGTTAAAATTCATATGTCACAATCTTCCATTATTAGCCCGTTTGTACGGAATTACTACAACATTAGTGCGGTAGCATTTGAAGGTTGGCCATATAAGTTATCCCAAATGGCCATGCGCATGGAAAGATCGAAGCTGTCAAGTGTTTACATTGCGTTTGCATCCGCAGGGAAACACATTGTGTATGGACCTAACATAAACTCTCCCTGTAGGACGAAACTTTGTTTGAAGTGAAAAAGGAACATTTCGCAAATACTCCGAAAGGTTTTATGTTCAGGTTAAAATTCATATGCAGTGCAGCCCCTTGCCGTATCTGAACTCGCTGTTTTAAAACCAGTAATAAAAAGTAGACAAAGATATATGAGATTTGACCTGTCCCGGTTATTTGCCATGCACCTGTAGATCAGCGCTTATATTCGCACATTTACACTTTGCTCCGTCATATGTATCTTGTAACTTATACCTGTCAAGTTGTTTAGCAGCTGCTATAACTCATAACGATTGCTCTACCTTTCTAAATGATTCACAGGGAAGTTTCTTTATCTTGTTTGATCATTAATCAACTCAGCTGTTGTAACCCTCACAGAGGTCAATCATAGTGTATAGAGCGATTGATCTGTTTCCATCTGTGAATCTGGCAAAGCTTGCGTGTTTAAACCTAGAAAGTCACTCAGCCCTTAATGCGAATCACTATCTTGCGTGTGTAGCTTGCTAAAGCCTAGATTATGTATCATACAGAGCGGAGCATATTGTGTGCCCATCTCCGAAAGAACGAAAACGACGCAAATACTTTGGAGTAAAGCCAAGACGTAAGATAGTGTTTGTCAGCAACACTTGCCAAAGATTTCGAGCACATGTTATCTTCATGTTAGTTTTCTTTAATTCTAGCGCCAGCTACATTCATTAGTCAAGGTTGATAGTTTGCACTGACCATATCTCGGATGCTTGCCCAAGAATATGTTTGTTGAGATCCTAGTCCATAGTAGATTCTGCAGCGTATTCATATCTAACCACTCAGCCAAATCATCCTGTTAGATAATTTATTATCATAGCCTCGCAAAAACATTACACGAACAATCAATTATATGTAGTATATGTCGGTCAATAGAAAAAGAAAAAAAACCTCATTTGAACCTCACCAGAAGCGGACTCTGAACAGGGACTAGCATGCATTATCTGATAAAGAGGGTTGTGAAAATCTAGGTCGACTGTCCATGTGAAAGTATATGTGATAGTAGCACATATTTATAGAAGCTAATGCGTGAAAAAAAAGCTGATGCTAAGAAGTAGAGCCAGAATAGTACATATTTGTTCAGATACTGTTGACCTAATGAATAATGAAGCATGGTTTTCACTGTAACTCTGCGGTTAGCATATCCGATGGGTCTTCATTTGCCACTAACAACTACATCTTTCGTGATCGATGCGTGAATTGCATGGTTAAGACACCAAACAACCAGCTGAAAATGCGTTTACTGAAACTGTAAGATTGCCCTCGTTATTAAAACGGAACCAGTCTACGGGTAAGGGGCCATTTAATTGACGCAATCATTCCGTGTGATAGACATACTACCTACAAAAGAATCATCGACATAAAAATGACATGGAAATGATCTCACTTGCTGCTGCTTGGATATTTTACTTATTACTCAACTGATATGCTACCAGGGTTGTTGATGGACCATATACTCATCTTCTGTCACTTTGACCTAGGAATGAATTTCCCGAGTATAGTACAAATTCAATTAACTGATGTATGAGGCAATAGTTGTCCTTGTGTAAAGTGCATGGCACCTCGTATATGATATTAAGGCAGAACAATGAAGATCATCCCAGATGAGTCCACCAAAGCCACTGCCTCATATCAGCACAATAAGGCTTTACCGATAAATCACTCACGTATGCATACGTATCTGCATGTGCCGTCAGCCTCTGGTATACATATCCCGCTGCTGATGAATGTACACCTTATGTTCCTTTCATTAAGCCATTAATTAAAGTTATATATCGGCTGTTGTGACGTCACCAAGTAAATAGAAAACTTAATATACAGATAAAGGTTCAAATTATGAGCAATGCATATATATGGTAAGATATATATATATATATATATATATATATATAGATAACATATATATATATATGTTTATATATATAGATATATATATATATATGTATATATATATGTATAAATATTGATGATATATATATATATGTTTATATATATACATATATATATATGTATAAATATTGATATATATAGATATATATATATATATTCTATATATATATATATATATATATATATATATATATATATATATATATATATATATCGACCAATTTGGTACAATTCACCGACCATTTTGGCCCCTATCTACATTTTTGTGGATGATCATGGGACCAAAATAGTCAGCGTCATCTCATAGGCTTACACAACTGTGCTTCCCCACCAAAGTGTAACTTTGTTTGCTACTCCTCCGCCTAAGGTTGGAATCTTATTATTCGGGGTAACTATCCACTTTGTGTTTGTGTTAGAGGCCTTTGCCTGAATTTACATTTTGGCCCCAATGACCATTTTGGCCATGTGGAATAATCGGTCATTATATGGCTTTGTTCGATGTATGTTTGCTTCAAACTTTAGATTCATGATTTGTGTGACTTTTAACTTCAATGAATAATTCTTTGTTTTAAATTATCTCTTCAAATGAAAAATATACAAATTTTGAATGAATATATAAATCTGCAGTTTAACGAATGACGGGCGGCACACGCTCAAATATCTTTACGGACGGATATAAAACAATGGCGAATCCGGGCCTCATTTTAGGTGTTTTTCTCTCAATATATATCCTCTGATAATGTTTAATTTAGATCAATAAGAACAAATGCAGCTCTTAAGCTGGGAATTCGTGACGCAGATCAGCATTCAAAACGTTTGGAGATACGGTTGGTTTTCTCGATCTGTGAAGTGTAAAGTTTCAAGTAATATATGAAATCATATCGTATCAACGGACTGCTTTTAACAAGGGAATAATTAGCCAGATTGTTTTGTGTTATCAGTTTGCTCATGTCGTAAAATTCAATTGTCCCAACGAACGGAACGGCGGGGTCAAGCTGAAGGTATATTTTGTGATTGTAACATTTCCAGCTTTCGATACCGCGTGGAATTTCCGGTACACGAGCGAAATATAAACAAAGGCGATCGGTCAGCCATGACCATTTTATACACTCTGTTTCCATTTGATTCTTATTTGGTCAGTATGATTCCAACGTTTATAAATTGAATATCATTCATGTGACAATGAACGTTATTGTTGCGGGAAGAAATTTTATGTACGACAAATTATGAAATACCCTCTGCCACTCACAGTCACATTTACCGACCATATTCCAACGACCAACAATACCCAGATACCACGTTAATGTTACTTGATGCCTGCAGCTTGATTGGACAGAGCAAAGAGTTAACATAAGTAAAAGAAACGGTGTCTCGACCCGAC
>CM067350.1:13078495-13138495 GCA_034190875.2 Urechis unicinctus | reverse complement strand
ACCACCTGCGGACGATGGCTTTCATGAGGTTCGGCACCGTCGACCCAAGCCAGGGCCAGGGAAAAGATAACAGCCCGTGAAGGGAGTTATTTCTACCCCGCGAACAATTAGAGGCGCACCAGAACCAAGCCGTGATGTGTTTGTGTTCCGAGTTGAAAAAGGCACAAGTGCAATCGTTTATTGCAGAATCGGAGATAGAGGCGAGAAACATTGAGCACGTCTTCAATAGTGAAGCGAAATTTGAGAGCTTTAGAGTTGAAGTGAAAGTCTCCGATATGAAATCATTGATGAATGATGAATTCTGGCCCATTGGTATAAGAATGATACTGTTATGTACATACGACATTTAATGGGAGAATGGGATGTTCTTTTACTACAGGAGCACTGGTTATTTGAATCTGAGTTTGCACTGTTTGAACGTAATATTGGTAATGTGTCCGTCGTTGGTATATCTGGTATGGACGAATCAGAATTGTTAGTCGGTAGACCTTATGGTGGTTGTGCAATTTTACATAAGACATCTACCAGAGTTTCTGTTATACAAATTGATTTTGGAAAAAGTCGAAGGTGCCAGGCATGCGAGGTCAGTGCCCATGTCCTTATAAGGACATAGGGGTTCCTAGATAGTATAAAACATAGTGAGGGATAGTACAAAAACTAAAGAATAAGTGCACAGAGTATGATAAGAGTTATGTGTGTGATAGTCTTGATGAGTGGGGAGGAAAATTATTTGGGGATAAAACGTTGTGTTATGAATGAAAGCGATTGTTTGTTTTATTCTTTTTTTTATTGAGATTATGGATATTACTTTTATATTTGTGTAATTTTAATTTATTGATTAGTGGGATCCGGTGGTTGATAAACTTTGAACAGGTAAAGAAAAAGTGATGAGTGGTTTCGGGGGTATGACAGGTATGACAGTTTGGATCAGTGTGTTGTACTTGGTTATGTTTAGCTTTGTCATAATGCTATGGAAGTTAGGATCGTATCTGAGTAGATGTTGCTTTAAAAGATAATGGGTTCACAGTTTAATATGGGCTTTAGTATTTTGAGGGTAGAGGTGGTGTTATTTCACTCTTCTTGCCTAGTTTGTAGTATAAATTTATTTATCACAGAGAAGTCAGTGTTTAAATCTATTGAAATATCTTGAGTACAAATATTTGAATGAGATCTTTTGGCTTCTGCATCTGCAATTTCGTTTCCTGTTATTCCACAATGAGCTGGTATCAAAATTATAGAAGTATGGGAATTTTAAAAGGCAAGGAAAGTAGAGAGGTATCTTATTTCTCGTATAAATGGGTTGATAGTTTTTCCTTGAAGGGCAGCAATAACTGAAAGGGAGTCGGAGAGAATGCTAGGATTGGGAATTTTGGATTGGAGAGATATGTGTAAGGCATTAATGATTGCTATTGCTTCTGCTTTAAAGATGGAAAGATATGGTTGTATGCGTGAAGATTCTTTGAATTTATGAGATGGTATTGCCATTGCAAATGATGTACTTATATTGTCTTTTGAGCCGTCGGTGTAAATATGTGTAGAGTTAGAGGGTAATTCATCAATAAGTTGTAGTGCAAGGGGGGGAATGGGTATGTTTTTAATGGGGATACGTGTCGGTGAGATAGGGTGTATGGGAGTGTTTATGTTTTCGATCGCACGGATTGTGTTGAGTTTCATTAAAAATGTTTTGAGTTGGGAGGTTGAACGTTTTAGCTCTGGTTTGGTATTTAAGAGTGGCTTTTAAAAGTAGGGGGGGGGGGAGCCGGTATATACCTGGAGAGAGTTGATACGTGTAGAGTGATGTCTTTTTGAGATGGCTCTGAGAGCGGCTGACTGTGCAGTTTCTAGTTTTTATGAATGGTGGATTTAGATGCAGTGATTATGGCTGGGGCTCCATAGAGAATGTGCTGATGAGTGTATGACTATATTTTGCAAGATGAGTGTATTTTGCAAGATATATGTTTGTTTGCACCCCAGGAAGTGCCATTAATATATCTGATGAGATTAGTGATTTTGTGGCACTTAGTTACCGTGTGTGAGATGTGTTCTCTCCAGGTAAAATAACTCCAAGAAACTTAGTAGAGGTTTGGTTAGGGATGGGTTGGTTTTTGATGAAGAAAGTAGGGATTTTGTGTTTTATATTGGTTCCAAAATGAACGACTTTAGATTTTGAAGGAGAAAAGGTAATGCCCCATTTAGAAGCCCAATTTTGAACTTTGTTAAAATGATTTTAAAAGAGTTTTGTTAGTTTAGTAGAAAGTTTACCAGTAGACCAGATGGCTATTTCGTCTGCATAAATGGACGAGGAAGAAGGAGTTGGAATATCATTAATGAAGATATTAAAAAGGGTTGTAGAAAGTACACTGCCCTGCGGTACTCCATTATCAGTGGAACGGGAGGGTGAAAGGGTATTGTTTGCTTTAACTTGCATGGATCTATTGTTGATGAAATTGTGTATCCATTTTAAAGCTAATCCTGTAATACCAAGTTTTTGTGCTTTTATTTCTAAAGCGGGTCTATTTACCATATCAAAGGCTTTTGTAATGTCTAAAAAGATTGCACGAGTTTTGTTTTTCGTTACAAATCCTTAATTGATTGCAGCGGTAATTTGAAAAATATTGTCAGTAGTACTATGATGAGGTCGAAAAGCTGTTAGATTAGGGTTGTAGAGATTATTATGTTCGAAGTGCCATGTGATTCTGTTGTTTAAGACAGTTTCAAATATTTTGGAGGCATCTGATGTTAGGCTAATGGGGCGATATGAGGTTGGGGTGTGTGGGTTCTGAATAGATTTAAGTATGGGGACAATTATAGAGGAATTCCAGGAGGGAGGGGTTATGGATGATTGCCAGAGTTGGTTAAAAATTTGCAGGAGTACCTCTAGGAAGTTTGTTGGAAGGTGATTGAAAAAGGAGTATATGAGTAGATCTTTGCCTGGGGCTGTGTTTTTGTATTTGTTGACAGCTTTAGTGAGTTCTGTAAAGGAAAAGGGTTCGATGATAGGTGAATTTGGATTAGTTTCAATGGGTTCTGAATTTATGGGGTTGAAATATGTAGGACTATTGTTATTTGAACTTATTTCTGCAAAATAAGAGACTTAAGTGTCTGATATTTGTTGATTACTTTCTGTATAAAGGTTATTGTTTGGGTATTGGATTGGTGGAATATTAGTGTTAGGGTAATTTCCTTTGAGGATATTGACAGTTTTCCACAGTTCTTTTAAATTTGGTTTGTTTATGGAGGAGCATTTATTTTGCCAAAAGGATAGCTTTGCTTGTTAAAGTGTTTATTTGACTTTTACTGTAAGTCTTTTTAGTTGAATTTTGTTTTCTAAAGTTTCATTATGATAGTATTTGTTGCTGGCTTTGTTTCTTTCTTTGATTATGAGGGTACAGTTAGGATTCCACCATGGATGGGATTTTAGTTGTTTCCGGTGATTATTATTTAGAGGAATGGCTTGTTTTAGCTATTTGAGTGAGTTTATCATAGAAATTATCGTAAGAGGTAAAGGGGTTTGAAGAAATGATTTAATTATTGCTGTTTTGCTTGCAGAGTTTTTGAAACAAGGACCAGTCAGTTGTTTCAATATTCCACTTGTGTGGTGGGGGTGGTGGGGGGGGGGGGGGTGGTGTTGGTGAATTTGGCTTATCATTTTTATTGAAATGATAGAATGATCACTTCCCATTGTATTGTGGGTATTTTTAAATGAAAATTTGCGTGATATATCTTGGGATGTAAGTATAAGATCTAATATGTTTTAACCATTATTATATAAGTGTTTGGGGGAGCTATCATTATGGAGGGTAATGTCATTAGTTTGTATTATTTTAAAAAGAGCATTTCCTTTAGCATTTGAACTTGGGTGGTGCCAAAAGCGATGATAGGCATCAAAATCCCCAGCTATTATGTTTCTCGGAATGTTAACTATTGGCTGATATTGTTTTGGGCCTACAGTGTTGGATTTGTCATACACATTTGAGATGTGATACATTTGATTAAAAATGTTGATTTCAATTACTTGGTGCTCGATTTCTGATTCTGGGTTTATTAATTTTATATGGAATGTTTTTATTTAAAAGTATAGCTTGGCCTCCATGATTAGCTGATGTTCTGTCTTTCCTTAATATATAATAATTTCGAAAGTGGGGTTTATGATTGGGTTTTAAAAATGTTTCTTGGAGACATATTAGATTAGGTTTGGGATAAGTTTTAATTAGGTATTGGGTGAATTCAGGTAGTTGGGTTTGAAGGCTTCGACAATTCCATGACCAAACAGTTATATTTTGCTCTTTAGATTGAAAGTTGGGTCTAAAAGGTTGATCTGGTTGGGAATGGGATGGGAAATTTAATAGGTGGGGGATGATGAGTAGAGATAATATAAACAAATTGGCCATGGAGTTATAAGGAATTTGACAATGGGAGGTGATTTTTATGTTTAGACTGAAGATGGTTGCTTGAGGTACTTAGAGATTTGGCTGGTTACAGTATAATGATAGTTAATAGCATGAGTTAGGGTTTGTACCGGAATGGCGACTTTGAGAAGTTCATTGGCGATTGCCATTAGGGTTTTTGCTTTGGTATCTGACGAGAGGCGAGAAGAGAGGATAGCGGTAGAAAGGTAAACAAAATCTGCCGGTTAGGTGGCTGAGAAGGGTTGTGGTGTTACATTTGGTGTTTCGGTGGCAGAAGAGGTGGGAGTGGAACAGTGTTTTGGAGTAGTAGGAGAGGGAGAGGGTTTGGGAAGGTTTAAGGGAGGCTCTGCGGTTTTGGAGGACAAGGTATTGAATGCAAAGCAGGTTTAGGTGAATGAGTTGAACAGGAATGTCTAATCCCATGCCTTATGAAACCCCTTGCAAATGTCGATTTCACTTATGAAAGTGACATGTCGCATGCCAGATCGTCACTTGATCACTTAATGGTTTCAGAGAATCTAGAGTCATCAATTGCAAGCTATAAATGCATTCATGATGGTGACAATATGTCGGATCATAGTCCGGTTATCTTAAAATTGTACTATAGAATGTTACATGTAGATATCGCCAAATTACCATCGGGTACTAAACGGTAGTGGAAGAGCGCAAAGGGCAATGACATTGATTTGTACAAGGACACCCTGCGTAAAATGTTGGCTAATGTGGATGTTCCACCGGAAGTTTTATCATGCGCGAACCCAAGTTGTTGCGAGCATGTTGAAAAAATTGATCAATTTCACGATGACATAATTCATGCTTTCGTGGCATCGCCTCTCTGCAGTATTCTTGCTAACCGACTGAAGAAACGCCCGGCTGGGTGGACCGACGAGAATGGTTGCCCTTCTACCGGGACAATTAAAGATATAATGCTTAAGGCTAAAAAAGAATACAAAAAGAAATCACGGAACGTCATGCGTAAGCAAGACAAATGCAAACGGGTAAATGCACTTCTGATCATGTCATAACCGTTAAGCAGGTCGAATCCGCAGAACTTGAAACCAGACAAAACCGATGGTATTCTGAAATCAGCTCTGATCACATTAAGAATGCCTGTCAAGTATTGTTTGTTCATATCTCACTGTTGTTTAATGCGATGCTTTCGCATGCATATGCTCCACCGGGTATGTTGCATTCCACGCTGATATCTATACCAAAGAATAGAAAGAAATCGTTGAATAATAGTGATAATTACAGGTCCATAGCAATCAGTAGTATTTTGGGAAAATTACTCGATAATATTATTTTAACATCCCAGAGTGACGCACTGAAAACTAGCGATCTTCAATTCGGTTTCAAACAGTCACACTCTACCACTCATTGCACGCTTGTTTTGCAAGATATTGTTGATCACTTTGTAACTCAGGGGTCAACTTGTTTTGTAATTCTATTGGACGCATCTAAAGCATTTGATCGTGTGAATTATGTGAAATCGTTTGCGCTTCTCAGACAGAAAGGACAACAATATGAAAATTACTCACAAATATATATACACACGTCAAAATCTGAAAGTTCGATGGTATGCTTCTAGCTCTGAGCCTTTTATTTGCACGGATGGTGTTAAGCAAGGCGCAGTTCTTTCGCCATTATTATTTTGTGTATATATCGATGAATTACTAAGGCGCCTTCGAAGAGCTAATGTTGGATGTCATATGGGCCATCATTATATGGGTGCTTTGAGTTATGCTGATGAAGTTTTACTCATTGCACCTTCAGTCACAGCGGCTTAGACAATGCTTAGAATATGCAAGGAATTTTCGAAAAAATACTGTTCAGTTCAATTCTGCAAAAAGCCGGTTGCTTGCATTCAATGCTTACGACAGTCCAGTATATTTAACACTAAATGATGAATTAATTGTACAAGAGAAACAAGCTGTTCACTCGGGAAGTAATTTTAGTTATTATGCGATTTTGATTAATACTCAGTGTGTATGTAGGGATTTGATAGCGAAAACGAATATGATTATGTCTCGCTTTACATAATGCAACTCTATTATTAGAAACTCACTATTTGAGGTACACTGTAGTAGTTTGTTTGGGTCGGCGATGTGGAGTTCAAGACCAAACCAGCTGCTCAAATTGTGTAGTGTTTGGAGGAGGTGTATTCGAACTATATGGAAATTAGACTCCAGAACACGTTCAAAGTATTTACAATTCATTTCGGGAAAATTGCCCATTAGAAATCATCTGATGTTGCGCTTCGTCACTTTCTTTCAAAGTGTTGTTTCCATAGCAGAACAATTGTTAGCGATAATGTTCGAACAATAATGCATGCCCTGAACATCAATAATTGTTATTTATTACAGCATAGTGAATGCATAAAGGACTCCAGCTATAAGATTACACCACCAGGTAATTCTGAATATGAGAATATTGCCATGCTCATAAAGAAGCTTATTTCTATTAGAGATGGGGATTCATTATCAGTGCTTACCCGACATGAAGCTAAAGCTCTGTTAAAGGAATTGTGTTTATCGTAACTGATTTACTTGTTTATTCGTTCTCGTGTGTGTTTTTTGCTGTTGTAGCAAATAATAATGTTTCCGTACACCTGCTGTGCGAAAATAAAGATTATCATTATTATTATATTACTCGCCTTGTGTACAATCATTGATGTTTATTCATGTAAGCGCTTTCCTACAAAAGAGGGGCAACTTCCATTAAAAAGACGAATTGCACCATTCGAATTTCATACACTTGTTAACTCATGTGATATTGACTACAATATGTGTTTCATTACTCGTTAGGATTCCTCTTGCTCGTTTGCCGAGAGTCATAAAACGTACATATGACAGCCAAAGAGAAGACATCTGCAGACAGCAACACTTCTCTAACCACCGTAGACGACTTTACAATTGAAGTCGATACTGGGCTCTATAAGGCCAAGTTATTGCGCTGTAGCCAACAACTATGGCATACAGCACATATGCAATTATTCAGTAAAGTGTTTTTGAATGGTAATACCGTTCCAGAGAACAGGGTGTGTTCTTTGTTTTATTCGGTTTTGCGTTGATTGAGACATTCGCGTTCCGTCGTTCTTTCCAAAGGCAAATGTAGCCGAACAACTCCTAGCTGCTATTCCTGACATCGACATGGTGTGATTATTAATCCAACATTGTGTTCCACAAGATAACATTTAATATACAGGTTTTAATACTAATAAATACGTTGTGATGGGGAATTCTGCCTCGGTATTGGTTTAATTGAGGTCTATGATTAGCATGCTGGTAAGTTTTGGAGACCAAACATAGTTTAAAAACTGCTTAGATACAATTTCTTAGATTGCACGCCTATATTAGAAAAGTCTGTCAATTAAAGATTCTTTTATTTTGACGCAAAAATAAAAAAGATATAATTTATTTCAAGACAGGTAATTTCGTATATATATATTGCCCCTGATTTAAAGTCCCTGTTCTAAAGTAAGCTGTTCTAGTTTTAGGAGTAATATGCACTTAGCACGGAGAGGTAAGACTCAATATTGTCGACGAGACGGCCATATACACGTTATTGCCACGTGGTAATCAACCTGTTGAATATGTCTAAGAACTAGAACATCACTTACACCCACTAGAATGGCCTTTAGTGGTGCCTTACTTCCCTTGATTAGTTGGAGAGTCCAGAAAAGTAGCTCCATCAGGCATGGAGGAACATGACCTGTGAAGTGATTGCCTTTAAGAAAAGCCGCTGCTCAAGTAAAAGCGGGCGATTGGGTCTTGATACTAACACTTGCAGCATTAGATAATATACATAAATTATTATATCTATGGATTTGCGTTAACTTCCATGATTGCAAGGTTTTACATGCTTGTTCATGAGACATGCGTAGCGTGTGGTGTTTGGCATAACGTTATGTGCCAATACACGAAATAAAATCATATTACTATCAGCTCAAAAATTACATAACATTGCCCTTATATTGCAAATTCATCGCAATAGGCACAATTATTAGTGAGCCCTCATCGATGACATATCAAGCCTGTGAATGTGCATGTCTCGATGTGTTTATGTGTATGTGATGTATCATTGAACCACGCTTGACAAATGCTTGTCCTTGCACTGCATTTTCAAACTGATTTAATGCAATAGTAGAAATGAACGCACAGCTTCTCGTTTGTATACGATTCAATTAGCTGACAAGCATGGATTCAATATATCATTGCGCATTGCTTGTGTTCCCATGCACTAACGAAATGTAGCAGTCACAAACGTATCATTTGCTATATTTGCTTCGATGAATGTATGCCTTTATGGGAAAATTGCGCGCATTATTGCAAAGTTTCAATGACAATATATATGCAGTAACTCAACGCCCATATTATTTAATTAGTGTATCACAAGAACTCAGCTCATTCTCTTGCAAATGGCCTTGTCAGACAGCAACGTCTGCTATGCATCCCATTGAAAAGAGTGACTGCCCCATGGAAACAAGTTTCTTTATGAGTGACCCCTAACTGCCCTACATTGCTTGACGACGGAGCACTTTGCTAGATGTTTCTTGTTAACTACGGACAACAATGCTTCTTCTACTGAATATCAGCACCACGTGTACACATTCTATAATTCACACCAGTGAACATACGTCTTTATAATTAGAATTTGATATTGGCTATAGATTTCTCATGTGCCCATGATCTACGTTTTCGCCCTGATATCACGATGCATGTTTGCATAACAACCTCGTAAAAATCCACCTTAGGGTTGCTTATAAGACTTGCTGCAGCAGGATCAAACAGACATCTAGGCATCATGACCTGGAAATCAGAAGACGATAAAAGGTGATGCCGGTTTGATGGTGGTTGGGTATTCATTATGTATGATAAGCCACACGACTGTGCTTTCCACATGACATGTAATAAATGCGTCTATCATCTTGCTAGAGCTTTCATTGAAGGCATTGTTTGGTGCGAGTTCCTGGTCTCAACACCTAAGCTTGAGGCACTTGGCTTTACTTGTGTCCCCATCAACCTTCAAAATGGCCCTTTAAGGAATATTTCAGTACATCTGAATATGACCATTCGGGACTGCTTATGTACATGTAATGACATTTTTTTGCACCAGGAATACTGTGGATGATGACTGGTATGGCCAACAATAACCATGTCAAGGTATTACTTACGAGGATTACTCACGCACTCTGGTTATCCCCTGGTCACGCGGCAACGTCAATGATACATCCCGTATTACACAGAATAAAAAACCTGAGTTATTTCACATCTAATCTTCTCGTATTGAGTAGTAACGATGAAATTGTCTAGATGTCAACCGAATCAAAAGGATGCTTAAATGACTGATCTAGGATTTCAATTTTTTTTCAGGCCAACCCTCTTAATTCATCAATCACACGTCACACAAAATAACGTATTCCAATAAAACAATATTTAAACAAATGGCTTAAATATTTCTAATAATGACAAAGTGTCCGAACTATGAGTTATATATATATATTATATTTACATATATATTTGCATAAATTTATATAGCGCTCTATCCTTATCCTAGACAGCTATAAAGCGCTGATACATTAGCTGTTAAATTTAACGATAATAATAATAAACGGACTATTGAAAAATAAGCAAAAAACACCAAAACATTATATCAGTTTAGGCGGATCACAGTTTACATATAATAAAATTAGGTTTTAAAAAAGCTAATCTAAAAAAATAGGTTTTAAGACTCTGCCGAAATATAGCTAGTGACGCTGGGTGACATTAAGAATAAGTTAGCGCCTTTTGACAAGGCCCATCACCAGAGCTTCATAAAGCACATATACATGCGATGTAAAATGATGCGATTCAATTACATATCAGCAGCAGTATGGCTGACCATACTAAACGACCTTTTTTCTATGTTTCTTTTAAGGATCATACCAGCTATCTAACCTTATTGGATCAAATCCTGGTATATTTCTGCCCGTGCAGCACTATGAGAGATCATACTTAACGATCTTTTTCCGCTGTTTCTTTTAAGGACCATACCTGCTCTCAACCCTTAAAGAGCTAAATCCAGGTTATATTCTGCCTCCGCGGCACAATGGTCTACCATAATAAACGAACCTTTTCGTGGGGTATGTTTTAAGAACCATACCAGCTCTCAACCCTTATAGAGCAAAATCCTGGTGTTATTCTGCCTCCGCGGCACTATGGCCTACCATAGTATTGATATTTTTGAGAGGTTATATTTTTAAGGACCATACCAGCTATAGCCCGTCCCCATCATCTCACAACACTTACATAGCAAAACGAGATGCAGACGCCGAGTGCCCCCTCCAAAGATATATAGTAAGGAGCGTATCACTTACCGTTGTAGCGACCAAGCCATTTCGCATTTACAAACGTGAGTTGTGGTTACCCACATTGAGACCCGGATGTTCTAGAACAGAGCCATGCATTTTTTCAAACCGGTGTCTGCGGGCTAAGCCAGCGTTATGTGTCATTCACTGTAACGGTCTTGAAAGAGTTGACACCAAAACTTAACGCACTCTCAAAAAATATTTTCTGAAAAGTTGTCACACATCAGAATGCCGTCACGCTTTAAAATGTTCGCCGGGAAGTTGCCTATGCGCTCGAGTAGTATATACAATGAGGGTGCTGGCATTGCAAGCTCATAATCATTTTGAACCCCATTACACCTAACACAACAGAATTTCACAAGTTCGTGGTTAGCATCTCACACCCGCTAACAAGTTCCTCTAGGTGTTCCACTCGCTCCATAAGGTCGTCGTTCTTAGACTCCAGGTCTCTCACTCTATCCTTCAGTTCCACAAGATCTATATCAAACTCTTTTACACTACCTTCAACCTCAACAATACGCTCTTCGGTGTTCATTTCTATACAAATACACCCTCGTTTATTCATTGTGGGTGGATTTGCGATTAGCTTAGTTGTGCTTTGGCTTGCTACGAAGTAGTTCACAGAGCATCAAGAGGAGTATTTTCTGTCTCCGCGTCTGTGTGAGCCACTGAGCCCCTGAGAGCGTCCTCAAAGTGGTCTACAACCTTCTTGGCGACGCAGTTAAGCTCGCCGTTGCCGCGCGCCTCCAGATAGACGAGGCCCGGCTTATGAATGGGATACACTGCGTTGACTGGGTAGGCACTCTGGTGGGATAACTGATTGATACTAGCAATCCCGGCTTGGTGGCATGGGAAATAACAACGTACTGCACGTACTGCACCTATTGGGTCGACCTTGTCCTCCACAACCCAGTCGCCTTAGCTCGCTCGTGCAGAAACGTGATCCTTGAGATGTAATCCCAGTATGGCAAATCCTCTAGGATCCTTGTCGCACTCGCAATGATAAGGGTGCCGTATGCTGTCGGTGAAAAACTTACGAGCGTGCAAAGTACAGAAACATATGCATTTATAATTATCCGCGACTGTCTTATAACAGATTTATTAAAGAAACGATCACTAAGGTTAACATGGATAGAATTATCTTTTGATCGGAATTGCTATCGCAGATGAAACCCACCATGCCCATATACCTCTGAAGGAATCAACTCAGCCTTTATTCAAACGACCGATTAACTAATACAATTGCGTTGTAGAATCCAATAATTCGGCAGCAAATGGGCCGACATTTGAGGTTGCGATGCTGCTCAAAGATGTTCAGGCTAAGGCGGTGTGTTCTCGCTGATGCCATCAAGATTAGTCGAGGTCATCGAAGTATGCAAATGAGACAAAGGTAAAAGGGGATTTTACCATACAAGATAATTTATCATTTGCCATTTGCGACAAGTAATACGACTGTGTTACTGGGCTCACATCAACTGACAGGTATTTAATATTTCCATCATCTTTCCAAATCTATAGCTCAGTTTGGCAGATGGCAGCACTTAGTGACAATGTGGTGCTACTGGTTCAATTCCAACAGTTAATCTCCAGGGATACATACGCTCAGCACACAATGGGAAGACAAAAACATACAAGAGCGAAAATGCCAAATATTACGCGCATTTCGAAAGATCACCACATAAGGGTAGGTATTGCATTACTTCAAAAAATGCTCAACAGACGTTCCATTGCTCGCCCTCTGATACTTGTGTCCATTTAACAACCACTGTACTGTTAAGTACTTGAAATCGATGCCACTGCCTTATTATGTCTTCCAACTTTAGCCAAATTTTTTTTTTCTTCTACAGTCAAGGTTTTTCGGATTTTTCTCCGAAACGGTTAAACATATCAACATGGAATTTTGGAGAATGATAGATCATGTTGGGACACAACTGCCGATCCAAAGCGGGTATATATACACAAACACACATGCACGCACACATATATATATGTATACACACAGGCGCTCGGTTTTCGATGCCAAGCTTCCGAGCGCCGAGCCGCTATCTATAAACTGCACATATATGTGTATATTTATAAGTGCGTGGGTTTAGATACGTATATATATATATAGATATATATATATATATATATATATATAGAGATATATGTAGATATAGAGAGATATAGATATATATGTAGAGAGATAGAGAGATAGAGAGGGAGAGAGATATAGATCTAGAGACAAAAGGGAGATATTATATCTATATCTTCTCTCTCTCTCGAGAGATAGAGAGAGATATATCTCTCTTTATCTCTCTCCCTATCTATATCTGTATCTATACCTCTATATATAGACATAGAGATCTAAATAAATAAATATATAAAATATATATATATCTATATCTACATGTATATATATATATACATAAATATGCATATATATATGCATATATATAAATATACATATATACATATATATAAAAATATATAAATAAATATATATATATATAAATACATGTATATATACATATATATATATATATATATATATATATATATATATATATATATATATATATATATATATATATATATATATATATATATATATATATATATATATACATATATACAATTGAGTAAATCACTCTAAACTGGTCACTGTTACGGAGCACGTCATCCTCAAAGGATCTTTTACATCCCTTTTCAAAGATGGGACCGCCTTTTGTACGTGATCATCCGAGTCACGAATCAGGTTGTCACACCTTGGTGTCGAACCCACAAAATGTGGATGTGGATCAAAAGGCGAAGCAGTAAACCACCAAGCTACTGAGACCGGCTCAGTGCCATTCCCTCGGCTTTGCATTGACTTGGTTAAGGGGTCATGTCAAAACATCTGCCAAGGGGTCATATCTAATCATCTAAGGGGCTGCAGCTTGTGACATCTATCCAAAAATAGTGCGCGTTACCAGCTCCCCTCACTGACATCTATCGTAAACATGTATAAATATATATATATATATATATATATATATATATATATATATATATATATATATATATATATATATATATATATAGAGATATATATAGATACATATATATATCTATATATATATATATATATCTATATATATATATATATATCTATATCTATCTATATATATATATATATATATATATATCTATATATATATATCTCTATATATATCTATATATATATATATATATATATATATATATTTATACATGTTTCCCTTGTATGGGCCATGGAGGCGTAGTGGACCGTCTCCAACACATCCCCATTTAGGCATATAGTTGGCATCTTATTTTACAGCAGTTCAATATCTATGCAACGCTAACTTGTCTGTTAGATTTCCGGCTGCTGTTTCTCTTTCAGAAAGGTATGTAAAACGTCTTTACTGTGGCAGTAATGGTGCTGTATCGTGTCCAACTGCTGCCCAGAGGGCCACATGCATCAATTACATGACAGAGCTAACATGCGTCAGTGCACAAATGGTATGCACTTAATAAAAATACGAAGCCTATGCTACATACGACCTCCATGCAATATTCTATATTCAGTAACAATTCAGGTATAACACGGGTTTTTATTAAGGGTCAAGAAGTATTGTATTCCAAACAGCCATACTTGTAAATTGGATGTTCCGGATCGGCGTTCACAGACATAAACATTTCATATGATTTACATATATCTGTTGTTGGCAATATTAAGATCTGTTTAAACTTTAGCGTCGCCTGATAAACCTTTTGCAGGTGAATTGTACATAGCAGAAACTCATAACTATGTGCCTTGATCTCATCATTGTATATTTAGCATTATTAAGCTGCGTGATTAATTGTCATTTTACTTTACAAGGTTAAACCTTTCCAAAATACTACACGCTATCTTGCCTTCATTTTAAATCCCACTCTACAGATCTCCTCGTTAATATTTTTCTTTAGCGTTGCCGCTTCAAAACATAAATATGATGTGATAGACCGTAATCGGTTTGCGGCGCATCCAGACCTTGTACCTGAAACTAAAGGGCAGCCTAGGCATTGAGAGTTCCTTAATATAAACTGATGGTCCCATGTGCTTGCAGGTGTTAATCAATCAAAAGCTGGCACATGGATATCAATATCAATACTAATAAGGCGAAGGGGCATTGAATTAAGCTGGGCTGGTCAATTCAGATACAATGTTATGAATTTATGGCGTGTTTGAAAAATAAATGAAAACTAAAAAGTACGCGAAGATGTCTTCGTGAGGAAGGTCAGGTCATTCAAACGACATATAAGTAAAATATGCCAAACGCGAATAATACATTTTGTGATGCAATGTGTATGGTGCTAGAAAATTGCACGACAGCTCCAGTTTGCTGAACAATATGAATTATTAAGTACAACTGCAGCCCTTGTCATCGTCTGCCATACGGTGCATGTGCTACTGACCAATATTACATTACTTTCTATTACCTTCTGTTACAAAAGCACAGCTTAATCAGTCGTTTATTGAAAGTTAGCAGTATCATTGCAGGAAATATTATTGGCCTTATTCGTATATTCTTAATACAAAAATCAACGACTAAATTTTTGCATGGTTTCTACTTCTACTCTGATTGATTTATGTGAAATTAACAATAACACTTTGGTTAAAAGGCATGCCATTAGGGATGAATTAAAATACGAGCTGCATGACTCAGTTGTAGTGAAATAGTTGTCAGGTGTATATGGCATAATTAGAAATACATTCTCGGTCTTTCCGTACGACAGGGACTATTCGTGCTAGTCATAGCAAGTATTACGTGCCACAGCGTAATCTTCCCTCATATCCATATAAAATGACACGCGCGATGAATCACTTTTGACAACTTCTTTAACAAATCGAAGGCAAACAGCAGAAGATATAATCAATCTATCGACTTGGCGCAGGCAAATCTTCGAGCTGTCCTTCTTTAAGTTAACTTTAATACAATGGTCATAAGTCATCTAAGATCGAGTACAGAAATACAGTTATGATATCAGGCTTGTTAACAGCAATTATATCGTCTCAACCTATACTTCCAGAGGACAAAACGGATGATATTCGTTTATTTTCATCCCATTCGCCACTGCGCCCTATATTTTATCGGCTACACCGTGTTAGTTATAGCTTGCTTGCGTTAATGGCGTGTTCAACAAGTATTCAGGCCTGATATGATGTAGCAATAGTAAGTTGTATTTCACAGAATCAACTATGATGCGAGGCTTTGCCATCGCAACGAACATTCAGAGGAATTATCCGGTAGCCATATAAAACTATGCGACTATAGAAAACAAAGCCTTAAGTACTTCTCTGTACTTCTCGATGTCTGAAAGTAGTCGGAATACTGAGGAGTAATTAAATCCATTGCCAATACGCGATGAAAGAGGTCGGGACGCAGAATGAAATGATACGCCTACAGCAATGATAATGTGATACCAACATTCTTATTTATTCATTTACGTAAATGTCTTTGGGAAGAAAACATGTTTTTCGTTTGTAAGGATCCGACAAAAGTTTAAAATATCTTTATTTGTAAGTTAACGAATCATGGCTGCACGAGGAATGACACAACAGCACGCTAATCAACCGGTCACAGCAGAATGATGCCCTTCGTGAGGGTAAGGTCTTTAAAGCGGGGAGCTTGATTGATTACTACGACAAAGCCTGCGGTTAGATTTACCAACATGCCGCATGGATGTCCGGTCCATTTACAGGAAACTATCACCCAATGTTCGGCCTAGTGAATAAAGCCGTTTGTAGTCTTCTCTTTTCCCATGCAATTAGACATGTTGTGGAATGTAACATATGTTTGCTTGAAATTCCTCCTATACATTGCGTCATGGGAATCAATCAACAAGAGTTCAATGCTAACAAAAGTGCTTGAAGCATCGAAATATGGCTATTGTATGATGGAAAATTCATAGATTTTGGTAGCGTTTGTCATCTTGAGTGATGAAGGTTAATGGTTATGTGGTTTGGTGGCATCTGACTTAAATGGCATTCGGAGATTTATGACGACACAACAGCTAGTAACTGCAACAAGCGAAGCGGTTCAGAGCGTAATATTGTATCACAATATCTGGGAATTGCGTCCTAAACCTGCGGCCAATTTTTTCAACGTATCTTTATGTGGGCCTAAAACATTGTTATCTTGATCAATCTATCCAAAAGTTCGAATGTCTCAATCATAGTTCTTTCGTTTGTACGCTTATTTAGAGAAAATAGCACGCCTTAAATGTGGGATATTCGTCTATTCACCCGGTTGTCATCTGGGTTATTACTCAAGCATACGAGGCATTATTAGCATCAGGCAGAACAGACAGCATCATAATGTGTTAGCAATGGATATGTTAGATGCAAGCGTCTATTTCATTAAAGGCATTATTCAAATGATGAACATTTATGATGTCAGCGAATTCGAGTGACTAGTTGTTTAATTAGGCCACAAAAATAACAGTAGAGCTAAAGATGTCGCCAAAAACCATTTAGAAGTGACGCATCCATTCCCCCTCATAGCTACACGCATAGTTGTTAAGTTGGAAGAAGCAGCGTGGATGTCTAATGGGCCTATCAAAAGTTTGTATGGTATGAATCGAACTCGTTCTAGAATTTAGGATTGATTGGATTATGATTGGGTCGAGGATAAGTAGATGGGTAAGAACGATTATTTAAACTGTTATTGATATAACCTATTTTTTATCATTATATAACGCAACACGTGCTATTGTCATTTATATACTAAACTATCGGGCTATTACATACCTTGACACTAGTCATAGAGAAAGGTTCGATCCTGAGTCGACACTGCGCACGTTGAACTAAAATTTAGAATACGATGTTGCAAATGAAGCCATGAATCTTAAATCTATCATGGGGCACTTTAGATGCTGCATCCGTTCTGTAAGTGCATCACCTGAAGCAATGAGATAGATGAGAAATATGGAGCACGGAACTCCATCGCAACTTTCCAAATGCCCATTCCATTAATGGATAGTGTCAGAATCCCTTATACGTCACGGGCATTTAATGCCATGACATGTCCCTAAGTAGAGTATACCGTTTTTGGAACATCTTAAGTATTTGTTACAACTGCTTATACATTTACCAATCAAATCACCATCAAAATTTGTTAAAGGCTTCGCTTATGGATTTGTATCATACAAGAATGGTGGTAATTGTTTTTGTTACTAAATAACATTGACTGTCGAAATAATTTAATTGCCGCTATTTTCATTATAACATCACCTCCATATACCTTAATGATTTGTAAGATATTGCGTACAAATTGAGTTTTGAAATTATCGATCCATTATCAATATATTTTTTCATTTGATTACGCTAATCCATTTGTCAATAACTAACGGTTTCATCTGATCGACGAAATTGTCATTTGAATTCGTCGTTGTAATTGTCTCGACTTATATATAATGTTACAAGCTATCCTTTGATAGTTTGAGCAAAATACGTTGACCTGGGTTTGCAAGGCTGTATGGACTTAGTATTGTTTGTGTAAACACATTACATATTCATAATTCTGAATGATGAACGCATGTAGCAAAAACCAAGGGAGGGCAAAGTATGTGTGATTTGGTTGGCGTGAAGAATCGTCGTAAAACGAATTACTCATTAACGCCTATATGTGGCCTACTTTTGTGACGGCTGTACGGGAACAGCCGGTAGGAAGAACTTGGAATAGGTCCTTTGCACTGGTGTAACGGAACAATAATGAAATCAATAGTCAAAGCAGGTTATTATACACGCACGCCTTTGATACTTTAATTTATTATGACCAGAAGCGCGTAAGGATGACAAGGGACTTTGATGAAGGTACAATCCGATTTTTCAAAGTAGTTAATGCAGTTTCTTAAATGCTACTTAATATAGTCAAATAACTTTACACGGTTTTGTCCCACTGCATTGAACCCTCTGTAGTACACATCGGATTCTGACATATTCGCCCCTAAATTCGTCAGATATGTAGACATATCAGAAATTGTATTATTTATCATGTTGGTATGTTATTAGATCCTTGTGATTGTTACTGGATACTTGGCTTATCCCTTCAACAATACCTTGGGTGTATAAACAATGCGTTTACACTTCAGACAAACGGAGGCCAGGAACTGTAGAGCAACACAAATGCATTCCTCAGGAAATCTTGGCAACAGGTATTTCAGTCATAGGTCCTGTATGATTCACTTATTGATACATGCGCTGAGATTGTGATAGGTAATGCCGAAACCCTGATTCGCATTCACTCACAGAGGGGGTATCATACGAACTATATATGTGTGCATATCTGCGGCACGGATACACCAAGAGATTGTTGATTGTACTGCTGAGTGGGATGAGTGCCGACTGGATATAATCAACAATATCGATGTCAGCATCCTGTTGCTGAGGTCTGACAGGGCTATCGTATGAGACACGTGAAATATGCTGATTATGTTAGCAGCAGAGCACAAACATGGTATCATGATGTACGACCTGTGTGTGAATGCTACTAAAGTTCATTTCGAAATTAGCGGGTGGTGTTTTAGATCTGTGGCCGATTATATTTGCTTCCATTATATTTACTCATTATACAGCAGCACTAATTTGCGGCACACCAAGCATAGATAACATAGATATAACTCGGCAACCATATATCTAGGCTATGATAAAGGCGATACATTCTGGTGTTCTTCTTTCACTCCAGAATCATCATTCAATTTTCACGTAATACACCTGCCAACGCTGCAATTTATCTCCACTATAGTTTTTTGCCCGAGCATTCACACCAGTTAAAACGCATCTGTAAAAACAGTGTCCTTTGGGTGATAGGAACAATGGATTAATTTAAGGACTTGGTTGAAAATAAGGATGATTGGTTGTTTTACTATTTAATCACTGATATCGGAAACAAATTCGTCATGGCCTAATATTGGTGCACATTCAAATAATTGTCAAGGACACAATGTTGAATATTCGGCTGTTTTCGGTATACAACTTCAATCAAACTTGGTTATTCCGAATGGGATCATTCATCAATCACAGACGCGTTGATGTGATGTATCATATTCTAGTTATAATGCTGTATTGGATTCCGCAGATACTAGCTCAGCTATGAAACACAATTTTGCAAGGAAATGCATGGTGAGAGCATCTTCAGTTTCTGTCATTATGGATCTATCGTTAGTTTTGTTGGTATAACTATAAATTCATACCAAAATACGTGTTTTCATAAGCATGGTCTTAAAGTATTTTGTCTTAGTAAAGCATCATCGTATGTTGTCGCAATAAAAAGCGTGTTCTTATATTTCTTGCTTGGAATCGCTGGATTATTTCCTCACCTTGGAGCTGTCAACATTATCGATAAAATGCAATATTCCACGATATTTTGTACCTAGAATGTTGCAGCTAGGTGGCTTTACAGATGCCAATCTGCTTTCGTTATTGATAAGATGTGTCCTCGGTATTTGGGTTAATTAATTTTACTCAGCAATGGACATTTTCCTCCGAATTTCCTTTACCTTTTTTGCAGGTTACCAGTAACGTCCAAACAACTCATATTGCATTACTTTCGTCAACAAGCAGCAACATTTTATATATGTATAAATAAATATAAATATATACATATATATACATATATATATATATATACACACACATATATATGTATATATATATAAATATATATAGAATATATATATGTATATTTATATATACATATATATTGATATATATATATATATATATATATATATCGTATATATATATATATTTATATATATATATATATATATATATATATATATATATATATTATATCTATATATATATATATATATATATATATATATATATATATATATATATATATATATATATGTATATATATTATACATATGCATATGGACGAACGCGACTTTTAGTTAACAAATCGCCAACCGTTCGTTGACTTGGGTCCATAAAGTCAAGGCACTTTTTCTTTCAAAATGCTTAAAAAATATTTTGGTTTGACCATTTTAATATGATAGTTTTGTCTAAATAATGTACAAATATAATCTTTTACGAATGATTTCTTTTAATTTTGAATATTATGACGAAGTCAAATCTTAACAACTAACCATTCGTTGACTTTACCCGATAACCAAAATATCTTCCCTACAACCATACATACTTTTGCTCAAATGGTCAAAATATTGTTGAAACATGAGGGTAGAATGTATTAAGTTTAATTATTTAAAGATGTTTTTCTCATCTACAACTTTTAGTAAGTTCGCGCAACGCTACCATGATGGTTCATGATGATCACTTCTACAACAAATATTATGATTGTAATCCATGATGACAGAAAATGATTTCAAACTTTAGGTTTTCTGCAAATATACGCAAATATATTTCGGCACGAGATGTTGGATGCATACGTATAAATTAGTATCTTGACAATTTGCGGACAACCTTTAGAGGACCAAATGTATATACCAGCAATAACGAGTGACATTTTTTCATTGTATCATTTAAGATATGCCAAATTAATAGTTAATAAATAATGATAGCAAAAAATGTATATATATATATATATATACTATATATATATATATATATTTAAATATATGTATATATATACATGTGTATATATAATACATATGTATGATATGTATATATATATATATAAATATATATATATATATATATATATATATATATATATATATTTATATATATATATATAAATATATGTCACAACTCCTGCATATGCGATACGACATGTTAGGTCTCTGAAATACACCGGCATGTTAATCAAATTACCTAATTTGAACCAACACCGAGGCAGAATTCCACAATACAACTTATTTACCAGTATTGAGACCTGTATATTGATTTTTTTCTCGCAATGTTGGGTGAATAATCGCACCAAGTTGTTCGGGTCTGCTTACGATGGAACACGAATGCCTGGAACGGCATTGCCATTCAAAAACACTTCGCATATCAAAAGATAATGTCTTATATGCCGTATTTACTGCCTACAGCGCAATAACTTGGCCTTCAAGACGTCAATTGTGAAGTCGCCTTGTGTGCGAAGTGCTGCTGTCTGCGGATGCCTTCTCTGTGGCGTTCAGTTGTATATTTTGTGAAACTCGACCTGCGAGTAAGAGGAATCCCACTAAGAATCAATATGGTGGAGTTAAAATTATTTTTTCCCGTACGTATCTTTACATTGCTTTGCGACTTAACCAGCTTCCAGTGTAGTAATGCAACCAAATGGAACCATAATGGGCATTGGATGTGTTGCTGATAAATGCTTCGTGCAGACAAAGGTAACTGTCACTAACGGTCTTTCGACGTGTATACGGTATTTCATTCAACCTCTGATAAGTCGTGTCAAAGAAAAGCTTGCAAGTAATGAAACACATCTTGTTGTAAATAACTGGTGTATTGAATTCGACAGTTTAAAATTGTCTATTTCATGGATGTTGCCCTTCTGTTGTTGTCACGCGATTACATAAATACACATCAATTATTGATATATACACAATGCGAGTGATATCTTACCCTGATACAGTATAATAAATAATGAATATATACAAGTGTGATATCAAATGCTACTGATGATGTTTTGATATTAATGTCATAGCTCACATTGCCTATTAAGTGGGCCTTGGTGGTCAAACCAGAAATCAGCTCCTTTCCATGTGGAAGCACAAACTCATTGATCACTATCCCGTCATTTATGGTAAAGGCGACGCGGAAGCTCAGCCATTAAGCTGCCTATATGTACTGTTCACCGTCTTTTCGGAAACGACCGTGAGAAACTTTTCCTACTGTATAAAGAAACAACCTCCATGTATCACTTCCTGTTGATTTGTCCAAGATGCAAATTGATGCTGTTGTACATTTATTGGTCATTTGTTGTAGATGGCTAAGTGGATGCTATTCACAAAGTAGCAGGGTGTTTAGGCTATAACAATGAGAGACCGCGAGTTTTTATCCGCTACGCGGCGCCACGGAGCAATGCGGTCCCTCGCCCACTTCCGGTGGTCTAGTACACACGGTTTACATAGAAGATTGAGTACTACGTTATTTTTGATCGAAACCTTCCGAGTTACTACGCCTTTCAGGAAAAATGGTGTCAACCTCGCCTCAACATTCACCCGCCGCATGTATATCCTGCAGCTCTTCCCCCAGGAAACCAATATGGAATTGCCAATGACCACTTTCTCCACAAGATGAGGGATACACCTCTGGGACCAGCCAGTAGTATAGCTTGGCACATGGAAAGATGCAACAGACTGAAGTCATCCGAGTTTGACAGGCTGTGCAAAGTATGTTACATCTCACAAGATAATATTGTGCCTATTTTACCATACATGGTCAGTGTGAACAACCAGCTGACCCACAACAGCCAACACGACTACTTGTACCAGATTTAGGGCCTATTATTTTGTATAAACAATCGACTTTGCCATCTGGTGGTGTTTACCTGTAAGAGCATGATGATTGTTCCTGTGAAACCGTGACAATGACTTTATTTCTGCTATGGTTGCAAAGTTAGAGTTTTTTTTCAGGGACCACATTAAAAATGATGTGCTTGATTCCATGTATTTGCATAATTTCTGTTACTAAATTTGTGAAGTCTTGTGAACTGACTTTGTCCAAAAATAATTATTTACCTGCACTTCTAGTTGCATATTGTCTATGGTGGAATATATGATAAGCTCTTTGGAGTCCAAAGTGTTTTATTTCTGGGTTATTCAATGTAAAAACATGAACATGAAAGAGACAAACATTAGTAGGTTACAAAACAACTTTATCTTCACAACGTCAAGTGAAGGATTATTATAAATTACATAAATCAGTTCATTGTATAAAATGACAATTATATACAACCCCCGGGATAAGACCTTTTAGTGAGATTCATATAATATCACACCCACATTCGTAGATACAAATGATATCCTCTCATCTACACATCACGTGAGGCTGTAATGGAGACAATGCACACCCGACAATTAAATAGCATATAAACAGAAAAAGATTATGTCTGAGGAAATCTGGACCTCACCGTTGTTTATTGGTTCCATTTTTAAAGTTTGTCGTCCACGATGCGCATCGCAATGACAGTGACAACTTAACCCTACACAATTTACCACTATCTATATCACATAACAGGGTGACGTAGTGCCGACTGCGAGAATTCTTCGTCAAATTGGAACAAAATGGAAACGAATATGGTGTTGTTACGCGTCAACTGTGAAATAAGCGATAACTTCCGGCCGAGCGTAGGACCGCATTGCTCTGTGCCACCACCTATCGGTCTAAGTGGCAACACGGTCTCTCAATAGATTCTTGTCACTTTACGATTGTCCCCAGTTGAGCTCCATTCACATTAACAATTTATAAACCTCTTAAGTGGATGATATGTCATGCGAAATATCTCACATGCGTGCCTTTGTTTTCTTCAATATTTGTCAAGAATTCATTGTGCGTGCCTTTGGGGCATCCCATCTACTGCTGGACACACTGCATAATAGCTATATTTCTGCATAATTCACATTTACATATTGATGAAAAAACGAAGCTACTGCACATGCAAATTAAGAAACTCACTTGCATCGCCACCTCTCCTTATGTCATGGGAGTAATGATCTAACGTTAAATAGTCACCTCTCCTTATGTCATGGGAGTAATAATCTAACGTTAAATAGTCACCTCTCCTTATGTCATGGTAGTTATGATCTAGCGTTAAATAGTCACCTCTCCTTATGTCATGGGAGTAATGATCTAACGTTAAATAGTCACCTCTCCTTATGTCATGGGCGTAATGATCTAACGTTAAATAGTCACCTCTCCTTATGTCATGGTAGTTATGATCTAGCGTTAAATAGTCACCTCTCCTTTTGTCATGGGAGTAATGACCTAACGTTAAATAGTCACCTCTCCTTATGTCATGGGAGTAATGACCTAACGTTAAATAGTCACCTCTCCTTATGTCATGAGAGTAATGACCTAACGTTAAATAGTCACCTCTCCTTATGTCATGGGAGTAATGACCTAACGTTAAATAGTCACCCCTCCTTATGTCATGGTAGTAATGACCTAACGTTAAATAGTCACCTCTCCTTAAAATAAGGGTAACATCATCTTTTCATGGCAGCTGTTTGGATAATGCTAAAATCACTTTACAACTACTCGTCCACTAAGGATGAAATCCGCATCGAACTTGTATTCGTATATAGGTTTGTTCCGGGTTTACATCAACCCTACTATGTAAGCAACATCAGATGGCAACTGAGCAATTACAAATTGTAGCTTCAATGCACGTTAATCGATGCGACCACAATGGACTAGAAACAAATATAATCCTTGGCAATAAATTAGTAAAATTGATTGGATGCAATAGTGTCCTACCGTAGTCGATACTGAAAGAGAATAATTAATTCATTTATCGAGATGAGAATTCAGTGAGAATATTTCAACTCATAGCTTGTTTATCCCGGGGACTGCACTTTATTCAAATACTGCAACTCCACAATGGCTTAGTGAACGCTTCCAACAATCGATTATGCAGAGAGAACAAAATGAATTTGCAATGTTCAGGTAAGATGTTGGGTCATTCTGTAAGTCTGTTAGAATTCCGGTACGTTAATTATGACAAATATCTATTTAAAGATAGTGCGATAGTTCAGACACGTAAGGCTCTTTAATGGCTGCTAAGCAGAGGAAGGCACAATCAGTTTTGACAATATAACCACCTTAATATTATATTGGAATGAATCCAACAAATGTGCAGGTCAATGCATGAACATCATAATTCGTTCAATGTGAAATGATGTCAACAATTCTGAGCCATGGGTTGTATCGCCAAAGCTATCCAGTCACATGGATAAGGTACTAAACACCATGGATATTAATCTGAACTTGATGATGATACAGCGTAACAAGCCTTTCAGGCTATGTGCTACGTTATGCCTGGAAACCAAGTGTGTGGAAATCTCCATTGGTTCTCATAATCAGCAACCGCCACTATAAATTGCGGGAGGCAGATAAGCATGAGATTGAAACCATGGCTGGGCGCTCTCATAAATCTAGCTGCGTTCAACTTAATTTTGGATTATGTTCTCGCTCGCATCTATTCGTGAACATGCATATACAATGAAAGATAATGTATCAACGCCAAATCTCCCACGAATCACAGGTAAGATCGATTTCATTTCAATGATTCCTCTTAGTTTCAAACCGTGCGGGGGCACGGTAAGTAATAGGAGCAGGCGATGAACACTCGGACATGTGAAGGCAAGCATAATGTGCACGATCGCAAACAGATCGTTTATTATTGGTGTCTTAGGCACCAACTACATTGTCAAATAAACACTACGATATAATATTGACTAGAACTGATTTGGGAAATAGAATTTATAGGAACCAGACTAAAACTAAAAACACGGGTTTTCCAACTTTTATGATCGGGTAGAAAGCATTTTTGTGTTTCACCAACTTGCGCGATGAGCGAATATGCAAGGGGTAGGCCTTGTCAGACTAATATAAATCCCTTGCCAGAGATAATTGCCTGTACGTTAGAAGTGCAAATTGCAGCTGCCCGAGGTATCAACTACTATTGTCCCTAATGCAGGAAGCTAATGAGTCATGAATGATCGCCATTCAATGCTGAGTACGTGAGAAAGCGACTTAAGAAAATAGGGATTAAGTGCTTCTCTCTAATCCAGGAACCAAACAAGTGACGTACGATAACTACGTAATGCTGACTGTGGCCAGCATGCCATATAAAACTATGCGACTATAGAAAGCAAAGCCTTAAGTACTTCTCTGTACTTCTCGATGTCTGAAAGTAGTCGGAATACTGAGGAGTAATTAAAACCATTGCCAATACGCGATAAAAGAGGTCGGGACGCAGAATGAAATGATACGCCTACAACAATGATAATGTGATACCAACATTCTTATTTATTCATTTACGTAAATGTCTTTGGGAAGAAAACATGTTTTTCGTTTGTAAGGATCCGACAAAAGTTTAAAATATCTTTATTTGTAAGTTAACGAATCATGGCTGCATGAGGAATGACACAACAGCACGCTAATCAACCGGTCACAGCAGAATGATGCCCTTCGTGAGGGTAAGGTCTTTAAAGCGGGGAGCTTGATTGATTATAACGACAAAGCCTGCGGTTAGATTTACCAACATGCCGCATGGATGTCCGGTCCATTGAAAGGAAACTATCACCCAGTGTTCGGCCTAGTGAAGAAAGCTGTTTGTAGTCTTCTCTTTTCCCATGTAATTATACACACTGTGGAATGTAACATATGTTTGCTTGAAATTCCTCCGATACATTGCATCATGGCAATCAATCAACAAGGGTTCAATGCTAACAAAAGTGCTTGAAGCATCGAAATGGCTATTGTATGATGGACAATTCCTCGTACTTATAGATTTTGGTAGCGTTTGTCATCTCGAGTGATGAAGGTTAATGGTTATGTGGTTTGGTGGCATCTGACTTAAATGGCATTCGGATATTTATGACGACACAACAGCTAGTAACTGCAACAAGCGAAGCGGTTCATAACGTAATATTGTATCACACTATCTGGGAATTGCGTCCTAAACCTGCGGCCAATTTTTTAAACGTATCCTTATTTGTGCCTAAAACATTGTTATCTTGATCAATCTATCCAGAAGTTCCAATGTCTCAATCATAGTTCTTTCGTTTGTACGCATATTTAGAGAAAATAGCACGCCTTAAATGTAGGATATTCGTCTATTGAAACGGTTGTCATCAGGGAAGGTAAATGTATGGATCAGCACGCAACAAATCTGGGTTATTGTTCAAGCATACGAGGTATTATGAGCACCAGGCAGAACAGCATTAATATGTGATAGCAATGCATATGTCAGATGCAAGCGTCTATATTTCATTAAAGGCATTATTCAAATGATGAACATTTATGATGTCAGCGAATTCGAGTGACTAGTCGTTTAATTAGGCCACAAAAATAACAGTAGAGCTCAAGATGTCGCCAAAAACCATTTAGAAGTGACTCATCCATTCTCCCTCATAGCTACACGCACAATTGTTAAGTTGAAAGAAGCAGCGTAGATGTCTAATGGCGTATGAAAAGTTTGAATTTAGGATTGATTGGATTATGATTAGGTCGAGGATAAGTAGATGGGTAAGAACGATTATTTAAACTGTTATTGATATAACCTATTCATTATCATTATATAACGCAACACGTGCTATTGTCATTTATATACTTAACTGTCGGGCCATTACATACCCTGACACTAGTCAAAGACAAAGGTTCAATCCTTAGTTGACACTGCACACGTTGAACTAAAATTTAGAATACAATTTTGCAAATGAAGCCATGAATCTTAAAGTGCCCATCGCACGGTTATAGGTACTTCGCTGAAATCAATTCATAATGTGATCAATAAACTCAAACCGGTCCAATAACCATCGCATCTGATCAGTTAAGGCCAAGATTTGATAAAATGTCAGTTCAAATTAGCGCGCCCGACAAAACGTTGCGGCAGCCATTATCTAGGTCAACCATGCGTGTGACGTCAGGTAAGGCGATTAATATTCATTCTCGATACGCCAGACTCATCTTTAAAGTTGAATTTCGATCCGAAAGCGAGCACTTTGGCGACAAATACATAGACAGAATAAGTACTTCTGGGTTATATTTCAGTAATCTGGCGAAAAAAATGAAAATTAACGCGCCCGACAAAACGTTGCGGCAGCCATTATCTAGGTCACCCATGCGTTTGACGTCAGGTAAGGGAGATTAATTATTCATGAGCTCGTCGTCTCGATACGCCAGACTCATCTTTAAAGTCGAATTTCGATCCGAAAGCGCGCACTTCGGTGACTAATACATAGACAGAATAGGTACTTCTGGCTTATATTTCCGTAATCTGGCGAAAAAAATGACATGATTTTTCGTGCGATAGGCACTTTAAATCTACAGAAGAGCTCATGGGGCACTTTAGATGCTGCATCCGTTCTGTAAGTGCATCACCTGAGGCAATGAGATAGATGAGAAATATGGAGCACGAAACTCCAACTTTCCAAATGCCCATTCCATTAAAGGATATGTCAGAACCCCTTATAGGTTACGGGCATTTAATGCCATGACATGTCCCTAAGTAGAGTATACCATTTTTGGAACATCTTATGTATTTGTTACAACTGCTTATACATTTATCTATCAAATCACCATCCAAATTTGTTAAAGACTTCGCTTATGGATTTGTATCATACAAGAATGGTGGTAATTTGTTTTGTTACTAAATAACATTGATTGTCGAAATACTTTAATTGCCGTTATTTTCAATATAACATCATCTACATATACCTTAATGATTTGTAAGATATTGCGTACAAATTGCGTTTTGAAATTATCGATCCATTATCAATATCTTTTGTCAATTGATTACATCAATCCCTTTGTCAATAACTAACGGTTTCATTTAATCGACGAATTTTTTTTTGAATTCGTCGTTGTAATTGTCTCATCTTATATATAATGTTACAAGCTATCCCTTGATAGTTTGAGCAAAATACGTCGACCTGGGTTTACAAGGCTGTATGGACTTAGTATTGTTTGTGTAAACACATCACATGTTCATTATTCTGAATGATGCACCCATGTAGCAAAAACCAAGGGAGGGCAAAGTATGTGTGCGATGGTTGGCGTGAAGAATCGGCGTAAAAACGAATTACTCATTAACGCCTATATGTGGCCTAATTTTGTGACGGCTGTACGGGAACAGCCGGAAGGAAGAACTTGGAATAGGTCCTTTGCACTGGTGTAACGGAACAATAATGAAATCAATAGTCAAAGCAGGTTATTATACACGCACGCCTTTGATACTCTAATTTATTATGACCAGAAGCACGTAAGGATGACAAGGGACTTTGAGGTACAATCTGATTTTTTAATGCAGTTTCTTAAATGCTACTTAATATAGTCCCATCAAGCCATATATCTTTACACGGATTTGTCCGACTGCATGGTACCCTCTGTACTCGGATTCTGACACATTCGCCCCTTAACTCGTCAGATATGTAGACATATCAGAAATTGTATTATTTATCATGTTGGTATGTTATTAGATCCTTGTGATTGTTACTGGATACTTGGGTTATCCCTACAGCAATACCTTGGGTGTATAAACAATGCGTTTAAAACTTCAGACAAACGGAGGCCAGGAACTGTAGAGCAACACAAATGCATTCCTCAGGAAATCTCGGCAACAGGTATTTCAGTCATAGGTCCTGTATGATTCACTTATTGATACATGCGCTGCGATTGTGATAGGTAATGCCGAAACCCTGATTCGCATTCACTCACAGAGGGGGTATCATACGAACTATATATGTGTGCATATCTGCGGCACGGATACACCAAGAGATTGTTGATTGTACTGCTGAGTGGGATGAGTGCGGACTGGATATAATTAACAATATCGATGTCAGCATCCTGTTGCTGAGGACTGACAGGGCTATCGTATGAGACACGTGGATAATGCTGATTATGTTAGCAACAGAGCACAAACATGGATTCCTCGGTATCATAATGTACGACCTGTGTGTGAATGCTACTAAAGCTCAATTCGAAATTAGCGGGTGGTGTTTTAGATCTGTGGCCGATTATATTTGCTTCCATTACATTCACTCATTATACAGCAGCACTAATTTGCGGCACACCAAGCATAGATAACATAGATATAACCCGGCAACCATATATCTAGGCTATGATAAAGGCGATACATCCTGGTGTTCTTCTTTCACTCCAGAATCATCATTCAATTTTCACGTAATACACCTGCCAACGCTGCAATTTATCTCCACTATAGTTTTTGGCCCGAGCTTTCACACCAGTTAAAACGCATCTGTAAAAACAGTGTCCTTTGGGTGATAGGAACAATGGATAAATTTAAGATCTTAGTTGAAAATAAGGATAATTGGTTGTTTTACTATTTAATCATTGATATCGGAAACAAATTCGTCATGGCCTACCATTAAGATAATGTCACTTCAGACGATACGATAACTTATCTGTTGGTGCACATTCAATTAATTGTCAATGACACAATGTTGAAAATTCGGCTGTTTTCGGTATACAACTCCAATCAAACTTGGTTATTCCGAATGGGATCATTCATCAATCACAGACGCGTTGATGTGATGTATCATATTCTAGTTATAATGCTGTATTGGATTCCGCAGATACTAGCTCAGCTATGCAACACAATTTTGCAAGGAAATGCATGGTGAGAGCATCTTCAGTTTCTGTCATTATGGATCTATCGTTAGTTTTGTTGGTATAACTATAAATTCATACCAAAAGATGTGTTTTCATAAGCATGGTCTTAAAGTATTTTGTCTTAGTAAAGCATCATCGTGTGTTGTC
This sequence comes from Urechis unicinctus, assembly GCA_034190875.2. Taxonomy (NCBI): domain Eukaryota; kingdom Metazoa; phylum Annelida; class Polychaeta; order Xenopneusta; family Urechidae; genus Urechis; species Urechis unicinctus. The sequence goes on along the minus strand of CM067350.1, from coordinate 13,107,309 downwards.
GCAATAAAAAGCGTGTTCTTATATTTCTTGCTTGGAATCGCTGGATTATTTCCTCACCTTGGAGCTGTCAACATTATCGATAAAATGCAATATTCCACAATATTTTGCACCTAGAATGTTGCAGCCAGGTGGCTTTACAGATGCCAAGCTGCTTTCGTAATTGATAAGATGTGTCCTCGGGATTTGGGTTAATTAATTTTACTCAGCAATGGACATTTTCCTCCGAATTTCCTTTACCTTTTCTGCAGGTTACCAGTAACGTCCAAACAACTCATATTGCATTATTTTCGTCAACAAGCAGCAACATTTTATATATGTATATATAAATATAAATATATATATATATATATATATATACACATATATATATATATATATATATATATATATATATATATATATATATATATATACATATGTATATATAATATGTATATGTATATTTATATATACATTATATATATATATATATATATATATATATATATATATATATATATCTATATATATATATATATATATATATATATATATATATATATATATATATATATATATATATATATATATATATATATTTATACATATGCATATGGACGAACGCGACTTTTAGTTAACAAATCGCCAACCGTTCGTTGACTTGGGTCCATAAGGTCAAGGCACTTTTTCTTTCAAAATGCTTAAAAACAATTTGGTTTGACCATTTGAATTTGATAGTTTTGTCTAAATAATGTACAAATATAATCTTTTACGAATGATTTCTTTTAATTTTGAATATTATGACGATGTCAAATTTTAACAACTAACCATTCGTTGACTTTACCCGATAACCTAAATATCTTCCCTACAACCATTCATACTTTTGCCCAAATGGTCAAAATATTTTTGAAACATGAGGGTAGAATATATTAAGTTTAATTATTTAAAGATTTTTTCCCATCTACAACTTTTAGTAAGTTCGCGCAACGCTACCATGATGGTTCATGATGATCACTTCTACAACAAATAGGTTTTCTGCAAATATACGCAAATATATTTCGGCACGAGATGTTGGATGTATACGTATAAATTAGTATCTTGACCATTTGTGGACAACCTTTAGAGGACCAAATGTATATACCAGCAATAACGAGTGACATTTTTTCATTGTATCATTTAAGATATGCCAAATTAATAATTAATAAATAATGATAGCAAAAATGTATATATATATATATATACATATATATATATATATTTATAAATATATGTATATATATATATGTGTATATATATATACATATGTATGTATATATCTATTTATATTTGTATATATATATATATATATATATATATATATATATATATATATATATATATATATATATATATATATATATATATATATATATATAAAAATATATATAAATATACGACATGTTAGGTCTCCGAAATACACCGGCATGTTAATCAAATTACCTAATTTGAACCAACACCGAGGCAGAATTCCACGATACAACTTATGTACCAGTATTGAGAACTGCATATTGAATTTTTTCTCGCAATGTTGGGTGAATAATCGCACCAAGTTGTTCGGGTCTGCTTACGATGGAACACAAATGCCTGGAACGGCATTGCCATTCAAAAACACTTCGCATAACAAAAGATTATGTCTTATATGCCGTATTTACTGCCTACAGCACAATAACTTGGCCTTGAAGACGTCAATTGTGAAGTCGCCTTGTGTGCGATGTGTTGCTGTCTGCGGATGCCTTCTCTGTGGCGTTCAGTTGTATATTTTGTGACACTCGACAAACGAGTAAGAGGAATCCCACTAAGAATCAATATGGTGGAGTTAAAATTATTTTTTCCCGTACATATCTTTACATTGCTTTGCGACTTAACCAGCTCCCAGTGTAGGAATGCAACCAAATGGAACCATAATGGGCATTGGATGTGTTGCTGATAAATGCTTCGTGCAGCCAAAGGTAACTGTCACTAACGGTCTTTCGACGTGTATACGGAATTTCATTCAACCTCTGATAAGTCGTGTCAAAAAAAAGCTAGCAAGTAATGAAACACATCTTGTTGTAAATAACTGGTGTATTGAGTTCGACAGTTTAAAATTGTCTATTTCATGGATGTTGCCCTTCTGTTGTTGTCACGCGATTACATAAATACACATCAATTATTGATATATACACAAGGCGAGTGATATCTTACCCTGATACAATATAATAAATAATGAATATATACAAAGTGTGATATCAAATGCTACTGATGATGTTTTGATATTATTGTCATAGCTCACATTGCCTATTAAGTGGGCCTTAGTGGTTAAAACAGAAATCAGCTCCTTTCCATGTGGAAGCACAAACTCATTGATCACTATCCCGTCATATATGGTAAAGGCGACGCGGAAGCTCAGCCCTTAAGCTGCTTATATGTACTGTTAACCGTCTTTTCGGAACCGACCGTGAGTAAACCTCCATGTATCACTTCCTGTTGATTTGTCCAACATGCAAAGTGATGCTGTTGTACAGTTATTGGTCATTTGTTGTAGATGGCTTAGTGGATGCTATTCACAAAGTAGCAGGGTGTTTAGGCTATAACAATGAGAGACTGCGAGTTTTTATCCGCTACGCGGCGCCACGGAGAAATGCGGTCCCTCGCCCGCTTCCGGTGGTCTAATACACACAATTTACATAGAAGATTGAGTACTACGTTATTTTTGATCGAAACCTCTCGAGTTACATCGTTGATATCCATGACTTATGTATAAGTACGGTCGTCTGACCATACAGCAATTGAAAATTGAGCTGTAGAAGCGAAATGCGAAGATTAGCGGAACTTATTGAAAGGTGAGTTGCAATCGTTTGCTCGATCTGTATATTTTGTGTTTACGTTGGGATGACTCATTACTCTGACCCAGTTTCTTCCATGTAATCACTATGTTCCTTTCTTATTAATTGTGGTTATGCTATTTTGTCTTCCCTTCGATCAAATAATCTGTTGCAGTTGTTTTATAAATAACAAGAACACCGGGTTAGTGTTTTCCACCCTCACCCCCACCATTTCTACCTAGCTAAATACAAGCAGAATCCTGAGTATGGGTATTTATAGGAAACTGCTTGTAATCGCCATATGTATAACCCAGTCAATATAGTTGTGGTTTATTGAGGTGTTGCCATTTTTTTTGCAGGTTTGAAGCTTATGATAGCAACAACAACTTCAACTGAGCAGAAAATGTTGGCCAGAATTATCACATCAACAAACCTGAGGGAACCAAGTAACATCCTGATTGATTCTTTGTTGGCTTACCTACCAGTCTTTACCAATATATTTTTATTACTGATAAATTATCAGTTATGAATGATTATTAGTAAGAATATTATCACGTTACCTCTGTACTTGTTTGAGTAAAAAGTCAAAAGTTAAAGATGCTTGTGTGTTCTAAGCTTAGTATGCTTGTGTATTATCAGGTATAGGAACACCCTGCCACCCTACATGTATATGGCCCAGGTGGCAGTATATATCCGTTACTTCAATAAAGAACTAACCAAAGATGCAAAAGGACTTTACGCTGAAGGATTCCTCAGCTCCCTAACAGCTACCTCTGTCCTTTACTCTGACCACTTTTTTTAATCAGAGGTGGATGCTGTGCGCAGTAGAGGAAGTCTGTGGAGAATGAGGTTGATGTGGTTATCTACCCAGGAAACCAATATGGAATAGCCAATGACTACTTTCTCCACTAGATGAGGGATACACCTCTGGGACCAGCCAGTAGTATAGCTTGGCACATGGAAAGATGCAAGAGACTGAAGTCATCCGAGTTTGGCAGGCTGTGCAAAGTATGTTACATCTCACAAGAAAGTATTGCGCATATTGTACCATACCTGGTCAGTGTGAACAACCACCTGACCCTCAACAGCCAACACGACTACTTTAACCAGATTCAGGGCCTGTTATTTTGTACAAACAGTCGACTTTGCCATCTGGTGGTGTTTACCTGTAAGAGCATGAAGATTGTTCCTGTGAAACCGTGACAATGACTTTATCTGTGCTATGGTTGCAAAGTTAGAGGGGTTTTTTCAGGGACCACTTTAAAAATGATGTGCTTGATTCCATGTATTTGCACAATTTCGGTTACTAAATTTGTGAAGTCTCGTGAACTGATTTTTTCCAAAAATAATTATTTACCTGCACCTCTAGTTGCATATTGTCTATGGTGGAATATATGATAAGCTCTTTGGAGTCCAAAGTGTTTTATTTCTGGGTTCTTTAATGTAAAAAACATGAACATGGAAGAGACAAACATTAGTAGGTTACAAAACAACTTTATCTGCACAACGTTAAGAGTACTTGAGTGAAGGATTATTATAAATTACATATATCAGTTCATTGTATAACATGACAACTATATACAATCCCCGGAATAAGACCTTTAGTGAGATTCATATAATATCACACCCACATTCGTAGATACAATTGATATCCTCTCATCTACACATCACGTGAGGCAGTAATGGGGACAATGCACACCCGACAATTCAATAGCATATACACAGAAAAAGATTATGTCTGAGGAAATCTGGACCTCACCGTTGTTTATTGGTTCCATTTTGAAAGTTTGTCGTCCACGCTGCGCAGCGCAATGACAGTGGCAACTTTACCCTACACTATTTACCACTATCTATATCACATAACAGGGTGACGTAGTGCCGACTGCGAGAATTCTTCGTCAAAGTGGAACAAAATGGAAACGAATATGGTGTTGTTGCGTAAACTGTGAAATAAGCGATAACTTCCGGCCGAGCGTGGGACCGCATTGCTCTGATCCACCACCTATCGGTCTAAGTGGCACCACGGTCTCTCATTAGATTCTTGTCACTTTACGATTGTCCCCAGTTACGCTCCCTTTACATTAGCAATTTATAAAATTTATAAAGTGGATGATATGTCATGCGAAATACCTCACATGCGTGCCTTTGTTTTCTTCAATATTTGTCAAGAATTCATTGTGCGTGCCTTTGGGGCATCCCATCTACTGCTTGGACACACTGCATAATAGGTATATTTCTGCATAATTCACATTTACATATTGATGAAAAAACGAAGCTACTGCACATGCAAATAAAGAAACTCACTTGCATCGCCACCTCTCCTTATGTCATGGGAGTAATGATCTAACGTTAAATAGTCACCTCTCCTTATTTCATGGGAGTAATGATCTAACGTTAAATAGTCACCTCTCCTTATGTCATGGTAGTAATGATCTAACATTAAATAGTCACCTCTCCTTAAAATAAGGGTAACATCATCTTTTCATGGCAGCTGTTTGGATAATGCTAAAATCACTTTACAACTACTCGTCCACTAAGGATGAAATCCGCATCGAACTTGTATTCGTATATAGGTTTGTTCTGGGTTTACATCAACCCTACTAGGTAAGCAACATCAGATGGCAACTGAGCAATTACAAATTGAAGCTTCAATGCACGTTAGTCGATGCGACCACAATGGACTAGAAACAAATATAATCCTTCGCAATAAATTAGTAAAATTGATTGGATGCAATAGTGTCCTACCGTAGTCGATACTGAAAGAGAATAATTAATTCATTTATCGAGATGAGAATGCAGTGAGAATATTACAACTCATAGCTTGTTTATCCCGGGGACTGCACTTTATTCAAATACTGCAACTCCACAATGGCTTAGTGAACGCTTCCAACAATCGATTATGCAGAGAGAACAAAATGAATTTGCAATGTTCAGGTAAGATGTTGGGTCATTCTGTAAGTCTGTTAGAATTCCGGTACGTTAATTATGACAAATATCTATTTATAGATAGTGTGATAGTGCAGACACGTAAGGATGAGTTGGCTCCTTAATGGCTGCTAAGCAGAGGAAGGCGTTTGATCGGATAATTATGGCACAATCAGTTTTGACAATATAACCTCCTCAATATTATATTGGAATGAATCCAACGAATGTGCAGGTCAATGCATGAACATCATAATTCGTTCAATGTGAAATGATGTCAACAATTCTGAGCCATGGGTTGTATCGCAAAAATCTATCCAGTCACATGGATAAGGTACTAAACACCATGGATATTAATCTGAACTTGATGATGATACAGCGTAACAAGCCTTTCATGATATGTGCTACGTTATGCCTGGAAACCAAGTGTGTGAAAATCTCCATTGGTTCTCATAACCAGCAACCGCCACTATAAATAGCGGGAGGCAGATAATCATGAGATTGAAACCATGGCTGGGCGCTCTCATATATCTAGCTGCGTTCATCTTAATTTTGGATTATGTTCTCGCACGCATCTATTCGTGAACATGCATATACAATGAAAGATAATGTATCAACGCCAAATCTCCCACGAATCACAGGTAAGATCGATTTCATTTCAATGATTCCTCTTCGTTTCAAACCGTGCGGGGGCAGGGTGAGTTATAGGAGCAGGCGATGAACACTCAGACATATGAAGGCAAGCATAATGTGCACGATCGCAAACAGATCGTTTATTATTGGTGTCTTAGGCACCAACTACATTGCAAATAAACACTACGATATAATATTGACTAGAACTGATGGGCAAACCAGATCGGGTTTTCCAACTTTTATGATGGTGATCTTATGTGTTTCACCAACTTGCGCGATGACGAATATGCAATTGTCAGAATAAATCCCTTGCCAGAGATAATTGCCTGTACGTTAGAAGTGCAAATTGCAGCTGCCCGAGGTATCAACTACTATTGTCCCTAATGCAGGAATGAGTCATGAATGATTGCCATTCAATGCTGAGTTAGCGAAATAGGGATTAAGTGCTTCTCTCTATCCAGGAAACCAAACAAGTGACGTACGAAACTACTGAATGCTGACTGTGGCCACATGCGGGTTATAAAACTATGCAACTATTTCTGAAAGTCGGGTAGATAGCATTGAGGAGTACTTAAACCAACGATCGCCAATACGCGATGAAAGAGGTCGGGACGCAGAATGAAATGATACGCCTACAGCAATGATAATGTGATACCAACATTCTTATTTATTCATTTACGTAAATGTCTTTGGGAAGAAAACATGTTTTGCGTTTGTAAGGATCCGACAAAAGTTTAAAATATCTTTTTTTTGCAAGTTACGAATCATGGCTGCATGAGGAATGACACAACAGCACGCTAATCAACCGGTCACAGCAGAATGATGCCCTTCGTGAGGGTAAGGTCTTTAAAGCGGGGAGCTTGATTGATTATAACGACAAAGCCTGCGGTTAGATTTACCAACATGCCGCATGGATGTCCGGTCCATTGACAGGAAACTATCACCCAGTGTTCGGCCTAGTGAATAAAGCTGTTTGTAGTCTTCTCTTTTCCCATGCAATTAGACACACTGTGGAATGTAACATATGTTTGCTTGAAATTCCTCCGATACATTGCATCATGGCAATCAATCAACAAGGGTTCAATGCTAACAAAAGTGCTTGGAGCATCGAAATATGGCTATTGTATGATGGAAAATTCCTCGTACTTATAGATGTTGGTAGCGTTTGTCATCTCGAGTGATGAAGGTTAATGGTTATGTGGTTTGGTGGCATCTGACTTAAATGGCATTCGGAGATTTAAGACGACACAACAGCTAGTAACTGCAACAAGCGAAGCGGTTCAGAGCGTATCTGGGAATTGCGTCCTAAACCTGCGGCCAATTTTTTTAAACGTATCCTTATTTGTGCCTAAAACATTGTTATCTTGATCAATCTATCCAGAAGTTCCAATGTCTCAATCATAGTTCTTTCGTTTCTACGCATATTTAGAGAAAATAGCACGCCTTAAATGTGGGATATTCGTCTATTGACATGGTTGTCATCAGGGAAGGTAAATGTATGGATCAGCACGCAACCAATCTGGGTTATTGTTCAAGCATACGAGGTATTATGAGCACCAGGCAGAACAGCATTATAATGTGATAGCAATGCATATGTCAGATGCAAGCGTCTATTTCATTAAAGGCATTATTCAAATGATGAACATTTATGATGTCAGCGAATTCGAGTGACTAGTCGGTTAATTAGGCCACAAAAATAACAGTAGAGCTCAAGATGTCGCCAAAAACCATTTAGAAGTGACTCATCCATTCCCCTCATAGCTACACGCACAATTGTTAAGTTGAAAGAAGCAGCGTAGATGTCTAATGGCCTATGAAAAGTTTGAATTTTGGATTGATTGGATTATGATTAGGTCGAGGATAAGTAGATGGGTAAGAACGATTATTTAAACTGTTATTGATATAACCTATTCATTATCATTATATAACGCAACACGTGCTATTGTCATTTATATACTTAACTGTCGGGCTATTACATACCCTGACACTAGTCAAAGACAAAGGTTCAATCCTTAGTTGACACTGCGCACGTTGAACTAAAATTTAGAATACAATTTTGCAAATGAAGCCATGAATCTTAAATCTACAGAAGAGCTCATGGGGCACTTTAGATGCTGCATCCGTTCTGTAAGTGCATCACCTGAGGCAATGAGATAGATGAGAAATATAGAGCACGGAACTCCAACTTTCCAAATGCCCATTCCATTAAAGGATATGTCAGAACCCCTTATACGTTACGGGCATTTAATGCCATGACATGTCCCTAAGTAGAGTATAGCATTTATGGAACATCTTATGTATTTGTTACAACTGCTTATACATTTACCTATCAAATCACCATCCAAATTTGTTAAAGGCTTCGCTTATGGATTTGTATCATACAAGAATGGTGGTAATTTGTTTTGTTACTAAATAACATTGATTGTCGAAATACTTATTTCGTTATTTTCAATATAACATCATCTAGATATACCTAATGATTTGTAAGATATTGCGTACAAATTGAGTTTTGAAATTATCGATCCATTATCAATATATTTGTCAATTGATTACATCAATCCCTTTGTCAATAACTAACTGTTTCATTTAATCGACGATTTTTTTTTTTGAATTCGTCGTTGTAATTGTCTCAACTTATATATAATGTTACAAGCTATTCCTTGATAGTTTGAGCAAAATACGTCGACCTGGGTTTACAAGGCTGTATGGACTTAGTATTGTTTGTGTAAACACATCACATGTTCATTATTCTGATGATGCACCCATGTAGCAAAAACCAAGGGAGGGCAAAGTATGTGTGCGATGGTTGGCGTGAAGAATCGTCGTAAAAACGAATTACTCATTAACGCCTATATGTGGCCTACTTTTGTGACGGCTGTACGGGAACAGCCGGTAGGAAGAACTTGGAATAGGTCCTTTGCACTGGTGTAACGGAACAATAATGAAATCAATAGTCAAAGCAGGTTATTATACACGCACGCCTTTGATACTCTAATTTATTATGACCAGAAGCACGTTAGGATGACAAGGGACTTTGATGTAGGTACAATCTGATTTTTCAAAGTAGTTAATGCAGTTTCTTAAATGCTACTTAATATAGTCCCATCTAGCTAAATATCTTTACACGGATTTGTCCGACTGCATGGTACCCTCTGTACTCGGATTCTGACACATTCGCCCCTTGCCTCGTCAGATATGTAGGCATATCAGAAATTGTATTATTTATCATGTTGGTATGTTATTAGATCCTTGTGATTGTTACTGGATACTTGGGTTATCCCTTCAACAATACCTTGGGTGTATAAACAATGCGTTTACACTTCAGACAAACGGAGGCCAGGAACTGTAGAGCAACACAAATGCATTCCTCAGGAAATCTTGGCAACAGGTATTTCAGTCATAGGTCCTGTATGATTCACTTATTGATACATGCGCTGAGATTGTGATAGGTTATGCCGAAACCCTGATTCGCATTCACTCACAGAGGGGGTATCATACGAACTATATATGTGTGCATATCTGCGGCACGGATACACCAAGAGATTGTTGATTGTACTGCTGAGTGGGATGAGTGCCGACTGGATATAATCAACAATATCGATGTCAGCATCCTGTTGCTGAGGTCTGACAGGGCTATCGTATGAGACACGTGAAATATGCTGATTATGTTAGCAGCAGAGCACAAACATGGATTCCTCGGTATCATAATGTACGACCTGTGTGTGAATGCTACTAAAGCTCAATTCGAAATTAGCGGGTGGTGTTTTAGATCTGTGGCCGATTATATTTGCTTCCATTACATTCACTCATTATACAGCAGCACTAATTTGCGGCACACCAAGCATAGATGTTACCCGGCAACCATATATCTAGGCTATGATAAAGGCGATACATCCAGGTGTTCTTCTTTCACATCCTACTCCAGAATCATCATTCAATTTTCACGTAATACACCTGCCAACGCTGCAATTTATCTCCAGTATAGTTTTTTGCCTGAGCTTTCACACCAGTTAAAACGCATCTGTAAAAACAGTGTCCTTTGGGTGATAGGAACAATGGATAAATTTAAGAACTTAGATGAAAATAAGGATAATTTGTTGTTTTACTATTTAATCACTGATATCGGAAACAAAGTTCGTCATTGCCTACCATTTAGATAATGTCACTTCAGACGATACGATTACTTATCTGTTGATGTACATTCAATTAATTGTCAAGGACACAATGTTGAATATTCGGCTGTTTTCGGTATACAACTCCAATCAAACCTGGTTATTCCGAATGGGATCATTCATCAATCACAGACGCGTTGATGTGATGTATCATATTCTGGTTATAATGCTGTATTGGATTCCGCAGATACTAGCTCAGCTATGCAACACATTTTTGCAAGGAAATGCATGGGGAGAGCATCTTCAGTTTCTATAAATTCATACCGCAAAATGTGTTTTCATAAGCATGGTCTTAAAATATTTTGTCTTAGCAAAGCACCATCGTATGTTGTCGCAATGAAAAGCGTGTTCTTATATTTCTTGCTTGGAATCGCTGGATTATTTCCTCACCTTGGAGCTGTCAACATTATAGATGAAAAGCAATATTCCACAATATTTGTCAACTAGAATGTTGCAGCCAGGTGGCTTTACAGATGCCAAGCTGCTTTCGTAATTGATAAGATGTGTCCATGGGATATGTGGTAATTAATTTTACTCAGCAATGGACATTTTCCTCCGAATTCCCCTTTACTTTTTCTGAAGGTTACCAGTAACGTCAAAACAACTCGTTTTGCATTACTTTCGTCAACAAGCAGCAACATTATATATATGTATTTGCCTTTTGGAAAATGCTGTATATTGGCAACTTATATTAATGCTCATGATGTATGTCACTAATACTTTATCGGACCTCATAAGTTAGACAATGTTGCGCTTTTGACATTCCGTATTTACCAAAACATGTATATTAATGAGTAAGTCAGTTCGTATGATTTTCCTTTTCTATGGTTATTGATATCGACGAGATGTGCCGGGGCTACAATGTATGAGACGGTCAATTGAGCATTTTCTTTGCGTTTGTTGGTTTGTTACACAATATATTACCCTTCATGTAATCTCATTCTTTTGTCCAGATCAAAGATATGTAATAAGTAAAAGCATATAAGGGATGGTAACGCAATACACCTAAGGTGAATTGCTCGAATGTTGACGTGGGTGTCATTTATCGGGGCTAACCACATTCTTCGGGCGCATTTTATTGAACCACCCCATGTGTTACTAAATACTTTAGGTGTTGTGTACTTGTAAAGCATCAAAACAGCTAACGTTGTGTGTCTTCCTGAATTCGACCAAAAAATGGTGATGTCTTAACATATCTAATATATAAGGTCTCGTGTTATAAAATAGAGACTTATTCTTGACCACGCGACTAAATATGCGCGAATAAAAAGCCACAAAAAATCCAGATAAAACGAGCTTCAGATTGTTTATTTTAATATTTATAAGGTTTCAGAAGCTGTGATTACACCAAGCATCCCACATTGCCACGTGAAAGCGTTTAGTTAACATAGTACTAGAACCAAAACCAAGATGCGTGGTATATACTACGCATTCTATATTTACAGATAATTAACGAATAAAATAATAATCTGGACGCTAGATATACCATTTGATCATTAATGAGCCACGAACACAATTTCCTGGCAATGAACTCATTACAAGTAACTTCGTCTAACGACCACACATCACGTGCAGTGATGACCAACAGTGTCCAAAGTACGATTACATATCACTTCTTAAAGGGCAGGCAGCAGAAATGGGCTCATGACACACGTGCTTCTCTGGGCATCATTACTTAATAACAAGTATTTTTCATGACCTTTTTGTTGTACTTTACCTGCTGCTCAGAGCAATAATCTTTTCAGTACAAGAGATTTAGCGTCTTATCGTATGAACATTGACAAAAGGGGAATTAACAAGCGAGGGTAGAGAACTGCGCGAAAGATTATAGCTCACCCTTAATTATGTATATGTTAATATACAGTGCATTATAAGCCCATTTTCTGCATGGTGATTTTTAACGGAATTCATGTAGCTGTAAATTCAACATAGGTAAGCGGATGTAATTTACTAAGTCTGTAGCTTATGGTAGATCAGTTCCTATGGCAGCAAGGGCCAAGAACAATATAACCCTCATTTAACGGATGGTAATAGATGACTATCATACATGCTCTTTATCAGGACACCATAGAAAATTGCTCCCAAATCAATGGTCAGAATGCAAGTGAATTACATATCGAATTTATGTCTATCCTCTGAGATTCTGCACAGTTTTCTATTAGCGTTGTTCTAGACCGTGTGTGAGCCGTTTGCATGTGAGTTTACACAATTCAATGTTGTTTGATATGCAGTAAAATCGAAATAAACCTTTGCCCGCCACGTGGTGGATCTGTGTTGGATGAGTCAGATTACAACGACATTAACAGAAGAAAGCACTTCAAGCAAGTTGCCACTACAATAGTCTGTGGCAAGTGATGGTTCATTGAGGATGTGTGGATTGATAGTAGTATACTTGATATCTATTGTGCCGAATCACATGCAACAATATTCTTCTACAATATAGGATGCCGAAAGGTCTGCTATGAAGATCATATTAACATAAACATTTAGCGATTAGTGTTTAGCGTCAGTTCCAGATACGGTTGCGTTTATTTACGTGAGCTCTAGATTTTAGAGAATACTTTCCATTCTTCCTGTTCAATATGATCCAGTTTATAGTTTTGTCGTCTTTCTGTAGTTCATCCTTGTCAATTTTGTTGTCCTTTAGACCCGTCAGACCAGCGGTACTATCTGGCTTTGCTTTCATTATTTAGCGTCTCATGGATGATAAGGTAGATGGGGTAATGCTATGACCTGTCGATGAAACGCACGCAGCCAGACTACCGTTCAACGAGCATATTTTTGCTTTAAAAAATTATCTTCTGACACTCGCAAGGTCTGCTTGATATCAAGTGCCTCCATTATCAGATAGTCTTGCCATGTGATCAACGAGTTTTTAGATACGCTGGGAGGGCTCATTCGCGCATCCGCCCTTAAAGATACATGAACCCGCCACCTTTGCCATAGCATCTCATGATTAATTTGAGAGCATGGCCGCCTCGACCCACCTTTAAAAAGACGCCCGAGCATGCTTATCACTTTTACTCTGCATTTGATAAGTCATCCCGCAGCTATAATTGAGTAACTGTAATAAATCCCGGTGCTTCGGACATTAATGTCGTAAACGGTACTTGTTTCAGAGTCCCTAAGCAGGATGGTGATAATAATGTGAACCATCTCTGTGGCTCTAAATCTGACACATACTTGGCCCGACCGTCAGACGAGGAAGCTCCTTGTATGGTTGTATCAGGTAGAGATTTCACTGTAATGATTACAGGTCAGTTAAGCAATATCATATGGACAGACAAGGACATAGATGAAAAGTATCTTTTGAAATCAAGCCTGGTGTTGAGCATATATTGTGGTAGAATCGTAGTAGCATTCACAAGAAACATTGCATCCCAGCTTTCTGATATCTATGCTACAGATCTGGAACTGCGGCAGACACTATTTAAAGGAGTCTATTTGTGTCACATGTTTTTAAACCGATTCGTATAAAGAATACATGACTGATTTGGAACAATGAATGATGATTCACAATTCATCAAACTAAACAAATTAGCTAATTGACAAACAGTTTCAAATAAATTGTAGACAGTTAGCTGAATACACCTGTTATATTTTCTACCTCGATCTATTGGCTAACTTTTAATGCGGCGGTTCTCCTCCCTATGTCATGTAGGAGTGACTAGATTGTTGAGCTACTGCATTGTATTTGTACGCGCTGCTTACGTACATACTATTGGTCATATGATACGGGCTTGACTCTCGCTGATCGTACCATGACAGGGTGGTTGCACTCTACACGTGATAGTGATACTTCTACGGTAAGCATCAAATAGCTCCTGCTAATTTCTCCCCGGTTGCTGTACAGTATCAGCTGTGTTGGAGGTAATTTTATTGCATAAATAATATGCATTATATACTGACAGTATGTGCTGTAAATAAGAAAAAACAGTAAATGACGCAACGACTGAACTTGCATGAGAAAGAGCTGTTAACCAAATTACAAAACTTGTGGCTTTTGTGGCTTGGCTGTCTGATAAACGAATTGCATTTATGCAGTAAGCTGAAGCCCATTTGCGACTGGATAAGACGAATATTTGTTCCGGTGTTGCAAAACACGCCAGGTTTAGTTCGTGACATAGATATTCCAGCGGAATGGGATCACTGACTATTTCAAATTCTCTGTGTAGCAGTACTATCTAATTAAGCATTAATTATGATACTAATTAATGTGAGATTTCAATCAGGAATGAATAAAGTAGCACATATCTTCTACGCCTCAGTGTTAGATATGTCAGCATACAACCTAACATGCTCGTTCCATCATAAATAAACTCTCATGTCAAATGTGAACTATAATTATTTATAAGTTATGTGATATGTTTAAGAAACACACAGTGCATAAATCAACTTGAATCATCGAAAGATGAATGCAATTTATTGACTGCGGTTCTGCTCAACAATGTGTTAGTCTCTTTACGTCTTTTGCATTCTTAGTTTGGAGCCGATAGAATGATGTCAAGGGTTCAGGTCATTTTAAAACAGACATGTATGCAATTTAAAGTAAGCGTTCTTCCCTTAGACATCCTCCACGACGACCATGGTGTCGGTCGTTAAATTGTTTTTCAGCATTAAACGCCAATTGTCGCGACCCAGTAAGCTCTTACTGCTGTACTGAATGTATATTTCGTAATTTATGATGTTTACACCTCAATTAATATAATGTATTTAAGATTTAATTTTCTTATAGCTTTGATAGCTACTGCGCTGACGCTTTCACCATCCTGGAACCATTCAGCTCCCGCGGTACATGAGGTAACAAAGTTCAGCAGATGGTAATAAGCTAGAGGAGTGTAAATGCAATTGCCCTTCTCGATGGTCAAATTACCCAAAACTATTCACCCCATCCCGTGAATTTAATGCAAAGCATGGATTTGGTGTAACAAGGGGTGCTTGTGTGGATTATGAAGAAGAGAAAAGCTTGTCAGAGTACCCTTTATTGAAGTACATCGTCCTGGGTTTATTTGTTTTATAGTAATGTTGTTTTCTTTAGAGACATCACATGCCAATTATCGCATCACACTATTCTCGCTTAAGAGCCCCATTTACCGGATTTAAAGTCCCTGTTCTATAGTAAGCCGATCGAGTTTAATAAGCAATATGCACTTAGCACAGAGAGGCAGAATTTGTTATCGTCGACGAGGCCTCCACATACACGCTATTGTCACGTGGTAATCAACTTGTTGAATTTGTCTAAGAACTAGAAAATCACATACACCCACCAGGATGGCCTTTAGTGGTGCCTTACGTCCCTTGTTAAGTTCGAGAATCGAGAAAACTGGCTCCATCATACATGGAGGAATATGAAAGGAATATGAACGTATACCCTTGAAGTGATAACCTTTTACAAACAGCTGCTGCTCAAATTATAGCAGGCGATAGCGTCTACAAACTAAGAACACTTTTAGCATTTAACAATATATATGAATATAACATCAATGGAGTTGCATTAGTTTCCATGATTGCGAATGATTTTATGCATATTATGGTGATGTTATGTTCATAATAGCACGCTGTATGCACAACATGTGGTGTTCGTCATAAAGTTATGTGCAAATACAAGAAATAAAAACATATTACTATTAGAAAAAAAAAATTACTCAACGGACGTAGTGTCATAACTATTGTATTTACTATTACAAATCTCACAAGGAAATAACCTCAAGTCTATTGTTAAAGGCAACTACATTCAGAATCAAGTAAAATTAACATATTTGTGCTCGATATAACAATAATTATGCGACGTAATCATCAATAGCTACGTTACAATACAAAGTATATAAATTGTCACATAGATGTGATTAATGCATGAAGCACCATAATTCTCCTTATGTGTCAATATTACTACGCAGTGATGAATATAAATGCAGTCACTCGGACATTAAAAGCAATATCAATACACGACATGTGGAAAGTTATGATATATACCGACTTTGATTCAGCTCTGAGTCGCGTCAAACAGCAAGCTATAGTGTATTCACATTTCATTTTGCATTAAAGTCAACTACATCGGGTTGTTATCCAACTAAGCGTATCACATTACCAATATAATTAATGATCGTCAGAAATATTGTACACAATTTATGAAGCATTCACTTCGTAATGTAAGCTTATACTTCATGGTTGACCAAGGACGTGATTATGATATGAAATTTATCCAATACATTTCGATGCTGAAAACCTATGTTGGCAGTCTTCATTACAGAGGCTAACACAGCCGCTTACATGCCGTCTGACGGCGTATGTTCAAAGAATAATAAATAATAATAAAGCGGTAGAACACGAATAAAAGCCTCTGATATCTTACATCACAAGACATCTGATAACTAATTTTGAGTTAGCTGTTACCGCCAACTTCATGTGGACGAATGCCATATAGATATCGCATGTGTATGTTAATTGTTTTGCAACATCAGTTATATTGAACACGCGTATGGATTCCGTGTGTCGTTGTTGAAAGATAATTTTGTGTTTTTAACAACGAAGGGAGAGGGCCAATCGCTTGAACTTTGATACCATTTGATACAAGACGCATAAATAAATACTTGGTTTTCCACCAGAAAGCGTGAATTGATTGTTGTGATAGCTTGAATTCATTGGAATCGGCAGAATGCATGTGCGTCTAATCGTGAACTTGTTTACATGCTGTGTCGTTCATGCTGCCTCGATAAATTCTTTCTCGTTTGGCGCAAAATATGTCAAATATTTTGCAGAGATCCTCGAATTCTGACATTTGGCCGCACATGCGTCTTCAATTAACCCTGGTTTAATGCTATTGCAGATTTTTCGCATACGGTTGCATCGCTTATGTAACACAGTATTCCATTTCACCAGGAGGAACATTCAGTGTATTATTACAACAATCACAGCAAGATCGTTCTGCTCGTGTAGCTGATCGTGCGAATCTTCAATACCCAAGTGACAGATATTTCAAATTGCTTGTGCCACATGGCAATATCGTAATGCAACAATACCAACCTATTATTCAGTCTTAGATATTTGGCTGTGGGCGGTTAAGGAATGCTAATGGTTCTTTCAAATCGTACATGGTATTCACCACACAATATGGGCATTCTTCCACTGATATAATGAATATATAATTTCATATCTACGAGACCCATGTTATTCAATGAACGCATCGAGGTAGCAAGGACCACGCTTACTCTTACATGTCCATAGCAGCGTCTGATATATGTATCGTTGTTAAGTCTAACTGGGCGTGGGTCTGCATTTGATACAACCAAACATTCCAAGCAGTAACTAAACACAGTGCCATTGGAATATACATTGATGATCAAGTGGTAACACCTCATGCCAGCTCTCAGATTTTGTTGAAGTATTTAAGCAGCTGGGAAATAACAAAAGCCTAACGTAAGGCTTTCAATATCTCAAGTAGCCTTATCATGGGACGGTAGTCTTTGTGGTAATAAATTGGCGTAATCATGGGAATAGTCCGAATCGTCCAACATCTTTTCATGTAATATGGTGTCAATTACTGGGTATTCATAAATTTACGATGAGAAAGACGATTAATATTTCTTGGCATGCTGAGGTTATGATGACTATTATTAATCGTACAGGGGTATATACACATTGAGCACATGGAATAATAGCAAGTATTCCCGAGTCAGCAAGTAGTTAAACGTCCTTCGAAACTTAAAGGTGCTTTAAGCCTTTTATATTAGCTGCTGTTAGGGTTCAGAAGAAAATGACCGTTATATTTCGTATGGTCTGATTCCATAATGGTCGTGTATACAGCTGACCCACATGCGCATCACCGACAAAAACGCCCGCCCCTCTTTCTGCTACTGTAATAAATGTATCAAAACTATTATCATGCATGTGAACTATCGAACACTAGCATTAGAGCTATTATTAATTTGATATGTTTGGAATCAAAACGCGCCAACTCGACTTGAAATATTTCTAAAAGCTATCCTTCTATGTAATGTCCAAACAATCTCTTAATACGTCTCCCTATGTTTAAGGAGCCACACTGTGAAGTGGTTGTTGCCACTATGGGTATTCAATTAAAGAGACGCAATTTGTTAATAATTGATCTACGTAACGGCTTTATGCCGATGAAACAATCCTGGGTCTCGCTCATTTGCAAGCGATATATATTAATATAACAATGGATATATATTCTTCAATAGGTATCGCAGTGTGTTAGGCATTGAGCTGATGATGAATATATTGCAGTCTTTATGATAATCAAATAATAAGTAGTTGTATGTTCACTGCACTACAAATTCTATAAATATCTAGCTTATACTCTGTCTTCATTGCACCCACGATAGAACACAAATAGCAAGATGCTCAACAGTACAATTGTTTGACACGTAATAATATGTATATTCGGTACGGCTCCTTAATCTAGAAAACATCTTGATATGTAGCATGTATACATTTAATAATACCGTTGCCAAGATGAAAACTTTCCTACCAATTCGTTTAATTCTGCAATGCATTGCTTGTTTCCATGTGATGAAACAGGTTAACCGCCTTTAATATTTCAGCTAAAGATACAACTTTTGTGCTGAACGTTTTGCAACATATCGTATTTATCTGTTGTTCACATAGGCAAGCGATTTAGAATACAATAAACAAATATGGGCAAACAAATGATTGTATGGTTGGTACATACAGTTTACCCAGCAAATGCGCAGAATGTAGAGGACATAGACATATCCCCTCTGATACATTATGCTATTGTGCAGTTAAACAGGATGTGAATTGATGTTGCCAAAATGCGTCGAAAGAGAGAGAGAGAGAGAGAGAGAGAGAGAGAGAGAGAGAGAGAGAGAGAGAGAGAGAGAGAGCGAGCGAGAGAGAAAGCAAGAGCTGATCTAAAAGCCACAGCATAAACACCCACCTACTTTATAAATAGCTCCACTCCAAAACGGTTGGAAACAAATGACGAATTATGTGACAAAGATCATTGTACTTCAACTAGGACTGATCAACAGGAAATGATATAGATGTGTTTTCCTTCCACAGATGACTACCTTTTTTCAACGTATTTAAGTTTCTTAAGGGCTTTGTATCGACGACACAAATAGAATATACGATAGCCTCACCAGACACGGACAGCAAAGGAGGGAACGCTCGGCGGTTACATCAGCCAGGGTAGTGCTTGTGTCGCGAGGATGAGGTAACAAACAGCTTCAGCATGTTGCCTAACATGTAGGTTATTCAACAAAAAAATGGCATCTGCGTTGTTGGTAGCATCCCATTAAGTTTGTCTGTGTGTCTGTCTGTCATTTGTACAAAGTAAATTCCTTAGCATAAATCCCCGGACACTGAATAAATACCATTGTTATGATATGGATCACATAACCCTGCAAGTGGCAGTGTCGTTAATATGCGTACTGCGTCTTGAGTAATGCATATCTAAGTGATGATGACTAGACTTCAATTTATGAAATGGAATAATGCAGAGATCACCACAACGGATGTGCGAGCCTGTTTGTAGCTTTTCTATGCTCACAAATATATGCTAAGAGTTGTATGCTCATCAATAGTCTTGATATGGTTCATTGTTTATTGGGCTGCAGACATGCGTTTGTTTTAACTTTATCTTGATCTTTTGATTCATGGTGAACTTAACGTCTTCCACAAAGACCCTGTGATAAATAACTCATGAAATATTTCTTCATAACACATAGCTAAATCAAACCAACTGAGTACCACAAGGATCAATCTTAATTTCAATCTCATATTTCGTTACTTCTTACTCCCTGTATTCAACTCCCCCCCTCCACACCATATAGCTGCTGGTTGCCCCTTTTGCTACAGTCCCATTGATTGTAATTTGTTAACTAATCAGAGGCCACAGTTATTGACGGACATCTATCTATCAGCCATTGTTGAAAATTACGCTTTGGTAACAGCAACCATTTATCAGATACACACACAGTACCCATCAATGTTTTTGAATGTAGAAAGCCTTGACAGAGAATGCCAGTTAGTTTTTCTTTCCATTCATTTTGTGTGTGTTCCATCATTGCTTTCAAGGGCAAATGCAATCACACTGCTCCTGGCTGCCATTCTTGATATCGACATGGCGTCATTTGTCACTAAATTTCGTTCCAGGAGGCAACAAAGTGGATTCAATACACAGTTCAAATGAGAAATTCAGCTTCAGGATTCGATAGATATGAGGTGTCTAATTTTTCACATGATGACACATTGGTAAATGTGCAAGATCAATCGTATGTCTAAAGCCTACTCAGTAGTTCCTGTTCTAACGTCATTCCATAGAACATGGTGAATCTGATTTCTTGGATTTACTATGAAGTTCTACCTATTAGGTAAAAGTAATTGAGCGACGTTTATGTCCACAGCTAAGTAACACAGTGCATTAATTCAAATATATTTCAAAGAGGTATCCCGGCATCATGACCTGGAAATCAGAAGACGATAATTGGTGATGCCGGTTTGATGGTGGTTGTGTATTCATTATGAATGATAAGCCAAACGACTGTGCTTTCCACGTGACATGCAATAAATTCGTCTATCATCTTGCTAGAGCTTCCATTGAAGACATTTTGTGATAATTTCCTGCGAGTTCCTGGTCTTAAACACCCAAGCAAGGGGCACTTGGCCTTACTTGTGTCGTCATCCACCTGCAAAATGGCCCTTCCATGAATATTTAAGTACATCTAAATACGACCATCCGGGACTGCTCATGTACATAAAATGACATACTTTGCCCCAGGAATACTATGCATGATGACTGGTATTGACAACAATAGCCATGTCAAGGTATTACTTACGGGGTTTACTCACACACTCTGGTAATCCCCTTGTCACACAGCAACGTTTATGGTACAAGCCATTTCGCCTTTACAAACGTGAGTGGTGGTTATCCACATTGAGACCCGGATGTTCTAGAACAGAGCCATGCGTTTTCAAACCGGTGTATGCGGGCTAAGCCAGCGTCAACACCAAATGACCACTCGTGTGTTGCATTAACCAATGTACCTCTGTCTTCTGCCCTTATAGTAATACAGGGCTTCAGTGTAGACATATTCCGAGAAGGTTGGGATCCGTCGATGTTGAGGTCCATAGATTCTCGAATTTATTGACTCATGCAAATTAAAGAACAATGCTAACAGAAAGGTCGTGGTTGTCCAATAGCAACAGCAGATCGGCATCAACACTGATGTCAACATGGCTGCTGCACTTTCTTATAGAGGAAGCTTTGACACACAGGACCCGTCGGATGATATGGTCACCGACAGCTCGGCCGCCACAGCACCTGCTGCACCCACTGACCTGCATGAGAATGAACGAAACCGCTCTTATTGTGGGTGGAATCGCGATAGATTTATTTGTGTTTTCATCGGCGTAGCTCCAATAGGCACGGTAGGCCCGGGCCGAAACATCGTTTCCAAAAATGAATCGCACCATATTGGATCTATAGTTTTAAAAAATCTCGGGGCAAGTCCCCCGAACCCCCCATACCAAGTGGGCCTATACTTCGTAATAGGCCCAGCTACGCCCCTCGTTTTGGCTTGCTACGTAGTAGGTCACAGATCAGAGTTGGCTTCTAGATCTTCCCGCAGACTTGCAAGCTCACGCTCATGGAGTTTCTTCTTTGTGTCTGGTAGCTCTACCAGCTTACGCTCCTGACTGCTTATATGCTTGTCTATTTTGCTAAGCCACGCTAGGTTGTTGACCAGCTCTCCCCTTTTGGTCTGCATAGCCGTGTCAAGCTCTGTAAGCTCTCGGAGTGGCAGCCCATCTGTCCGTGTACACATGTCTTCTATGGCGTTATGAACGTCCCCTATAAAACTTGCTGCATCTATGCCACTTTGCGCTGCCGCGATAAAGTAGCTGCTCATTTCTAATTCCTCTCCGGCTTTAGCTGCTGTTTGATCTTGAGATCCCATCTGATCTTGTGATAACTCTAAAGGCATTTCAATAACAGGCCATAGTAGACTAGTCTTACTCGAGGTATTTAACGTTTCATCATCGTCAATAAAGCGAGTCTCCCCGTTTTAATGAAGCTAGTCTCATATATCTACCCTTCCGTAGCCCTCACATCTGCGACGTAATCGTCATATGCTCTGTTCTCAAACTCCATGTGACTATATTAAGGATACATTTGTGACAGTTCAACTGTTAACATGTGTAGTATTTACAGCCGCTAGCTAAATCGCGAGATAGGCAGGCTGCAGACAAAGTGTACATATCAGGTATTCCAAAGTGCAGAATAATAATTTTCTTAAATACTTACGAGCGCGCACAGTACAGAAACATACTCAGTTTATAATGATCTGCGGTGTGCAATCGTTGTAATGATGGTTTTAAAAGGTGTGAAACAAGTGACCAAACTCAGGGAAAAATGATAGTTAGCGTTAAGAGCATCGACATAAGCTGTGAAGTCACCTATGCATAAATAACAGCAGGTTGTTAAGTTCAGTAGATACACGCCTTGCAGCATCAAGCAGTCGCAGTCCGTTTTAGACAGGCTACAAAATAGTTTGCTCGTATTTGCGCATTGGTTATTTACAATGCAATATCATCTCATCAATTGTGTACTTATGTAGATTACTCTGATTTCCTTGGATTGTATTCAGTCTCTGAGGGAATCAACTAATGCAATTGCGTTTTAAAATCCAATAATTCGACAGCAAATGGGCCAGCATGTGCGGTTGCGATACTGCTCGATGATGTTCGTGTTGAGATGGTGTGTCCTGGTATGTCATCAAGATTAATCAAGGTCATCGAAGTATAAAAATAAGACAAATATAGAAGGCGATGTTCCGTAAAGTGGCTGATCATTTGTTATTTGCAATAAGTAATACGTCTGTGTTACTAAGCTCACACCAACTGACAGGTATATAATGTTTCTACCATCTTTCCAAATCTACAGCTCAGTTGCAAGACGTAAGTTTGGTTTGGCAGATGACAGTACTTAGTGACAATGTGGTGCTACTGGTTCAATCCCAATAGTCCGACTCCAGGGATGCATACGCTCAGCACACAATGTGAAGACAGATACATACGCGAGCGAAAATGCCAAATATTACGCGCATTTCGAAAGACCACCTACTGAGGTAATGTATTGTATCAGATTACGTGTGTCCATGTTTACAACCACTGCACTGCTATGTACTTGCAATTGACGCCACTGCTTTGTCAAGATTCAGTGCATTTTGTATTGTCAATCATGCCATTGGTTGACAGAAGGGACCTCGGTCGACTGTTACAGCAATATGGGGACCCTGCGAACATATGTTATATGTTCCAAAACCCACCCGTATGAAGGAGTGATGATTCAACATTGATGGCCTGGCTCTGTTTGCTCATTGATTAAGACATCTTATCACTTAACACAAAAACAACAACAGGCAGCGGACCGTATGTCTTATCTGACGCAACCAATGTAACATCCAAGGTACGTATATTTGCAATCACGATGTTGACCTGGTTACGGTGTTAAACAAGTCGCCAGATATATAACAAACTCGCTTCAAAAGGTAACACACACATGAAACATTCATTAAACCCGGCTTTACGAATCGAGTATATGCCAGGATATGTCTGCGCATTTTGTCAAATAACTATTATGGAACGTCATATACTGGTTCAACAGCTTTGTAGAATACACAGTTCAACGTGTGTGAAATATATCGCGGTTAATTTCTTGTTTGAATGTGTGTATCCAAGACTTCTTCCTATGAAACATTCGCCTGAGCCTCCATGCATGTTGTCCGAGACGGTGTATGCTCTCCATCAATGGATGCGACACAAATAACCGTGATCGGCGTAAAATATGTGAATCAGGTGTGCCTTGGCGGAACCAATTGTGACGTCATTGGCTTCTGTATAATCAGTGAGACTAGTGCGTCGTTTTTAACCTGATATATGACGAATTTTTTTTTCAGTCATATATGCTATTGAAGTAGCATATCGTACACAGACCATGTAAGATTACAAGAATGCAAATTATTAAGTTGGGAATGAATAATTGATTTTGAACATAACATATTGAACGAAATTTCTCTGAGTATACTAAATACAAAGTCCATTAAAGTTTCTAAACACACGTCTACACGACCCGCGCAGCATTTATTTGATATCATGGTGGATATTTTATATTGAATCGGATTATCAACTTCAAACCCACGACATATTTTTGCAAATATGATGTCGAAAAGTGTAAACTCGGAAATTATGAACTTGTAACCGATCGAAAAAAACATTATGTGGTTAGGTTTCCGTAGTGCACCAAACATGTTAGCAACCGTCATTGTCACAGTATAAGCCACAAAGCAATATTATCTGCAGCAACTTTTAGCAATCGTTATATGAGTCATATATCGGACCTATAGGTGGATAGCTTGCACAAGGTAGCTCTTCTATATTTATTGAAATTATAATCAATACGCTTCATATTGTAGGTATCGTGAGTCGTGCGAAGCGCCGTTTATGGTCTTTTGTGCTCCACGTATTGTCGTACAAGGTGATACTGGCTGTTGTAATGCTTAGGTCCATTAAAGAGCCCTTGACACATAAAATGTGGCCTCCGATGAATAATAAAAGAGATATTAAACATTCCTTCGTGCGCGACCGGAAATGATTCAGATACCCGAATCAGCGTCCATCGAAACCACGTTGACAGCTCTGAATTTATAACATGTTTAGTTTGGATTAGTCATGCCGAACGCTACGTGGCCTGAATTGTTCGAAAAAAAATTCAGGAAGCGTTCAATTTCCTGGGAAGAGAAATTGCGTATACAATGGATATCTCAAAGGCGGCGTACTAGGGCAGATTGGCCGGGTCCGACGACCTATTCGTTTTTGTGTAGCGAGCATTTTAGACCTGAATGTTTTGACCAGAAACTCGTAGCGAGAGATGCTCTCGGATTTGGGCCAAATGTTCACTGAATATTCTACCAACTGCTATCCCTGTCATATTCACGTGAGGTTTCACAGACTCGCCACCAGTCGGGAGGTCTAAGGCAGTGGTGAATAGGAGGCACAAAGAGGTGAGCTAAAGATTTATTGCAATATATCATATATTTCGGCGGTTTACCTAAGTGTTAGTTTCATCAGCATATCCCACATCACTGTGTTTTTCTCCTCTGGAAATGTGTTCCGGATATCTGACGTCACACGGGATTGTATGAGGAATATATTTATAATGTTACACTCGTATAGACTCCTTTCCTTATGTTCTATGTATTGATTGTCTGAATTGATAACGTCATTCATTTGATTAAATGACCCAGCAGTTATCCCTCGTTATTATTTTTAACAGAAATTTTTAATTTGGTGTTTCCCGTGTATTGGCCATGTAGGCGTAGTCGACCGTCTCTGCATACAGCATTGAAATTTGGTAAAACTAAAATGTTTACGATCACTTTCTCCTTATCCACACAACAGATACTTTCCTTGACGAATGCCTGTCTGCGCAGCCTCCACATTGGCTCCTGAAACCTGGGTTTCAAATCCTATAAAATAAATATTACACTCTGTCTACTTCGCCGTAGTGAGCAATTATTTTATATAACATGATTTTCATCCTTGAAGGCTCACAAAATGCGCAACTGAACCTAACCTGTTTGCCTTGATACCCCCTGCATACAAATCTTAGCTGTGGATTATTCCCAGTGTCCCTGATAACTATTGTAAACGTATGTGCTTTGTTTCCATCGGAACTTCTGTGACCTACATTAAATGATTGTTAGTGGAAGTTGTACTTACGAAGCGTACTACGTACTGTGTGTATCAGCATTTCTGGTCGATCAACAATATGATGTAGATTATTTTCTAAAAAAGACTACTCAAAGACTGTAATGTAAGCATAACTGGAATATTTCTAAGGATTAAAAGAAAGATCGCCTAGGTGCTGCGCAGTGTCTATCATGGATTACGCTTACTATAAACGAGTCTTTTTGAAAATAAGGAGCTAATATTAATACTCTTTAGTTGGCATCATATTTTACAACAACTTCTCTGTTAGATTTCCGTCTGTTGTTTCGTTTTAGGAACGATGTGTAA
Source organism: Urechis unicinctus (assembly GCA_034190875.2). Taxonomy (NCBI): domain Eukaryota; kingdom Metazoa; phylum Annelida; class Polychaeta; order Xenopneusta; family Urechidae; genus Urechis; species Urechis unicinctus. The sequence continues at coordinate 13,080,698 of CM067350.1, read as the reverse complement.
ACCTCATTACTGTGGCAGTAATGGCGATGTATTGTGACCAACTGCTGCCCAGTGGGCCACATTCATCAACTACATGACAGAGCTAACATTCATCAAGGCACAAACGGTATGCACTGAAAGCCTCTGCTACATACGATATCAATGCACTGCTTTCATAGATATTCTGTATTTTATATTCAGTAGCAGTTCAGGTATAAAGCGGGTTTGTATGAAGGAATCATTTTATTCCTAACCAAAAAAGCCCTACTGGTAAATTGGATATTCCGGATCGGCGTTCGGCAGACTTAAATATTTCATATGTTTTTCATACATCTGGTTTTGACAGTATTAAGGTCTTGTATAAATGTAAGCGTCACCTGATAAACCTATTGCAGGTGAATGGTAAATAGCAGAAACTCATATCTATGTGCATTATAAAGCTCCATGATATTATATTATTTTACTTTATAAGGTTAAAGCATATCTGTTGCCCTAATCAAAGCACTTCACACTATTTAACCTCCATTATGAATCCCAACCTACATATCGCATCGTAAATATTTTCCTTTAGCATTGACGTTGCAAAACATTAATATGATGTGATGGACCATAGTTAGTTTGCGGCGCATCAAGACCTTGTACCTAAAACTAAACGACAGCCTAGGCATTGAGAGTTTCTTAATGTAGACTGATGGTCCCATGTGCTTACTATTAAGGCGAATGGGCATTCGATTAAGCTGGGCGTTTGTATTAACTTATCCATGTCCAACTTTGTACCCTTCCAAACAGCATATAACTAGTGTTCTTCGATTAAGGGTGTTGAAACTAACACCCGTAAAAAACGCCACAATGAATACATCGGTGTTGATGCTTCCTATAGCGCCGGATGCCTGGTCCGCACAAGTCGCTACCATAATACCAGTTCATCACCATAAGCCTTCCTTAAACTATTCTCTTTTTCAAACAATCTGTCTGACTTTTGATGTAAAGTTATGGTTTTTCTCCGCCAAATGTGATGTTCAACGCGTTTGATCGATGAACGAACAATCGAAGAACCACACATCAAATATATGTATATTTACCACACTAAAGGGAAATTTTGCCTCTTGTAATCGTCTGCCAGACAGCCAATGTGCTACTGACCTATATTACCTCAATTTCAATTACCCTCTGTTACTAATGCACAAATCAATCAGTCGTTATTAGAAATTAGCCGTATCATTGAAGGAAGTATTATTGGCCTTCTTCGTATATTCTAAATAAAAACATCAGCGACTCAATTTGTACATAGTTTCAACAGTCTACTCTGATTGGTGTATGTGAGATAAGCAATAAGACTGTTGTTAAAAAGTGTGCCATTAAGGATAAATTCAAATACGAGCTCTCTCAGTTTTAGTAAAATGGTTGTCAGGTGTATATGGCATAATTGGAAATACATACTCGGTCTTTCCGTGCGACAGGGATTATTCGTGCTAGTCATAGCAAGTATTACGTGCCACAGCGCAATCTTCATCATATCCATATAAAATGACACGCGCGATGAATCACGCTTGACAACTTCGTTAGCAACAACTGTGCCTCGGAATCACCGGAGACATTCCATACATAAAGTTAATTAGCAGGCAGAAGGTACATGACTAAGATTTATGGACACTTTTACGTTATTCAAAGATAACACGAAGTCACCGTGTTTTACATGGAAAATCTAAGACAATAACGATCCTTATAAGATACCCCTTAACCGTTCTTTTGTCGTGTAAATTTTGTGAGCGGGGATGGGTATTGGAGGTGACGGAGGTGGCCTTCGCTATTTTCCTCGATGTGTTTTAAGTCCACGCCGAGGCAATCATCATGTTTTTTATATCATGTGCATATCATTCAATAGTGAACACCCCAAACAATTTGAGTATTTAATATCAGATAAACATATTCGTTATTAATACAACTGCCCGTCAGCGATTTTAATGTGCTCCTCTTTTTCATTCTGACTTTTCAGCACAAGTGGTGAGATCGTCTCCCTCATTTAAACAGAGATGACGGATATATGAAAGGGTCAGCGTTTCGTCACTGCTGCCCATAAAAAATAACCATGCCACTTAACCCATTACAAAGAAACTATCTATCCTATAGAAGCACAACTTCATAAGGCCGTTGTGATTTTAAATCAATGCGGTGGCTTACAATGCCAATTATTTGAATTATTTGTTGTAACAAGAAACTCTAC
>CM067350.1:13073495-13075995 GCA_034190875.2 Urechis unicinctus | reverse complement strand
CTTCACCATGTGTAACTATGTGTAAATGTGTTCGCATTGTCAATACCAATTCAACTTTTTACCAAATGCTATATCCTGATATGATTAGCTTGATACTGAAATATCGGACTGTTGTTAAACATAATGCATCGTGCTGATCCGATATGGTAGTTGCGATGATTGATCACAACAAGTTTTCTGATCACAACAAGTTTATTATCATGGCACGTCTGAGTTGTGTCGACATCACTAACACAGTTCTATAGATAACAGAACATAAAGTCGTGTTTCCCTACGCTGAGGATTATGGTCTGATTAGTTAAAATCTCATTAAGCTATCTGTAGGATCACTTACAGAGGAATAAAAATATGCGATCGTTTGCTGACAAGTATCCTATAATTGTTATCATCTCAGCATATATTCAGCAACCGAACGGTTAATGTCATGTTTCATGTTTGATCAGCACTGCCTTTAGCAAAATATAGTGTAATTAGTTGAAGCAATGCCAATCAAAATGTTGATAACACAAAAACGATTCCGAATAGTGTTTGAACTAAATGAGGCAAATGTAATTAATATAGAACCATTCCGCTAGGAGAAGACTTTGAAATATAGTCTCTTTGTACTTCTGCTGCCTCAACTAAACAAATTTCCATACAACAAAAATAGAACAACATTTAAAACCTGACAAATATAAGCTCATCTGCTGATCACAACTAGTTTATCTGCAAACAAGAAACAATGAAGATTTGCTTTATACCTGCCTCTGCGATTAACAAATAAGCATTGTTTTCCACCTTTTATAGCGCATTTGATTAATTACCAGATGGTCTATTGAGGTCCACACAGCCGATTGCATTGTCCTGGATATGGTCTATAATTTCGCTTGTGGCTTAATAATAAGCTTAGTTAATAATTATTTATTATCTAAATTATGCCCCTATCAAACAAGCTGGTAAAAGCAATAAAGCTTCACATAAATCAGCATCCGATTACATCGGTTAATCATGGAGATATAATCATATCAATTATATAGGTTACAGACCACACACATATAGATGAAATTTGATTCACAACGCAAGTTACGTCATATGGCTACAGTGGTGAGTTTTCTTTCATTGTTCATTTGACTATATGGGTGTTCTACAGATATATATCGTTCACGTCGCACAATCGCTGCTACCTAATCCTTGTCACCATTCCTACAAAACGTTAATAAAACAGATGGAACATTAACCACGTCAGTTGGAAATCATTTTGCAATGCTTAACGCAAAGACAAGTGAAATATTGACTCACAGCAACTGTAATGCAATATGCCATTGATTGAGCACACACGCCCCCGCAAATAAACAAGCATACACCCACGCACAGAAACAAACACATGTTGATGCATGCACACACGCAAATACACACACGCACGCACACACACACATACACACACACTAATAACCCTGACCCGCAAAAAAAACATGCAATCACTTCTTTTGAACTATAAACATAGGCATATATGCACAAATGTTTATCCACAGCGCCACATTGTATGCTCATTTGCCACCCGCATAAGTGATCAATCTCTTCAGACTAGATTGTAGAACATTCGATTTGTCACTGATCACATAACATCGCACGAATGGAAGTGTCATGTTTCAATGAAGATTGACTTCGTCACTAACTGGATGTCTACCAAACTAATCTTACATTGTTTATCTATGCTAACTTTTATTTATTTTGATATCCTCGAAGGGTCCGCACAGACATATCAACAATTGAACAACATGTATCATAGCTAAGGATTATTCATAGCTAGCTGTGTAGATAGATAGACTGAAAATATTATAAACACGGTGTTACTATTCGCCATTATTCGTTATTGAAATTAGCTGTTCTACATACCAAGTGCGCCTTGTCTTGCAGGCTGGTAGTGAATGTTGTGCATTCATGAGACCATTAGCATATTATTCCTGGTGACTTCTCTTTTTAACACACGCATCGCATCTCTCATACGCCGCTATGCTGATTAATACATCGGCTTCGTCAAATGTTTTATAACGGTCTCCAGACCGGAAATTAGATGTAAATATCTACATCTACATACCTATAGTTTTTGCAGAATCCACCACGCTGGAAACTACAGCGGCAACCATTGCAAAGTCGGGTTCCTTGTAAGGCATTAAGCCAGGTGGTTTTGATCAGTAACATTTATAGAAGTTATAATGTCGGGACTCCATCGTTTGGCCATCGAATATATGGACCATACGGCAGTCCAGTCTGAATATATCATAGCATTCACATAAGAGCGCTTGGCTGTTAAACCTAAGGATATTTCCAAGATGGAACTTTATAATGGTTATCATGCTCGCATTTCAAACTGCAAACGCCTGCGTTGAAACAAGCAAACTGATTATCATGGTTCTCATCCCATTGTAAAGCACAAACGTCTCAACTAACTTCTATATTCCTAAAGCTCCTGTTCGTACGTTGAACTCCGTAGACAACACTGCATATGATAGGGACATCT
>CM067350.1:13050995-13070995 GCA_034190875.2 Urechis unicinctus | reverse complement strand
TGATTTGTTGATGCGATAATCCATATACATCAATTTCATCGGTTTCCATAATGGTCCGCAGGAACACTTTTGACCGTATCACAACTAGACAATGAATTGCAGCGATGTTTCCTATCAGTCTTTTTTGGATCAATTCGTTTAAGATGAGGCCTCGACCATGATATCGGAAATTGTCATAGGTTATCATGAAATACCAAATTTTGAATTTTTAAAACCTGCAGCCGTGTCAATGATAAAATGGACGTTCTATCATTATTCAATACATGGTAATGAAACTGTCCGATTTATCGATTGTCATCACCATCTTACATGAAATCTTACAAGCAATGAAATATCACTGATATGTGGACGACTTGTGTCCGGCCAATTATCTTATCAACGTTGGATATATCAATAAAAGTGTCGCCCGCATCATTGATTTATTTAGCCACTGTGGTAATCATCAAAACGTATCAGCCTTCTTGAAAACATAAAAATACTGTGTCAGTTTGCTCGTCACCATTGCCCAATAGGCACCAAAGCATTCGGTGGCTTACTAGGAGCTGTAACAACACCCTAGATGCACTATTGAAGTTGACTGCAGTTTAATATCACTTATTTAACGCATCGTGTTTCTAGAAGAGAAAATTCAAAGCAGCACTAGATAGATACTCTAATAATATTATTTCGTTACATTTTATGTAAATGATTAAATATTTTTAATTGGTTAGAATCTCAATCAAATGACTTGGAAAGACTGGTACTGGTACACATAAACTGTGAGTTATATTTGCAATATGGTACTACGTTGTGTAGACGTTGCTTCTAAACTCTCCAAGACATGATCTTTTACGTTTCTGTACATTGATAATACAGACAATGTGATTTTATTCCATGTAAATTCACCAATCTTGTATTTTGTGTTGGACGGTCAATCTAAAAGCGTATTCCATATCCAAAACTCATCGAAAATATGCTCAATTCGTGCTCCGATAAAACAAGATATCCAAACAAGATCGGTGATTCAGTGAAATATTTATTTGCACCAAAAAAAGCCAAGACATTCAGAGAGGGCACTTCAGATGCAACCCTAACGTACAGGTTTGTTGATGTTGTGTTTAAATGAGTGTTCCTCGCGACAGCAGAAATCATTATTTATTCAAAGATGATACCGACGTGTAATGCTTCAGCTTCAGCGGTAAATCTGAAGTTATTAAGTGTATGACCTGCCGAGCGAGGGCAACAGCTTCTCCATATGGAGACAGTCAATCTGTGTGCGAAATGCAAGTTGTCGCTTCAGCTTTACACGTGCGTTTTCGAAGCCTTCACATTTACTTTGATATCAAGACAAGTAGTACGATATATATAATGATGGTTTCAAGCCTATTTCGAATATTTATAATTTTTTTATCTCAAATGCAAATGAATTTGCTGTTGTATGACGACGGCGTTTAGACAGGAATCGACCCCTAGACATTCGACGTTGAAATCGGATTAGATTAATTATAGATTTTTGTGCAAGGCATTCGAACAAGTGATTACGCGAATATGCTAAGGGCTTCGTGCAAAAGCAACACAAAATGTATTTGATCAAGATGAGTCTGACAATCCTCCATCGTATCCTTCTCTTTATCCTAGAATGTCTTGTTCCCATGGTTGCAGTTGGCCCCGTTTTGGAGTCTTTTAGTGCGATACATTGGTAGGTTAGTTGGCTCACTTGCATTGTGTTTAACACTAATTCGGGCTTGAATGAAAATATCTCGTGTTATTTTATGTCATTCCAATATAATCTAGCACCAGCCTCCCGATCTAGATTTGATAATATATATTTAAATCCAATTATTCTACTGTCTGTCTAGTAGAATGCAGTGCAAGCAGACATGGTTACTTGGTACAAACTTCCGGCGAGGAAGGCTCTACTAAAGACAGCAATCCCCAGACAACACGACTCCTGATTGATTGCAAATATGTAATAATTAGTCAAATAAACGAACGTGGTCAAGCGTCTTATTCTAACGACGTACCTCAGTTCAAAAACATAAATAATATCATCGAAATTAAGCAGAAGAGTGTAATGAGTCTTTGGTAACGCCTGATTCAACATGACGCCAGTCTGAATCTTTGAACCAAACAACACTGTTGCTACGTTGAAAAAACTATTAATGCAAATTCTGATTTGAAATCATACTGATATTGAGCATAAGTCTCCGATCACGCATAATATCAGTAAAACATTGCCTCAGGTGGTTAACATAAACCGCATATTCATAAACCATTGATTAATTAATATACATTTGTAAGCCTACCATCAATGCCGACAGCCTATGACCAAAGGGTATGGACCAGAGTTCGAGTTGCATCATTTTGCCTAATAGGTGTAGAAGCCACCCCCTCCCCCCTATTTGGTGCCGTTCATGATATGTGACCTCAGCATAGATTATATGTTTTGCTATGTGTAAGGGCAGTAAGGCAGACATGAGTGTATTTGTTCATACCCTGGAAATCATATAAGATTGTGCCTTGGCCTTATTGAGAAATATTATTTAATGATTGTATTGTGGTACAGACCGAAAATATCACATGAAAGGAACGACCTAAGTGCCGTCAACCGCACATGGGTTGCTGTTCGTAAAACAATGCGTGTCTGATACCACGGAGGTAAACAAATAAGTTCAAGCTGCGTAAGATTTAGAATGGCAATTAATACCTGAGTGTCATGATTCTATGCCAGTATGAATATTTGTCGATCTTTAATACGAACCTTCCGTCAACGGTTGTGAGGGTATTTCTTGTTTAAGTCTTCGTCTGGGGCTTTCTTCTGTAGTGGCCTGAGCAGTATACTCAGATGTAACAAGATTTCGCTGCGTCCGAGATATATTTATTGACTATGATACCAGCACCTAGTTCCAACCGGACTTATGCTGTAACTTTTGGAGTTGCGTCCTCCCGCTACGGATCTTGGGGGTAAGCTCCCGAAACTTGGACGCTCCTTCAATATATACACAATCGCACGTCCCCGCATGAGACTAGCTCTGCCTGTAATTGGCTTACAAATCACAGGCGGCCACTGCACAGACTGATTACAAAAGACCCATACATATTATGTTACAGTGGAGTATATCTTTAAGGGCATGATGTGGAGTTTAAAAATAAACGGGTTGAACCATACAACACATCCATCGTTGCGCTATGGCGATAATGTCTAATATGAGCTTCAAGACCTAGTTAACAATTCCTATTCATTCCCGCAACATTCTCCGTTAAGCACTCTATTTTCGCTCACAACGTGCTCAGAAAGAGCCTTTTAACTTCGCAGTAAGACTAAGTGAGCCATACTGCTTTTTGAATAAGATTGCACCATTACTGTTTCTCAGTGATCCATTCAGCCCGGACTTCTTATCGCTATGAAACGGTGCTGACCTACACCTCTCCTGCTGGGACGTAATAAGGTAAAATAAATCTGAATGCTTTGATTGTGCGAACAAACAAAATTCACACTTGACTTAACTATCGTATGTCTACATGATATGTGTTAAAGCAGAAACTGACTGCTCGTGAACATGTATATTAGCATATATACATTTTGGTTTGCAATAGAAAACCGCGTCCAGATGTCAGACATGAAGCCACGTCTGATGCATTGGACGAGCGGTGTCTGCTATGATTCTTCAAATATGCCTTTTATTTTGTAGGTGCCATTATTAACAACTGGAGCGCCAGACTCACTTATACTAAGTTTACGGGTGTTTCTTGCGATATTTATTCTCCTAGCCCATCTTCACTGCATTAAAACTGTTTCCATTATTGATGTTCCCCATTAACTCAGTTATCTCAATACAGTATAACAATCTATAAGCGAGAAATATATGATTGCACAGAGATTATTATCCTAGTCTGCATAAAAGTGTTGCGTTATACTCACCACAACATAGTAAATGACGAAAGAAGCGCTCAATGTCAACTTATAGGTATAGGTATAGCGGTTTCATTATTTAATTCGCTTCATCATTCAATTGCCTTTGCAAATCGACCATTTGAGCCACACATGGCATATCGCTGGACGCTATATGATCACCGACAAATCTGACTTTCCTGTGAATTTTTCAAATCATCAATTTTCAAGTCCTAATAATTCCACCCATGATACAGACGACAGAGTGTACAACAATAAAGTGCGCATACACCTCTCAAACTCTGTGTTTTAGAATGTCGGAAAACATACTTTTATCATATGATATAAATCAAATCAAATTAAATTGAGAGTTGGATACTTTATCGATGTAGCAAATTGCCCGAGTGAATCACAATTAGTATACTTTACAGCATGACGTTTACTTACCCTTTTGTCATTATATTTATATATATATATATATATATATATATATATATATATATATATATATATATATATATATATATATATATATATATATATATATATGTGTGTGTGCACATATATTGATATATATACATCGATATATGTATAAATATGTATATACATATATAATGATATATATATATATAAAGATATACACATTTATAAAGATATACACATTTATAAAGATATACATATATATATATATTTATTTATAATATATCAATGTATATATATTTATAGATAAATATATTTGTAGATAAATATATAGAGAGAGATATATATAAATATATATATATATATATACATATATATATTTATAGATAAATATATTTATAGATTAATATATATATATATATATATTTATATATATATATATATATATAGATATATTATAGATAATCTATCTTTATAGATCTATATATCTCTCTCTATATAGAGATCTATCTATCTCTCTTCTATAGATAAATCTATTATATAGATCTAATCTCTCTCTCTCTCTATCTATATCTATATCTCTATATCTATATATATATATATATATATATATATATATATATCTATATATATATTTGTGTGTGTGTGTCTAAGCGCGGGTTGCTTGTGGGGTAAATACATCGCCCATTACTGACTTGTGGGGCACTGAAATTTTAAACGGCTCTACCGGTCGTTGTGGGCGTTCTCACAAAGTTTGGTCAGTTGGCCCACAAATCATGTGCGAACGAGTGTGTGTGTGTGAATTTGGAGTGTGAATGATATAAAATCACACTCCACCAGCAAGTCCTGCCGCCTAGCGACGATTTAACATTTCCTACAGCGTTGCAGTCTAATTGTGTCTTCACCATGGCAACGTCGCGGCCTTCTCTGTGATAGTCGTGTGACTGACTGTTGGCGTTGCTATGAACCAACAAGACCGCACAGCTATCGTCGGTGTTAGCTTGACCCTATCTATGTGCAATTATAAGTTGAGTTAGAATTAGGAATACCCTGTTATTGTCAGTGATGCATTTGACTTACTTTATATAACAGTTGATCAACACCAGGTTTGGTATCATTTATTTTACGTGCCGATGTAAGAAGCCTTGACTTGCCTCACAAGTATTTTCTTCAGTTACGCATTTTTAAAACCCATTAGTTAGCCGAAATTATGTGGATCTTATTGTTGCATCATCCTACGAGTAAGTTATCTGATGGAAGGTGTAAAAAACTACATTGTGCCTTACTGCCACAAGGCACATGGTCTTGTCCTATAAGTCTATATTGTACGCACACTGATATCATTGCATGCGTCAATAGTTCATCGTGCGTTCTCGTGGGTCCCACATCACAGTAACGGCCAGAAATAGTTAAAATTGACCGCACAACAGCTATAAGTCAAGATTTTCCAAGGCGCATCATACAGTTATTTGTGTAGTTTGTATGTATGATTCGGGCAAGCCGTGCGTTGACGGATACAGGGTTTGACAAGTAGTGTGGAGCATGTTCTAGTGGTACACATGACAATGCTGGTAGTGCAGCGTTCGCTTTTGATTAATGCATTTGTGTGTAGGAATGTATCTAAGTAACAGCGGTTTGTTATGTCGATAATGATAGTTGTCCCACATCACTTAATTGCGAACTATACGTTTGTAATGTAATTGAACTAAGAGTACATTATTCATTAGCAACACAAACCTGTGTGAATAAGTGTGTACGCGCTGGGGAACTCTGACAGCTCCGGTGTGCATCGTTATATACTATATTGTGATATCATAATGCATGCGTGCCTCAAATACGTCTCTTGACAATTGAGTCAAAGATAGTCTTTTTATATCCACTGTATGTACGATGTCTGACAGTGCCAGACAATGAGCCCCCCAAAAACGCCGAATTAAATAAAATATCAAGATATATTGCTGCTGCATTGTACAAAGGGCTGATGGTATGAAGCTTCCATGAAAGAGCACGTCGCTGCATCTAAACTTTATTGCATTTGACATCTTTTGCTCGGCTACTCCAACTTTGTTAATGATGTCATATCTTCAACATTATGCAGCAGACAATCATAGATATTTTTGATATAGCACGAAAGATTTTGGCCATGTTCAAGCACTCACCAAGTCGTTCCTCGTGCATACTTTTTCATGAGCGCTTATATGCAGGTTGATGTCTTTTGCGTAGCTAATTTAAAGTATATATATATATATATATATATATATATATATATATATATATATATATATATATATATATATATATATATATATATATATATATATATATATTATAGATATATATATATATATATATATATATATAACTATATATATATATATCTATATATATATATATATACTATATATATATATATATATATATATATATATATGTATATATATATATCATATATATGTATACATATTATATGTATAAATATATAAATATATTGCATATTTATTGCTCCTTTAGCGTATAAGGCTTTATTTAGGATTCAGCTTTTAATAGACGTAGTAATTGTAGTTAATGAATCATGAAATCATTGGTGTCGCCGACATTTTGTTTTCTGCCAAATCAAAGGTTATGGTTAATTAAAAGTAATGGAACCTTACAGGACTTGCCCTTCTGGGGCTCTAAATACTTATATTGCTATTTTACCAAAATAGAAGTACCTGACGAATATATATATTAAGGGCCGTCTTATCTTAGCGAAATTGAATACATCAAAGTGATCAACGATTGGTTTCCGTTGATTTTTAGAAAGGCTCTGGCATTCATGAATCAAATGTTAGCTAACATAGACACCCATACTGAAGAATAAGCAACAACAATAACATATCATAATGTACCATTAAGCGGAGGGAATTTTACTACCGATTAGAATTACGTATAATCAACATTGAATCATATTCACTGTATAACGAGCGGTAAAATCATCATTGCAATAAGCTTGGGCTGACAGCACTGAAATCGTAATCATCAGGCTTACTAGATAAGTAAACCAGTTTCATACTTTAAACTTGAATTTTTTTAAATTTATGCCATTAGTATGCATCAATGTGCAGACGAATATCATCAAATATTTTGTCACAATCTTCCATTATTAGCCCGTTTGTACGGAATTACTACAACATTAGTGCGGTAGCATTTGAAGGTTGGCCATATAAGTTATCCCAAATGGCCATGCGCATGGAAAGATCGAAGCTGTCAAGTGTTTACACTGCGTTTGCATCCGCAGGGAAACACATTGTGTATGGACCTAACATAAACTCTCCCTGTAGGACGAAACTTTGTTTGAAGTGAAAAAGGTTTTATGTTCAGGTTAAAATTCATATGCAGTGCAGCCCCTTGCCGTATCTGACCTCGCTGTTTTAAAACCAGTAATAAAAAGTAGACAAAGATATATGAGATTTGACCTGTCCCGGTTATTTGCCATGCACCTGTAGATCAGCGCTTATATTCGCACATTTACACTTTGCTCCGTCATATTAGAGACACTGTATCTTGTAACTTATACCTGTCAAGTTGTTTAGCAGCTGCTATAACTCATAACGATTGCTCAACCTTTCTAAATGATTCACAGGGAAGTTTCTTTATCTTGTTTGATCATTAATCAACTCAGCTGTTGTAACCCTCACAGAGGTCAATCATAGTGTATAGAGCGATTGATCTGTTTCCATCTGTGAATCTGGCAAAGCTTGCGTGTTTAAACCTAGAAAGTCACTCAGCCCTTAATGCGAATCACTATCTTGCGTGTGTACTTGCTAAAGCCTAGATTATGTATCATACAGAGCGGAGCATATTGTGTGCCCATCTCGGAAAGAACGAAAACGACGCAAATACTTTGGAGTAAAGCCAAGACGTAAGATTGTTTGTCAGCAACACTTGCCAAAAATTTCGAGCACATGTTATCTTCATGTTAGTTTTCTTTAATTCTAGCGCCAGCTCCCATTCATTAGTCAAGGTTGATAGTTTGCACTGACCATATCTCGGATGCTTGCCCAAGAATATGTTTGTTGAGATCCTAGTCCATAGTAGATTCTGCAGCGTATTCATATCTAACCACTCAGCCAGCCAAATCATCCTGTTAGATAATTTATTATCATAGCCTCGCAAAAACATTACACGAACAATCAATTATATGTAGTATATGTCGGTCAATAGAAAAAGAAAAAAAGCCTCATTTGAACCTCACCAGAAGCGGACTCTGAACAGCATGCATTATCTGATAAAGAGTGTTGTGAAAATCTAGGTCGACTGTCCATGTGAAAGTATATGTGATAGTAGCACATGTTTATAGAAGCTAATGCGTGAAAAAAAAGCTGATGCTAAGAAGTAAAGCCAGAATAGTACATATTTGTTCAGATACTGTTGACCTAATGAATAACGAAGCATGGTTTTCACTGTAACTATGCGGTTAGCATGTCCGATGGGTCTTCATTTGCCACTAACAACTACATCTTTCCTGATCGATGCGTGAATTGCATGGTTAAGACACCAAACAACCAGCTGAAAATGCGTTTACTGAAACTGTAAGATTGCCCTCGTTATTAAAACGGAACCAGTCTACGGGTAAGGGGCCATTTAATTGACGCAATCATTCCGTGTGATAGACATACTACCTACAAAATAATCATCGACATAAAAATGACATGGAAATGATCTCACTTGCTGCTGCTTGGATATTTTACTTATTACTCAACTGATATGCTACCAGGGTTGTTGATGGACCATATACTCATCTTCTGTCACTTTGACCTAGGAATGAATTTCCCGAGTATAGCACAAATTCAACTAACTGATGTATGAGGCAATAGTTGTCCTTGTGTAAAGTGCATGGCACCTCGTATATGATATTAAGGCAGAACAATGAAGAACATCCCAGATGAGTCCACCAAAGCCACTGCCTCATATCAGCACAATAAGGCTTTACCGATAAATCACTCACGTATGCAAACGTATCTGCATGTGCCGTCAACCTCTGGTATACATATCCCGCTGCTGATGAATGTACACCTTATGTACCTTTCCTTAAGCCATTAATTAAAGTTATATATCGGCTGTTGTGTCGTCACCAAGTAAATAGAAAACTTAATATACAGATAAGGGTTCAAATTATGGGCAATGCATATATATGGTAAGATATATATATATATATATATATATATATATATATATATATATATATATATATATATATATATATATATAATATATATATATATATATATATATATATATATATATATATATATATATATATATATATATATATATATATATATATACAGATAAGGGTTCAAATTATGGGCAATGTATATATATGGTAAGATATATATATATATATATATATATATATATATATATATATATATATCTATATATATATCTATATATATATATATCTATATATCTATATATATATATATATATATATCTATATATATATATATATATATATATATATATATATATATCTATATATATATATATATATATATATATATATATATATATATACAAGTCCGACCAATTTGGTACAATTCACCGACCATTTTGGCCCCTACCTACATTTTGGTCGATGATCATGGGGCCAAAATAGTCAGCGTCATCTCATAGGCTTACACAACTGCGCTTCCCTACCAAAGTGTAACTTTGTTTGCTACTCCTCCGCCTAAGGTTGGAATCTTATTATTCGGGGTAACTATCCACTTTGTGTTTGTGTTAGAGGCCTTTGCCTGAATTTACATTTTGGCCCCAATGACCATTTTGGCCATGTGGAATAATCGGTCATTATATGGCTTTGTTCGATGTATGTTTGCTTCAAACTTTAGATTCATGATTTGTGTGCCTTTTAACTTCAATGAATAATTCTTTGTTTTAAATTATCTCTTCAAATGAAAAACATACAAATTTTGAATGAATATATAAATCTACAGTTTAACGAATGACGGGCGGCACACGCTCAAATATCTTTACGGATGGATATAAAACAATGGCGAATCCGGGGCTCATTTTAGGTGTTTTTCTCTCAATATATATCCTCTGATAATGTTTAATTTAGATCAATAAGAACAAATGCAGCTCTTAAGCTGGGAATTCGTGACGCAGATCAGCATTCAAAACGTTTGGAGATACGGTTTTCTCGATCTGTGAAGTGTAAAGTTTCAAGTAATATATGAAATCATATCGTATCAACTGACTGTTTTTAACAAGGGAATAATTAGCCAGATTGCTTTGTGTTATCAGTTTGCTCATGTCGTAAAATCCAATTGTCCCAACGAACGGAACGGTGGGGTCAAGCTGAAGGTATATTTTGGGATTGTAACATTTCCAGCTTTCAATACCGCGTGGAATTTCCGGTACACGAGCGAAATATAAACAAAGGCGATCGGTCAGCCATGACCATTTTATACGCTCTGTTTCCATTTGATTCTTATTTGGTCAGTATGATTCCAACGTTTATAAATTGAATATCATTCATGTGACAATGAACGTTATTGTTGCGGGAAGAAATTTTATGTACCACAAATTATGAAGTACCCATAGTTTACAGTGGTTAGCGAACTTCACCGGGCTGTTCCGGACGTGGGCTCTGCCACTCACAGTCACATTTACCGACCATATTCTAACGACCAACAATACCCAGATACCACGTTAATGTTACTTGATGCCTGCAGCTTGATTTTGACAGAGCTACCGATTACCATTGATTAAAAAATAAATGCATTTCCTAACGTTCATTTTAACGTGTTTGCCATTTTAGCGAACGGCTTTGGCGCCATCTGCCAAATGTAAACATTGCCTGATCTTGACAGTGGACATGCGCTCCGGTATCACAATACCCCAAACGCTCCAATTCTGTTGTTGAGTGAGGTTGGGGATCCTGATTCCAGGATCATTGATCCCACTCGTCTTCAGACTTAATGCCCTGTAACTTACAATGTTGCATTGTAGACTATGACTCTAGCCACTAGGATGGCTAGTATCATAGTCCACCATACAACAATTCTGGTGGTAGTGCGTTTGGAGAGGAGGGTGGGGGGTGGGATTACTCTTTCAAATGTGATTTTTTTCTCTCTAAGGTTGAAGATGGATATTTTGCTGTCGAATCCAAGTTAAATAGCGGCTACCCAAATAATCAGACCCCAAGTAGGTTTTTGAAGTCAAGAGCCCCTTTTGTCAGGGTATCTGCCACATCAATATTGGTATTAATTTTTGTCAAATGTTCAATGTTTGTAATCCAAACAAGTGTTCAATAGTACAATCACCTCATTTGAATCTATCATGTATAAGCTATAAATGCCATGATCATCTGTCAGTTAGTCTTAAAAGCTGTGCATCTGGGGAATAATTCTTGATGGCACGATTTCTTATAATGCATGCTAGCAACTCCACATTAACCAAACATTTGATTTGGGATTAGTGTTCAGCCCTGTTTGTCGTTGTATGATTTATTTGTCATAACTTATCATTGAAACTCATATCAGAAGCAGCAGAGCTTCAAGGACTATTGACCTCTTGTATCAAGCTAGATGTCTCAAATCATGCATGGGTTTTATCATGTCTATATCTCCTTGCAAACTTTCACTCATAGCTTTATGGCTTTTGACCTCTGACTTGCTAAATAAAAGCAAATTAAAATTTTTTGTTCCAGGAAAAACGTAGCTAAGTTATTATTGGCTCATGAGTGTTTGGGTGAATCATTTCTTAAAAACTTAAATTATTAGGCTTAAATGCTAAAACTATTTGCATATCTACTTGGCGATGGACTATTGTTGCCAGACAAGTGGGTTTGGGGGTTATTGTTCAGCCCTGGTGAGTCATTGAATACAATGTTATACTATAAAAGCTATGATTAAATGCTGTAATTTCTTATTAATGAAAATCGTGTCAAAAGCAGCCATCGGCCTTCTGTCTTTATTGTTAGGCAGTGAAATTGACTAGGTGTTAATAATGACATTTTGCTCAGCAGCACTCATGATCTGGTAGGGATTAACTGCTTTACCTCCTGTTCTGGGTTTAATATTATGGACCCAGTATCTTGAATCATATTGGAGATTCATATCCGCTGTGTTTGTTTATCAGCCCTATTTAGAGATTTAATTATTTAAGATGGACAACAGTATCAGCTGTCCAAACATCATAATTATGCTCATCTATCTCTGCAAGATACCTCCTCATACCAAAGGGAGCAGTCTTTAGGGCCACTTGCTTAGTGAAAAGAAATATTCTTTAGTCTTATCATTTCATGACATTTCATCTTCATCACTGACAGTAATGTAAATGAAGCCTCTTGACCTCCTCACTATTCTACATAATGAGTCACATTTGCAATATTAAGGTCCATGTGCTCAACCACGCATGAATATTCGTTTTCTTCTGTATGCATGTTAATGGTAAATTCACAACTTCATCAATATTGTGGCTTCACCAGTGATGTGGCTTCACCAATACTGTGGCTTCACCAATGTTGTGGCTTCACCAATACTGTGGCTTCACCAATACTGTGGCTTCATCAATATTGTGGCTTCACTTATATTGAGGCTTCACCAATATAGTGGCATCATCAATACTGTGGCTTCACCAATACTGTGGCTTCACCAATGTTGTGGCTTCACCAGTTTTGAGACTTCGTCAATGTTTTGGCTTCATCAATGTTGTGGTTTCATCAATATTTTGGCTTCACCAATGTTGTGGCTTCACCAGTGTTGTGGCTTCACAAATATTGTGGCTTCATCAATACTGTGGCTTCACCAATGTTGTGGCTTCACCAGTTTTGTGGCTTCGTCGATGTTGTGGCTTCATCAATGTTGTGGCAATTATTAATGACAGCTGTTTGAACTCTCCCGATTCGAGGGACGTTGTCCAACATCGTTGACAGACAGATTACAGTGTCCAGAGTGGTCAAATAACATTAATCTGTCCAAAGCAATCGATATGTATAATAGTTACAGCAACAACATCAATGATGGCAATTTTATCATTCACGAATCAGAGAATAAATACGTTAAAATAAATAATCTACGTGCATTTTTTACTTGGAATCGTCCGTGCTGCTACATTAGAGACGACAATCTTCAGAATGTTAAGTATCACTGGTTCTTGTTAAAACTCGCAGTTCCTAAGTATAAACTTGTATTCAAACTAACAACGGTTACGTTGAAGAACTCTCTTCCTTAAAAAAGGTGACTTAAATACTTATTTTCTCCGTACCCCCGGTACACCCCCCGCTCGGCAAGGTTCGGAACTTTTTCGGAGCAAGACATTGCGTCAGCTTTTTGTGGAATCGCGCTGATAAATTAGCTTCGCTATTTTCTTCATGTCTCATTGAATATTGTGAATGTATATTTATGAATAGCTTCTGCGCAGTTCGAATTATGTATAAACAATGAGAAATCGAAAGAAGTTTCTTTCGGTTCCCGAAAAACCTAAAAACGCGCAATACTTTGTGTGAGCCTTGTAACCGAAGATTGTATAAAAGATGGTCTGTCAGTGGTAGGTTGGGTGGGATAATAATGGTTGGTAATATCGAAAGATAAAAAAGGCTGGCCGACCCTTTTGTTTACTTAAATTGCCACTTAAATTAAAAATATGGTCGGTTAAAAAAGAACAAATGTTTGGTTTTTTGAATGACAAAAATCATGAAATGGTTGGTACATATATTTTGGGCCCAAAATTGTATAATTTTATAAAAGGTTTAAAAAGTTTTAATTTTTGAAAATGACAAAACTATCATGAATATTTTTGGTACGATATCACATATTTTGGGCTATGATTTGTATAATCCAATGACCTAAAATAAGTTTTAGCTGAAGATAATAACTGAAAACGGCAAAAGGCAGATGCATAAGGTTTTGCAATCGCGATATCACATAATTTGAGCTCCAAAAAGCGAAATCATCGAATGACCTAAAATGGTCGGTTTTGTCGATATAGTCCAAAATGGTTGGAATAGTATAGTAGATATATATATATATATATATATATATATATATATATATATATATATATATATATATATATATATATATATATATATATATATATATATATATATATATATCTATATATATATATATATATATATATATATATATATATATATATATATATATATATATATACTTACGGATGCGACTATCATGGACGTGTAGCGAATAGAAAAACCTTCTTTGGACGTTGGAGGCGACAAAACATATATGTAGCATAATGATCATTTTTAGTTTTCTGTTGGTCTGTGAATATAAATCATCTAGAAAACGTCGAAACCAAATATATTTGTTTTTTAACCCCTCTGTCGAATGCCACGTGGATAGGATATATTCATTAAGGAAGTAATTCTATACAATATACCAGAAGTTGGGATAATGATATATCTGATATTAAAGAGGCACAAGCTGTTGAAGGCAGAGTACCAAAAAGGTCGTCAGTCCAATATATAAATTTTTGCGTGATGCATGAGCCAAAACCTTGCAATACATAAATGTGAATGGAAATAATTTACAGTGTAACATCACGTTTAAATTAAAGATTGTACTGTCAAGCACCCAAAAAGGTCTTGAATTGTTTTGGAACTCACGTCGTGGGCCAAGATGTGACTGCGTTCCCCCAAAAATGGGCGATTGTCCTTAAAAGGTTGCATTGGTGTGCATATATATATATATATATATATATATATATATATATATATATATATATATATATATATATATATATATATATATATATATATATATATATATATATATATATATATATATATATATATATATATATATATATATATATATATTATATATTTATATATATAGATATATTTATATATGTATATACATATATATATATGTATATACATATATATATATGTATATATATATATATATATGTGTGTGTGTGTGTGTGTGTATGTGTGTGTGTGTGTGTGTGTGTGTGTGTGTGTGTGTGTGTGTGTGTGTGTGTGTGTGTGTGTGTGTGTGTGTGTGTGTGTGTGTGTGTGTGTGTGTGTGTGTGAGTGTGTGTGTGTGTGTGTGTGTGAAAATCTGCCGCACAATTTTATCGACGTATGTGTGTGCAATTGTAAGTTTCGGACCTAATATGTGGCATAATATTCGTAACCGAATTGTTGACTTCAGCCCTTAGGAACACTCATCCATAACCTAGGACTAAATATTCTATCAGCAAACGAACCAATAGCGTTATAGCTTTCTGTATTGCACGATTATGAGCTTTCGTGTGGTTCCATGTGATTTTCCACAGCTTCCATGCTGATCCCAGCATTTTCAATCGAAGACGACGCTAGGTCCACAATCGCTCCTACATCGGTTTCAACCTCTTCTATATCGTCTTCCAGAACCGACAAACTATCGTCTATTTCCTCCTCTACGGATTCTGCAATATCGTCTACCTTTTTTTATTTCGCCCGGCTTTTTTTTCTATATTGGCCACTTTTTTCTCTATATTTTGCATTGTATAGTAGAAATCCTATCGAGAGGCGCCATATCATTACGGTGGTATTTCCTGGGGGCTACTTCCCATATCTGGCGCCACTTGAGTACCCTACTCTCGGAAACCATATTGGTAGATTCTTCGGGGGCCACTCTCGGAGTCTTTCATTCCGGAATGGAGCATAGATGTTCTTGGCGTATTATATATGCTATGGAGTCTACTAGTACCAATACCGTAGGTTTTCGAATCTGCTCCGCCGATACCTTCCCTTGCAGATTTTTTGTATTTGTTTCTCGGATAGATGTTGTTTTTGCGTGGTGTTTAACATGTACCAGCACCAAAGTTCAATACATGGCATGTATACCAACCATACTATACCACAAACCATACTATACCACCAAACATACTATACCACCAACCATACTATACCACACTCTTTTTAGCAATATAGACATATAGAAAATAGCTGTACATATATGGCTGCCAACGTTGGTCGTATTGGTGGTCCTGCCAGATGTGTACCAAGATTCGACGGGGATATCTTTGTGGGTGCGGTCAAAGAATACAACAAGAAACCAAACGTGCTCCCAGAGATTCCAGAAGTGGGCACCACCGCACCCTCTGGCCCGAGACAAATTGTTGGCCATGTTTCGCTGGAGAACGCCAAAAATCTGTATATGTGGTCGTATGGACCGCTGTATATTGTGCCGTACGATGGCGTGTACGTTCCATGTGCGGCAAACGGGTTCTGTTGTGGGGAAGGAGCAAGGTCGTATCGGCCTAAACGGTACTCTACACCATATAGACATAGAAACCCGGGTGTATTCGCAGAAGCTTTCTTCCTCCTTGCGGACCAGTTCTCTCTCTTCGCCCTCCAGGGCCAGCAGTCGGCTCGGCACTCTTTTGTCAGGCAGGAAAGGACCTCTATTGGGTTCCAGACTATGGTCTTCCCGCCTTTATCGAAGGACTTGGAAGGAAAGATCTCGATTTCTAGCTTCTCTTGGTCTTCTTCCAGCAGGATCCAGCTAACGGTTCTCTCGCGATGGTATAGGTTCGTGTCGAACAACTCGGTGGTGGTACGTAGTATGGCGAGAAGCCGGCGGGTTTCCCAGACCACAACGATTTGGGTGCTGCAGAGAACAATACGCGGCCCCTGTTCCCTCCGTTGTTTGGTAGCCCCGAACGGTGTATTGACCGGTTTGGAACAGGGCTGGCTTGGTAGTGTCCTGTTCTTGTATGGCGTGTTCTACGATGGAGCGGGCTTTTTTCGAGATTTGCACATGCGTCTTCCTGGCGGCTACCCTAGCTGCAAAGTCCTCGATTTCCTCCTCACTCTTAACCCAATCTAGTCAAAATGACTAGCTAACCTGGTCAACCAGCTATCGAAGTTAGTCAAACTCTGTAACGACTAATCACATGGTCAAATCGACTAAGCAACATAGTCACAATTACTAGCAAGGCTGGTCAGATGTTGTTTGACTAGTTACCTAGTCAATTTGACCACCCTGAGAGCGTTATCTTCTCTTTGTTGGGAGACCGGATGCGCGGATCACAAGGGTTGGTTACATAACCACAGATGCGCGCTGCGTCTTACCGGAAGCTTGACCTTTGCGGCGGTTCTTTAACCAGTTGCTGCGGGAAATTGGAAATCTTCAGTTGAAATGTTCTGACAATCGCCTCCATACTATTAGGTGAGACTATTAAATAGTTTGCTGTATTTTTGTATGTATCGTCGTGTACCATAGCTGGTATCAGTACTAATGAGTGCTTAGCTTCAACCATAAGTTTACTATGTGTTTTAGAATGTTGCAACGCTGCAAGACACCAGCAATAACATCTGTTGAAGAAGCTGTGGATGTTACAGAGGTCATGGCCATGGGCATGCTGATGGCCGTCATTTATGTGTTTATGTGCCTTACCACATATCGACCAAAAAGACGTTTCGTTATGTACAGAAGGTGATGCTGGTCGTTGATGATGAGGCTAAAGACCCAGTTGATGCGAAGCTTTTTGTGTCAGGGCTAGTATTAACAAGGTCATGCATGTATGTGTTTATTTACAATAAAGTCTTCTTGTGTTGCATATTATGTTGTCTGACTTGTTTTTACACTGGTTCTTACATGGTTCGACCTTTAATCATAGTCAAACTGACCTTCATTCATAGTCAAACTGACCAAATCTTCTAGTCGGTCTGACTAAGTACAATAGTCATTACTACTTACGCTATAGTCAATTTGACTAATGAGATAGTCAAAGTGACTAATAGATTAGTCATATTGACCACTCTTTACTTGACTAGGTAGATTAGTCATTTTGACTAATCAATATTTGACTAACTGCATTAGTCAAATTGACCAACACATTAGTCGTTTGGTGGACAGTCAATATGACTAGCCAAGTTAGTCAAGTTGACTAGATTACATTAAGAGTGCTTCCTCTCTTTCCGGAGGGAGGCCAGTCTGGCGGTATGGACCTTGAGCCATTGTTGCGCCTTCTCTCTCCAGTTTTCTGTGGTACAGGCATCGTCTATTTTGCGCAGGACTTCTTTGTGTTTCCGGGTGGACAGAGCAGATACCTGTCTTCTGGCGGCTATCTCGGGTACTTCCTGGAGATCCCACTTGGACCAGTCTATTCTGATGGCGTGGCATTTGGTCTCTCGCCAGCAAAAGGTGGATGGCAGAGGCGTTCTGGGGTATAGCAGCGCAGTAGGGCGAGGTCTATGGTCTTGCCTTCCTCGTCGGTTCGGGGGAGAACGTCCCCCCGGAAGATGTGACAGTTAAGGAAGCCGAAGTCGCCCGCGGCTATCCCACTGCGCTTTGCGGACCCGTGGCCAGGACGGGCTGAAATGATCTCTACGTAGGCCGTCTACTTTCTTCCTCCTTGCGGACCAGTTCTCTCTCTTCGTCCTCCAGGGCCAGCAGTGCGGATCGCATATTGTTTCTCTGGCTGCCAGGGCGATCTTGGAGGCAAAATTTTTGCGGCCCCGCTTTCGACGTGGTCGCAGGAGCGCAGATAGCCGAAGACATAGATATTGTCTACGAATGGCTAGAGGCCAGAGAGTGGCTGGAGGTGGGTTCTACCTTGGTATCGCTCGAGATAGTCAACTTTGGCTATGTCAGGGACCAGGTTGCTGTCGTAGATGTTCTCGAGGAGGAGATTGGCGGAGAAGGCTTTTCTGGCTCTAGGGCCCATGTCTTGGAGGGAGATGGTGGTTGCTCGGGTTGCTGTATTGTCGGATGGCATAGTGTATACTCCTTTTGCTACATATGTCTAAATTGTTGTTCTTCGGTTACCGGTGGGGTCGAGAGAGGGTTTGCGCGAGTTCTGGCGGCTTGGTCGACCGAGTTGGACGAATTAATTGGCTGTTTGGCTGGAAAAGGGCTCAAGGTTGGACTATTTGGGTTGGCTGGTGGCTGGACTAATTGGTTGGCTGGTGTGTGGACGAATAGGTTGGCCTTTGGCTGGAAAGGGCTCGAGGGCTGCTGGATGGTTTTTGGGCGTAGATGGTTGGAAGAGGCTTGGATATTCGTTTGTTTGGGTGTCGAGGCTGGTTGGACTGCTTTGGATACTTTGTTGGAGAATCTGGTGGAAGGCTTATTTGGATCACCGGAAAAAAAGGTAGCCGAAAATTTGGTTGCTCTGGGTAAAATGTGCGCCCTTGTAATAGCCATTAGTTATATAGACTCCACGCCATCAAGGTGGATAGTCGCGAAAGGCGTAGACACCCTGGCCTATGGTCACACTAGTTTACCTACAAACTAGCCCCAAACGGGTCCGAGGCATCCTTAGGGTGAGCACACATCTGGTCTGAGCCGTCAAAGGGTGAGTAGTATACACGAGAGCGGTTCTGTCCCAGAACATTCATGTATTTAATACCTTGAATCCTTTAAAATACAGTTGATCAAGAGAACACATAGTACCACTTATGCCATAATATTACGATTATTGATCACCAGATGATCAACTCTTATAATTTCATGTTTGTTCTCCAATTACTGATAATTGGAGAGGCTAATCTGTCGCTGTGAGCATGCATAACTTCCACATGCTATAACTGTCGTGGTAAATCATGTCAAATTCCAACGAGATAATGCAATAGTTAAAGATGGCAGCCATTTTTCCTTGATTTTCCGTCGATAAGTGTCTGCGGCTGCTCCAGATATCTGACATAGATATCAGAAAGCTGGGATCTCGATGCAATTTTACTTATGATTCTGCCGCA
>CM067350.1:12945995-13045995 GCA_034190875.2 Urechis unicinctus | reverse complement strand
TGTATGTATGTATGTATGTATGTATGTATGTATGTATGTATGTATGTATGTATGTATGTATGTATGTATGTATGTATGTATGTATGTATGTATGTATGTATGTATGTATGTATGTTTGTATGTGTGTATGTTTATATGTATGTGTGTATGAATCTGCATGCATGCATGCATGTATATATGTATGTATGTATGTATGTATGTATGTATGTATGTATGTATGTATGTATGTATGTATGTATGTATGTATGTATGTATGTATGTATGTATGTATGTATGTATGTATGTATGTATGTATGTATGTATGTATGTATGTATGTATGTATGTATGTATGTATGTATGTATGTATGTATGTATGTATGTATGTATGTATGTATGTATGTATGTATGTATGTATGTATGTATGTATGTATGTCTGTATGTATGTATGTATGTATGTATGTATGTATGTATGTATGTATGTATGTATGTATGTATGTATGTCTGTCTGTATGTATGTATGTATGTATGTATGTATGTATGTATGTATGTATGTATGTATGTATGTATGTATGTATGTATGTATGTATGTATGTATGTATGTATGTATGTATGTATGTATGTATGTATGCATCCATGCATGTATGTTTGCATGTATGTGTGTATGTTTATATGAATATATAAATGCAGACATGTATGATTGAATGATAAAAATATGCATGTAGGTATACATGTATGTAAGCATGTATATGTGTAAGTATGTTTCCCTGTATGTATGTATATGGATGAATGTATGCATGCATGTATGTATGTATGCATGTATGTATGTATGTATGTATGTATGTGTATATGTATGCATGTGTGTATGTATGTATGTATGTATGTATGTATGTATGTATGTATGTATGTATGTATGTATGTATGTATGTATGTATGTATGTATGTATGTATGTATGGTATGTATGTATGTATGTATGTATGTATGTATGTATGTATGTATGTATGTATGTATGTATGTATGTATGTATGTATGTATGTATGCATGTATGTATGCATGTATGTATATATGATTGTATGTATGCCAGCATGTTCAAGGCATGCACCAAGCAAACAATACACATAAAAAATAATTTGGTAAGCAATTTATTGATATTATGATATTAAACTGCACTGCTTCGCCCTTTGGAGTTACTACTTGTTGCATTTAACTCAAATGATGCACTATGGCACGAAACCAAATTACATTCATCACACAAAATGACAATTTCAAGAAAACAAACCTCTCATTCCACAAAGGCTCTATTCACTAAGCTACACGCAAGGTGATAGTTTTCCGCCAATAGACCTGGCATCCATGCGGGTTGTAGGTAAATATAACCGCAGGCTTTGTCGTAGTAATCAATATCACTGGTCACACTCCCAACCCTTAGACAATAACCTCACGAGCGGCATTATTCTGCTGTGACAGGTTGACTAACGAACTGCTGTGTCATTCCTTTTACAGCAGTTACTCGTTTACCAGTAATCTCATCTGTTACCGAAAGTTGGTCAGCTTTTCTTTGGTTTGCGGCATTCCAAATCAACATGAAACCCTCTATCAGACAAATATAGATTAATTTCTTCATGCGTTCATCGTTCCAGTGAATTCATACCAATATAATACAGTTACGCATCAGAAAAGAATAAATCCTAGTGATTTCAATTTGATTAGACTGCTGTCTTGTTCGTATGCACTCATACGGTAATCATGAAAAAGTCCTATATTATTACCGAAATGGGAATGAAGAATGATATCGAAGTGTGTTACATAGTGGTCGATAAAACTCGCACCGCATGAGGATAAGTCAATATTGATTTACAGTGACAAAATGCAAGTACTTAACTGTTGATCCGACGGGTTCCAATGCATAAGAGGCGATGGTAGGAATGCTTAGGAGGGTCTGCTGCCGTCAATCACAAGCTGTGTAACGTACAGGCAATTATCTCTGGCATGGGATATAAAATATTCTGACGAGGCCTACCCCTTTCACATACGCTTATCGAGCAAGAGAACCAAGTCTTACGCCACCGTAGTTAGCACAACATTCCCACCATCGAGACCTCACATTGACTCACATGTGGCAGTGATGACCACTCAAGAAGCCCCTGCGGTCCCAATAGCCTCCGCATCCACAGCTGACCCATCGCCTCAATCGCGAATGAGTGAGGTTTCACCACCTGCGGACGATGGCTTTCATGAGGTTCGGCACCGTCGACCCAAGCCAGGGCCAGGGAAAAGATAACAGCCCGTGAAGGGAGTTATTTCTACCCCGCGAACAATTAGAGGCGCACCAGAACCAAGCCGTGATGTGTTTGTGTTCCGAGTTGAAAAAGGAACAAGTGCAGAGGACGTACAATTGTTTATTGCAGAATCGGAGATAGAGGTGAGAAACATTCAGCACGTTTCCAATAGTGAAGCGAAATTTGAGAGCTTTAGAGTTGAAGTGAAAGTCTCCGATATGAAATCATTGATGAATTCTGGCCCATTGGTATAAGAATGATACTGTTATGTACATACGACATTTAATGGGAGAATGGGATGTTCTTTTACTACAGGAGCACTGGTTATTTGAATCTGAGTTTGCACTGTTTGAACGTAATATTGGTAATGTGTCCGTCGTTGGTATATCTGGTATGGACGAATCGGAATTGTTAGTCGGTAGACCTTATGGTGGTTGTGCAATTTTACATAAGACATCTACCAGAGTTTCTGTTACACCAATTGATTTTGGAAAAAGTCGAAGGTGCCAGGCATGCGAGGTTATTGGTCACACTACTAACGTACCTGTTAAAATGTTGATTATTAATGTTTACATGCAATGTGATAAGGATAACAGCATAGAATTTAGTAACTTATACAGTGAGCTTCTAGATCAAGCAAATGATGTTATTACATCTCATACGGAAGCTGATTTCGTTATTATGGGTGGTGATTTGAACGCAGACTTTTCACTGGGATAGTTCCAGGCATACTATATCGTTAAATAATTTATGTGAACAGGAATTTTGTTGTTTGTTTTTTATTCAAATTAGAATGGATTTGGCAGCTTTGGCCCTTTATCAGTATCAAAGTGTTTCGTTGTGCTTTATATCACTATAAAATATAAAATAAAACAACGCCATCTCGGTATCAAGAAGAAAAAGGAAACACAGAAATGAATTAATTATTGGAGGATGTGTGGCTATTTTAAAATAATGAAATGAGGTGTACCTAGCTAGATTGTACGAATGTGCAAAATAAGGAGGTTTCTCACACTGGGGGCCGCTAAAGTAAGAAGAAAAATAGCCCTACAGTGCCCATGTCTTTATAAGGACATGGGGGTTCCTAGATAGTATAAAACATAGTGAGGGATAGAACAAAAACTAACGAATAAGTGCACAGAGTATGATAAGAGTTATGTGTGTGATAGTCTTGATGAGTGGGGAGGAAAATTATTTGGGGATAAAACGTTGTGTTATGAATGAAAGCGATTGTTTGTTTTATTCTTTTTTTATAGAGAAAATGGATATTACTATTATATTTGTGTAATTTTAATTTATTGATTAGTGGGATGCGGTGGTTGATAAACAGGTAAAGAAAAAGTGATCAGTGGTTTCGGGGGTATGACAGGTATGACAGTTTGGATTAGTGTGTTGTACTTGGTTATGTTTAGCTTTGTCATATTGAAGGGGGGATTACCTAATGCTATGGAAGTTAAGATCTTATCTGAGTAGATATTGCTTTAAAAGATAATGGGTTCACAGTTTAATATGGGTTTTAGTATTATGAGGGTAGAGGTGGTGTTATTTCACTCTTCTTGCCTAGTTTGTAGTATACATTTATTTATCACAGAGAAGTGAGTGTTTAAATCTATTGAAATATCTTGAGTACAAATATTTGAATGGGATCTTTTGGCTTCTGCGCCTGCAATTTCGTTTCCTGTTATTCCACAATGAGCTGGTATCAAAATTATAGAAGTATGGGAATTTTAAAAGGCAAAGAGAGTAGAGAGGTATCTTATTTCTCGTATAAATGTGTTGATAGTTTTTCCTTGAAGGGCAGCAATAACTGAAAGGGAGTCGGAGAGAATGATAGGATTGGGAATTTTGGATTGGAGAGATATGTGTAAGGCATTAATGATTGCTATTGATTCTGCTTTAAAGATGAAAAGATATGGTTGTATGCGTGAAGATTCTTTGAATTTATGAGATGGTATTGCCATTGCAAATGATGTACTTATATTGTCTTTTGCGCGGTCGGTGTATATATGTGTAGAGATCGAGGGTAATTCATCAATAAGTTGTAGTGCAAGGGGGGAATGGGTATGTTTTTAATGGGGATACGTGTGGGTGAGATAGGGTGTATGGGAGTGTTGATCTACTAGTATTTTTATGTTTTCGATCGCACTGATTGTGTTGAGTTTCATTAAAAATGTTTTGAGTTGGAAGGTTGAACGTTTTAGCTCTGGTTTGGTATTTATGAGTGGCTTTTAAAAGTAGAACGGTTATAGGGGGGAGGCCAGTATATATCTGGTGAGAGTTGATATGTGTAGAGCAATGAGTTTTTGAGATGGCTCTGAGAGCGGCTGACTGTGCAGTTTCTAGTTTTTATGAATGTTTGTTCTAGATGCAGTGATTATGGCTGGGGCTCCATAGAGAATGTGTTGATGAGTGTGATGAGTGTATTTTGCAAGATGAGTGTATTTTGCAAGATATATGTTTGTTTGCACCCCAGGAAGTGCCATTAATATATCTGATGAGGTTAGTGATTTTGTGGCACTTAGTTACCGTGTGTAAGATGTGTTCTCTCCAGGTAAAATAACTCCAAGGAACTTAGTAGAGGTTTGGTTAGGGATGGGTTGGTTTGGTTTTTGATGAAGAAAGTAGTGATTTTGTGTTTTATATTGGTTCCAAATGATTTTGAAGGAGAAAAGGTAATGCCCCATTTAGAAGCCCAATTTTGAATCTTGTTACTGACTGATGTTAGGCTAATGGGGCGATATGAGGTTGGGGTGTGTGGGTTCTGATTAGATTTAAGTATGGGGACAATTATAGAGGAATTCCAGAAGGGAGGGGTTATGGATGATTGCCAGAGTTGGTTAAAAATTTGCAGGAGTACCTCTAGGAAGTTTGTTGGAAGGTGATTGAAAAGGGAGTATATGAGTAGATCTTTGCCTAGGGCTGTGTTTTTGTATTTGTTGACAGCTTTAGTGAGTTCTGTAAAGGAAAAGGGTTCGATGGTAGGTGAATTTGGATTAGTTTCAATGGGTTCTGAATTTATGGGGTTGAAATATGTAGGACTATTGTTATTTAAACTTATTTCTGCAAAATAAGAGACTAAAGTGTCTGATATTTGTTGATTATTTTCTGTATAAAGGTTATTGTTTGGGTTTTGGATTGGTGGAATATTAGTGTTAGGATTATTTGCTTTGAGGATATTGACAGTTTTCCACAGTTCTTTGTAAGTCTTTTTAGTTGAATTTTGTTTATTAAAGTTTTATTATGATAGTATTTGTTTCTGGCTTTGTTTCTTTCTTTGATTATGAGGGTACAGTTAGGATTCCATCATGGATGGGATTTTAGATGTTTACGGTGATTATTATATAGAGGAATGGCTTGTTTAGCTATTTGAATTAGTTTATCATATAAATTATCGTAAGAGGTAAGGGGGTTTGAAGAAATGATTTGATTATTGATGTTTTTGAAACAAGGACGAATCAGCTGTTTCAATATTCCACTTGTGTGGTGGGGGGGAGGGGGGTTGTGGTGGAAGAAGTTAGGTGAATTTGGTTTATTATTTGGGATTGAAATGATAGAATGATCACTTCCCATTGTATTGTGGGTATCTTTAAATGAAAATTTGCGTGATATATCTTGGGATGTAAGTATAAGATCTAGTATGCTTTTACCATTATTATAGAAGTGTTTGTGGGAGCTATCATTATGGAGGGTAATGTCATTAGCTTGTATTATTTTAAAAAGAGCATTTCCTTTAGTATTTGAACTTGGGTGGTGCCAAAAGGTCTGATAGGCATTAATATCCCCAGCAATTATGTTTCTCGGAATGTTAACTATTGGCTGATATTGTTTTGGGTCTACCGTGTTGGATTTGTCATACACATTTGAGATGTGATACATTTGATTAAATATGTTGATTTCAATTACTTGGTACTCGATTTCTGATTCTGTGTTTATTAATTTTGGGATGTTTTTATTTAAAAGTATAGCTAGGCCTCCATGATTAACTGATGTTCTGTCTTTCCTTAATATATAATAATTTCAAAAGTGGGGTTTATGATTGGGTTTTAAAAATGTTTCTTGGAGACATATTAGATTAGGTTTGGGATAAGTTTTAATTAGGTATTGGGTGAATTCAGGTAGTTTGGTTTGAATGCTTTGACAGTTCCATGACCAAACAGTTATATTTTGCTCTTTAGATTGAAAGTTGGGTCTAAAAGGTTGATCTGGTTTGGAATGGGAAGGGAAATTTAATAGGAGGGAGATGATGAGCAGAGATAATATAAATAAGTTGGCCATGGAGTTATAAGGAATTTGACAATGGGAGGTGATTTTTATGTTTAGACTGAAGATGGTTGATTGAGGTATTTATAGATTTGGCTGGTTACAGTATAATGATAGTTAATAGCATGAGTTAGGGTTTGTACCGGAATGGCGACTTTGAGAAGTTCATAGGTGATTGCCATTAGGGTTTTTGCTTTGGTATCTGATGAGAGGTGAGAAGAGAGGATGGCGGTAGAGAGGTAAACAAAATCTGCCAGTTAGGTGGCTGAGAAGGGTTATGGTGTTACATTTGGTTTTTGTGTGGCAGAAGAAGAGGGGAGTGGAACGGTGTTTTGGAGTAGTAGGAGAGGGAGAGGGTTTGGGAAGGTTTAAAGGGAGGCTTTGCGGTTTTGAAGGCGAAGCAGGTTTAGGTGAATGAGTTGAACGGGAATGTCAAATCCCATGCCTTATGAAACCCCTTGCAAATGTCGATTTCACTTATGAAAGTGACATGTCGCATGTCAGATCGTCACTTGATCCCTTAATGGTTTCAGAGAATCTAGAGTCATCAATTGCAAGCTATGAATGCATTCATGATGGTGACAATATGTCGGATCATAGTCCGGTTATCTTCAAATTGTACTTTAGAATGTTACATGTAGATATCGCCAAATTACCATCGGGTACTAAACGGTAGTGGAAGAGCAAAGGGTAATGACATTGATTTGTACAAGGACACCCTGCGTAAAATGTTGGCTAATGTGGATGTTCCACCGGAAGTTTTATCATGCGCGAACCCAAGTTGCTGCGAGCATGTTGAAAAAATTGATCAATTTCACGATGACATAATTCATGCTTTCGTGGCATCGTCTCTCTGCAGTATTCTTGCTAACCGATTGAAGAGACGCCCGGCTGGGTGGACCGACGAAGTCCAATCCCTGAAAAATCAATCAATTGTTTGGTGCCGCTTGTGGCGAAAGAATGGTTGCCCTTCTACCGGGACAATTAAAGATATAATGCTTAAGGCTAAAAAAGACTACAAAAAGAAATCACGGAACGTCATGCGTAAGCAAGACAAATGCAAACGGGCAAATGCACTTCTGATCATGTCATAACCGTTAAGCAGGTTGAATCCGCAGAACTTGAAACCAGACAAAACCGATGGTATTCTGAAATCAGCTCTGATCACATTAAGAATGCCTGTCAAGTATTGTTTGTTCATATCTCACTGTTGTTTAATGCTATGCTTTTGCATGCATATGCTCCACCGGGTATGTTTCATTCCACGCTGATATCTATACCAAAGAATAGAAAGAAATCGTTGAATAATAGTGATAATTACAGGTCCATAGCAATCAGTAGTATTTTGGGAAAATTACTCGATAATATTATATTAACATCCCAGAGTGACGCTCTGAAAACTAGCGATCTGAAATTCGGTTTCAAACAGTGACACTCTACCACTCATTGCACGCTTGTTTTGCAAGATATTGTTGATCACTTTGTAACTCAGGGGTCAACTTGTTTTGTAATTCTATTGGACGCATCTAAAGCATTTGATCGTGTGAATTATGCGAAATCAATGCAATGCTTCTAGCTCTGAGCCTTTTATTTGCACGGATGGTGTTAAGCAAGGCGCAGTTCTTTCGCCATTATTATTTTGTGTTTATATCGATGAATTACTAAGGCGCCTTCGAAGAGCTAATGTTGGATGTCACATCATCATGTAATACCGTTCCAGAGAACAGGGTGTGTTCTTTGTTTTATTCGGTTTTGCGCTGATTGAGACAATCGCGTTCCGTCGTTCTTTCCAAAGGCAAATGTAGCCGAACGACTCCTAGCTGCTATTCCTGACATCGACTTGGTGTGATTATTAATCCAACATTGTGTTCCACAAGATAACATTTAATATACAGGTTTTGATACTAATAAATACGTTGTGATGGGGAATTCTGCCTCGGTATTGGTTTAATTGAGGTCTATGATTAACATGCTGGTAAATTTTGGAGACCAAACATAGTTTAAAAACTGCTTGGATACAATTTCTTAGATTGCACGCCTATAATAGAAAAGTCTGTCAATTAAAGATTCTTTTATTTTGACGCAAAAATAAAAAAGATATAATTTATTTCAAGACAGGTAATTTTGTAATTATATATTGCCCCTGATTTAAAGTCCCTGTTCTAAAGTAAGCTGTTCTAGTTTTAGGAGTAATATGCACTTAGCACGGAGAGGCAAGACTCAATATTGTCGACGAGACGGCCATATACACGTTATTGCCACGTGGTAATCAACCTGTTGAATATGTCTAAGAACTAGAACATCACTTACACCCACTAGAATGGCCCTTAGTGGTGCCTTACTTCCCTTGATTAGTTGGAGAGTCCAGAAAAGTAGCTCCATCAGGCATGGAGGAACATGACCTGTGAAGTGATTGCCTTTAAAAAAAGCCGCTGCTCAAGTAAAAGCGGGCGATTGGGTCTCGATACTAACACTTGCAGCATTAGATAATATACATAAATTATTATATCTATGGATTTGCGTTAACTTCCATGATTGCAAGGTTTTACATGCTTGTTCATGAGACATGCGTAGCGTGTGGTGTATGGCATAACGTTATGTGCCAATACACGAAATAAAATCATATTACTATCAGCTCAAAAATTACATAACATTGCCCTTATATTGCAAATTCATCGCAATAGGCACAATTATTAGTGAGCCCTCATCGATGACATATCACGCCTGTGAATGTGCATGTCTCGATGTGTTTATGTGTATGTGATGTATCATTGAACCACGCTTGACAAATGCTTGTCCTTGCACTGCATTTTCAAACTGATTTAATGCAATAGTAGAAATGAACGCACAGCTTCTCGTTTGTATACGATTCAATTAGCTGACAAGCATGGATTCAATATATCATTGCGCATTGCTTGTGTTCCCATGCACTAACGAAATGTAGCAGTCACAAACGTATCATTTGCTATATTTGCTTCGATGAATGTATGCCTTTATGGGAAAATTGCGCGCATTATTGCAAAGTTTCAATGACAATATATATGCAGTAACTCAACGCCCATATTATTTAATTAGTGTATCACAAGAACTCAGCTCATTCTCTTGCAAATGGCCTTGTCAGACAGCAACGTCTGCTATGCATCCCATTGAAAAGAGTGACTGCCCCATGGAAACAAGTTTCTTTCTGAGTGACCCCTAACTGCCCTACATTGCTTGACGACGGAGCACTTTGCTAGATGTTTCTTGTTAGCTATGGACAACTATGCTTCTTTTACTGAATATCAGCACCACGTGTACACATTCTATAATTCACACCAGTGAACATACGTTTTTATAATTAGAATTTGATATTGGCTATAGATTTCTCATGTGCCCATGATCTACGTTTTCGCCCTGATATCACGATGCATGTTTGCATAACAACCTCGTAAAAATCCACCTTAGGGTTGCTTATAAGACTTGCTGCAGCAGGATCAAACAGGCATCTAGGCATCATGACCTGGAAATCAGAAGACGATAAAAGGTGATGCCGGTTTGATGGTGGTTGGGTATTCATTATGTATGATAAGCCACACGACTGTGCTTTCCACATGACATGTAATAAATGCATCTATCATCTTGCTAGAGCTTTCATTGAAGGCATTGTTTGGTGCGAGTTCCTGGTCTCAACACCTAAGCTTGAGGCACTTGGCTTTACTTGTGTCCCCATCAACCTTCAAAATGGCCCTTTAAGGAATATTTAAGTACATCTGAATATGACCATCCGGGATTGCTTATGTACATGTAATGACATTTTTTGCACCAGGAATACTGTGGATGATGACTGGTATGGCCAACAATAACCATGTCAAGGTATTACTTACGAGGATTACTCACGCACTCTGGTTATCCCCTGGTCACGCGGCAACGTCCATGGTACATCCCGTATTACACAGAATAAAAAACCTGAGTTATCTCACATCTAATCATCTCGTATTGAATAGTAACGACGAAATTGTCTAGATGTCAACCGAATCAAAATGATGCTTAAATGACTAATCTAGGATTTCAATTTTTTCAGGCCAACCCTCTTAATTCATCAATCACACGTTACACAAAATAACGTATTCCAATAATACAATATTTAAACAAATGGCTTAAATATTTCTAATGATGACAAAGTGTCCGAACTATGAATTATATATATATATTATATTTACGTATATATTTGCATAAATTTATATAGCGCTCTATCCTTATCCTAGACAGCTATAAAGCGCTGATACATTAAGCTGTTAAATTTAACGATAATAATAATAAACGGACTATTGGAAAATAAGCAAAAAACACCAAAACATTATATCAGTTAAGGCGGATCACAGTTTACATATAATAAAATTAGGTTTTAAAAAAGCTAATCTAAAAAAATAGATTTTAAGACCGAAATATAGCTAGTGACGCTGGGTGACATTAAGAATAAGCTAGCGCCTTTTGACAAGGCCCATCGCCGGGGCTTCATAAAGCACATATACATGCGATGTAAAATGATGCGATTCAATTACATATCAGCAGCAGTATGGCTGACCATACTAAACGACCTTTTTTCTATGTTTCTTTTGAGGATCATACCAGCTATCTAACCTTATTGGGTCAAATCCTGGTATATTTCTGCCCGTGCAGCACTATGAGAGCCATACTTAACGATCTTTTTCCGCTGTTTCTTTTAAGGACCATACCTGCTCTCAACCCTTAAAGAGCTAAATCCAGGTTATATTCTGCCTCCGCGGCACAATGGTCTACCATAATAAACGAACCCTTTTCGGGGGGTATGTTTTAAGAACCATACCAGCTCTCAACCCTTATAGAGCAAAATCCTGGTGTTATTCTGCCTCCGCGGCACTATGGCCTACCCTAGTATTGATATTTTTGAGAGGTTATCTTTTTAAGGACCATACCAGCTATAGCCCGTCCCCACCATCTCACAACACTTACATAGCAAAACGAGATGCAGACGCCGAGTGCCCCCTCCAAAGATATATAGTAAGGAGCGTATCACTTACCGTTGTAGCGACAAAGCCGTTTCGCATTTACAAACGTGAGTTGTGGTTACCCACATTGAGACCCGGATGTTCTAGAACAGAGCCATGCATTTTTTCAAACCGGTGTCTGCGGGCTAAGCCAGCGTTATGTGTCATTCACTCTAACGGTCTTGAAAGAGTTGACACCAAAACTTAACGCACTCTCAAAAAATATTTTCTGAAAAGTTGTCACACATCAGAATGCCGTTACGCTTTAAAATGTTCGCCGGGAAGTTGCCTATGCGCTCGAGTAGTATATACAATGAGGGTGCTGGCATAGCAAGCTCATAATCATTTTGAACCCCATTACACCTTACACAACAGAATTTCACAAGTTCGTGGTTAGCATCTCACACCCGCTAACAAGTTCCTCTAGGTGTTCCACTCGCTCCATAAGGTCGTCGTTCTTAGACTCCAGGTCTCTCACTCTATCCTTCAGTTCCACAAGATCTATATCAAACTTTAACTCTTTTACACTACCTTCAACCTCAACAATACGCTCTTCGGTGTTCATTTCTATACATATACACCCTCGTTTATTCATTGTGGGTGGAATTTGCGATAAGCTTAGTTGTGCTTTGGCTTGCTACGAAGTAGTTCACAGAGCATCAAGAGGAGTATTTTCTGCCTCCGCGTCTGTGTGAGCCACTGAGCCCCTGAGAGCGTCCTCAAAGTGGTCTACAACCTTCTTGGCGACGCAGTTAAGCTCGCCGTTGCCGCGCGCCTCCAGATAGGCGAGGCCCGGCTTATGAATGGGATACACTGCGTTGACTGGGTTGGCACTCTGGTGGGACAACTGATTGATACTAGCAATCCCGGCTTGGTGGCATGGGAAATAACAACGTACTGCACGTACTGCACCTATCGGGTCGACCTTGTCCTCCACAACCCAGTCGCCCTCAGCTCGCTCGTGCAGAAACGTGATCCTTGAGATGTAATCCCAGTATGGCAAATCCTCTAGGACCCTTGTCGCACTCGCAATGATAAGGGTGCCGTATGCGGTCGGTGAAAAACTTACGAGCGTGCAAAGTACAGAAATATATGCATTTATAATTATCCGCGACTGTCTTATAAAAGAAACGATCACTAAGGTTAACATGGATAGAATTATCTTTTAATCAGAATTGCTATCGCAGATGAAACCCACCATGCCCATATGCCTCTGAAGGAATCAACTCAGCCTTTATTCAAACGACCGATTAACTAATACAATTGCGTTGTAGAATCCAATAATTCGGCAGCAAATGGGCCGACATTTGAGGTTGCGATGCTGCTCAAAGATGTTCAGGCTGAGACGGTGTGTTCTCGCTGATGTCATCAATATTAGTCAAAGTCATCGAAGTATGCAAATGAGACAAAGATAAAAGGGGATTTTACCATACAAGATAGTTGATCATTTTCCATTTGAGACAAGTAATACGACTGTGTTACTGAGCTCACATCAACTGACAGGTATTTAATATTTCCATCATCTTTCCAAATATATAGCTCAGTTTGGCAGATGGCAGCACTTAGTGACAATGTGGTGCTACTGGTTCAATTCCAACAGTCAATCTCCAGGGATACATACGCTCAGCACACAATGGGAAGACAAAAACATACAAGAGCGAAAATGCCAAATATTACGCGCATTTCGAAAGATCACCACATAAGGGTAGGT
The DNA here is from genome assembly GCA_034190875.2 of Urechis unicinctus. Taxonomy (NCBI): domain Eukaryota; kingdom Metazoa; phylum Annelida; class Polychaeta; order Xenopneusta; family Urechidae; genus Urechis; species Urechis unicinctus. The sequence continues at coordinate 13,032,761 of CM067350.1, read as the reverse complement.
ATTGCATTACTTCAAAAAATGCTCAACAGACGTTCCATTGCTCGCCCTCTGATACTTGTGTCCATTTAACAACCACTGTACTGTTAAGTACTTGAAATCGATGCCACTGCCTTATTATGTCTTCCAACTTTAGCCAAATTTTTTTTTTCTTCTACAGTCAAGGTTTTTCGGATTTTTCTCCGGAACGGTTAAACATATCAACATGGAATTTTGGAGAATGATAGATCAAGTTGGACACAACTGCCGATTCAGTTTGACGCGCATGCGCAGTGTTGGAGGCTTATGGGATCGATTTTTCGTCGATTTTTTTTCCTCATTTTCTACGACAATCTCCTCCATAACTACTGCAGTTACGAACATATGAATTATATGGTTGTAACAAGCAATTATCGTAGCATGAAATAGGTGACAAAATACTTGTTTTCACTTTTTGTACTCTGTATAATGACATGTATTTTAGAGTACCTATCGCGATTTTTGCTACGAGTTCTCTCCTCGCTGATATCTCTGAAATGGCTGTATTTACGGACATGAAATTTTGTCAGTAAGTAGAACTTGGCCTCGTGATAATGATTGTAACAGTATTTTAAGCATTCACAGTAAAAGAAAACAGTAAAAAGGACGTTTAGTTTAAATGTTTTCTACTGCAGCAGCTTAGCAGCAGGCTATCTGCAGCTCGTGTCTAAGTAGGCCAAACCTTACGTAATCGACCAGACACATTCATCGCTTACCTTGGCTGGCTTTAAGGGGTCATGTCAAAACAGGCCAAACCTTACGTAATCGACCAGCGGCATTCATCGCTTTCGCCTTGTATTGACTTGGCTTAGGGGTCATGTCAAAACATCTAAGCGGCAGCAGCTTGTGATCTTATAATAGTGCGCGTAACCAGCTCTCCTCGGTCCGTCTTTTTGTCTCAGCGACAGTGTGCACTGGATGTCCCCGTGCAATCAAAGCGGGTATATATACACAAACACACATGCACGCACACATATATATATGTATACACACAGGCGCTCGGTTTTCGATGCCAAGCTTCCGAGCGCCGAGCCGCTATCTATAAATAGCACATATATGTGTATAATTATAAGTGTGTGTGTTTATATACGTATATATATATATATATATATATATATAGATATATATATATATATATATATATATATATATATATATATATATATATATATATATATATATTTATATATATATCTATATATATATATATATATATATATATATATATATACATATATATATATGGATATATACATATATATATATATATACCTATATATATATATAATAATATATATATATATATATATATATATATATACATGTATACATGTATATATATATATACATAAATATACATATATATATATATGCCTCTATATATATAATATATACATATATATAAATATATAAATAAATATATATATATAAATACAATATATATATATATATATATATATATATATATATATATATATATATATATATATATATACAATTGAGTAAATCACTCTAAACTGGTCACTGCTACGGAGCACGTCGTCCTCAAAGGATCTTTTACATCCCTTTTCAAAGATGGGACCGCCATTTGTACGTGATCATCCGAGTCACGAATCAGGTTGTCAGACCTTGGAGTCGAACCCATAGCCTGTGGATCAAAAGGCGAAGCAGTAAACCACCAAGCCACTGAGACCGGCTCAGTGTCATTCCCTCGGCTTTGTATTGACTTGGTTAAGGGGTCATGTCAAAACATCTGCTAAGGGGTCATATCTAAACATCTAAGGGGCTGCAGCTTGTGACATCTATCCAAAAATAGTGCGCGTTACCAGCTCCCCTCACTGACATCTATCGTAAACGTGTGCGGCGCATAGGGTTTCTTAACAAGGCGCAATCACAGACCCGATTGCTAAACAAATAGGTCAAGAATTCATTTTGTTTAGAGATAACATTCGTTTGTGTAATATTGTTGATACCGTATTGCTGGTCGTCCAGGCTTGCCATTAGAAGACATGCCGTTGGCGTTCCTGCCGAATCTAGTTATGATTCAGTGCATTTGGTATTGGCAATTATGCCAGATAGAACCTCGGTCGACTGTTACAGCAATATCGGGTCCCGGCGAACATATGTTATATGTTCCAAAACCCATCCGTATGAAGGAGTGATGATTCAACATTGATGGCCTGGCTATGTTTGCTCATTGATTATGAGATCTTATCACTTAACACAAAAACAACAGCAGGCAGCGGACCGTATGTAAAATCTGTAATACAACAAACTCGCATCAAAAGTTTACACTAACATTAAAAATTCCTTAAGCCCGGCCTAACGAACCAAAGCCATATTATCTGCAGCAGCCTTTAGCAATCGTTACATGATTCTTATAATCGGCCCCAAATGCTGGATAGCTGGCACAAGATAGCTCTCTCATATTTACTGGCATTGCAATTAGCGCGCCTAATATTTTCGGTATCGTGGGTCGTGCGGATTATATGGTCTTATGGTCCTATGTACCCCACGTACTATTGTCACTGTTACGAGTATAGCCAATATATACATATACATATATATATATATATATATATATATATATATATATATATATATATATATATATATATATAGATATATATATATATATATATATATATATATATATATGTATCTATATATATATATATATATATATATATATATATATATATATATATATATATATATATATATATCTATATATCTATATATATATATATATATCTATATATCTATATATATATATATATATATATATATATATATTTATACATGTTTCCCTTGTATGGGCCATGGAGGCGTAGTGGACCGTCTCCAACACATCCCCATTTAGGCATATAGTTGGCATCTTATTTTACAACAGTTCAATATCTATGCAACGCTAACTTGTCTGTTAGATTTCCGGCTGCTGTTTCTCTTTCAGAAAGGTGCGTAAAACGTTGTTACTGTGGCAGTAATGGTGCTGTATCGTGTCCAACTGCTGCCCAGAGGGCCACATGCATCAATTACATGACAGAGCTAACATGCGTCAGTGCACAAATGGTATGCACTTAATAAAAATACGAAGCCTATGCTACATACTACCTCCATGCAATATTCTATATTCAGTAACAATTCAGGTATAACACGGGTTTTTATTAAGGGTCAAGAAGTATTGTATTCCGAACCAAACAGCCATACTTGTAAATTGGATGTTCCGGATCGGCGTTCACAGACATAAACATTTCATATGATTTGCATATATCTGTTGTTGGCAATATTAAGATCTGTTTAAACTTTAGCGTCGCCTGATAAACCTTTTGCAGGTGAATTGTACATAGCAGAAACTCATAACTATGTGCCTTGATCTCATCATTGTATATTTAGCATTATTAAGCTGCGTGATTAATTGTCATTTTACTTTACAAGGTTAAACCTTTCCAAAATACTACACGCTATCTTGCCTTCATTTTAAATCCCAACCTACAGATCTCCTCGTTAATATTTTTCTTTAGCGTTGCCGCTTCAAAACATAAATATGATGTGATAGACCGTAATCGGTTTGCGGCGCATCCAGACCTTGTACCTGAAACTAAAGGGCAGCCTAGGCATTGAGAGTTCCTTAATATAAACTGATGGTCCCATGTGCTTGCAGGTGTTAATCAATCAAAAGCTGGCACATGGATATCAATATCAATACTAATAAGGCGAAGGGGCATTGAATTAAGCTGGGCTGGTCAATTCAGATACAATGTTATGAATTTATGGCGTGTTTGAAAAATAAATGAAAACTAAAAAGTACGCGAAGATGTCTTCGTGAGGAAGGTCTGGTCATTCAAACGACATAAAATATGCCAAACGCGAATAATACATTTTGTGATGCAATGTGTATGGTGCTAGAAAATTGCACGACAGCTCCAGTTTGCTGAACAATGTGAATTATTAAGTACAACTGCAGCCCTTGTCATCGTCTGCCATACGGTGCATGCGCTACTGACCAATATTACATTACTTTCTATTACCTTCTGTTACGAAAGCACAGCTTAATCAGACGTTTATTGAAAGTTAGCAGTATCATTGTAGGAAATATTATTGGACTTATTCGTATATTCTTAATACAAAAATCAACGACTAAATTTTTGCATGGTTTCTACTTGTACTCTGATTGATTTATGTGAAATTAACAATAACACTTTGGTTAAAAGGCATGCCATTAGGGATGAATTCAAATACGAGCTGCTGGACTCAGTTGTAGTGAAATAGTTGTCAGGTGTATATGGCATAATTAGAAATACATTTTCGGTCTCTCCGTACGACAGGGACTATTCGTGCTAGTCATAGCAAGTATTACGTGCCACAGCGCAATCTTTCCTCGTATCCATATAAAATGACACGCGCGATGAATCACGTTTGACAACTTCTTTAACAAATCGAGGGCAAACAGCAGAAGATATAATCAATCTATCGACTTGGCGCAGGCAAATCTTCGAGCTGTCCTTCTTTAAGTTAACTTTAATACAATGGTCATAAGTCATCTAAGATCGAGTACAGAAATACAGTTATGATATCAGGCTTGTTAACAGTAATTATATTGTCTCAACCTATACTTCCAGAGAACAAAACGGATGATATTCGTTTATTCGACATCCCATTCGCCACTGCGCCCTATATTTCATCGGCTACACCGTGTTAGTTATAGCTTGCTTGCGTTAATGGCGTGTTCAACAAGTATTCAGGCCTGATATGATGTAGGAATAGTTAGTTGTATACTACATAATCAACCGGTTTTTTTCACAGAATCAACTATGATGCGAGGCTTTGCCATCGCAACGAACATTCAGAGGAATTATCCGGTAGCGCAGCTACGCCCAGAAATTAATTGACATTCGATTGGCTGACTGCATCCAAGCAGAAGGTTTATAATGGGGCCCCTCAGCGCTTTCGGAGATTTCGCTGGGTTTCCATCTGAAGAATAGAAAGCACGCCTTTTTGAGATTGAGTCGAAATAATGATCTCCTGACAGCTCTAGTAATCAAGCGGGTATGACAATTGCGTTTTTGGACTGTCATTCACAAGTTGAATGACAGAAATGTTATTCGTGAATGCGTCAATTCCTGCTCACAAGCGCCTTCATACATTCACTATAGGAATAGTTAATTATACCCGTTCAGGCATCCGCGTCTAGCCTTCGAAACGTTCCTTTGAAGAATAATGTATTTGCCGTGCTATTACTTGGGAACATCCGCATAAATAAAATTAAGCATATTTGAAATCCATTATAGCATTTTGAATATATAAGAAACGGGTTTCTGTTATGAGAAAATTTGGAAATCAGCACTTCTCAGCTAAATGATTTTTACTGGAGCAACAAAGTTTTATCTTTCTTACAGCTGGTTTTAACTTCAAGTGAGCGTGAAGGCAGGACAATAATTGTGCAAACACACACAGATTGGAACTATATGAATATGCATAATGAACATATGTAAAGACTACTGCGAACAATAATACAATTGAATATGTTATGTGGAATTTTTGCTTGCTAATAACTAAAATAGGCTTTATTTTCCTCGCTATTGGGTCGCTATTATTGTACAATACAATTTAAAGAAACATTAAGTAAATCAGTTGAATTATAACTAAAGTTAATAACTTTTTTCATTTTTCATTGATTACATCGTCAAACATCGGAATTGTCAGCGCTTGGCGGTCAAATAGGACGCGATTATGTAGGAACGCTTTGTTGTGCCGATGATATGACCGTAGTTAGTCTTAATGAATTGAATAGTGTACTTGGACTGCATGATCAATTTACCGAACCCATTTGCCATTGGATGGAATCCTATTGATAACGTCCATCGTTTTTGCAACCCTCATTATAGCATATATTAACTGTCATGTTATTGCCCCAACTAGAATTTCGCTTCCTCCAACATTAATAGGCTCACACACAGCAGCTTGAAACATTGCCTTCCCTCTAGTTGCCCATGCGGCCTACTAAATAGCAATATGTCCTATTAATTAATATATTCATGGTGGCTGAATATTATATTTACAAATGAAACTTATACTAACATTACACTAGCAACTAATCATTGTTAACGATATGTGCTCGTGGGTTGAATTAATTCCAGGCGTCTTATTCAGACCGCTCCAGATGTAAAGCATAATGCCGAAGCAAATAAAGCACGTCAGACCGTTAATTACTGAGTCTCCGTTGTTGGCTATTGTAATGAACCGCGAAGATCAACAGACAACCGTGATTGAACGGGTTCGCTTTTATAAAGTAATGAACGATGCGGAACATAACTGAAACAAAGCATTTTACCCATAGCTTCTTCACTAAGTGCAGTTCTGTTTAAATGTGTTCGCATTGTCCATTCTAACTCAACAATGTACCTAAGGATAAATCCTTGATGGATGAGCTTGATACTTATCGGACTGTTGCTAAACATAATGCATCATGCTGATCCGATATAGTAGTTGCAATGGTTGAAACAATATGTAGAATTCTGCTCATTGCAAGCCTGAGTAGTGTCTAATTCTCCTAACCACCCTAAGCCAGGCTATACACCTATTTCACTGGTACAAAGTATGAATGATAAATTTTCAATAGTAAATTTATAAAGTTTAACATCAATTAACCTTCAGGCTTCAATTACAAAAGGCAATGTAATTGAAGTCTAGCACTCTTGATTATCATTTGCATATATCTATAGAAAACAGAACATAACGTCGTGTTTGTCTCTGCATCTTTACGATCACTTACTGAGAGGTAAAATATGCAATCGGTTGCTGACAAGTATCCTATAATTGTTATCATCTCAGCATATACTCAGAACGGTCAACGGTTTCACAATAGATGATAATTTGAGTTGAACCCATGCCAATTAAAATGTTGATAACACACAAATTATTCAAAATAGTGTTTTAAACTATAAAAACCCAATGTAATTGATATAGCACCATTCCGATAGGAGAAGACTTTTGTACTCCAGCTGCCTTTTTTACACAAATTGCCATACAGTGAAACCTGACAAATATTGTCTTATCTGCTGATCACAACTAATTTATCTGCCAACAATTAACAATGATTATTTGCCTAAAACCTGTCTCTGCTATTAACAAATCAGCGTTGTATTCCACCGTGTAGCACATTTGATTAATAACCAGATGGACTAATGAGGTCCACACAGCCGATTTCATTATCCTGCTTATGGACTATTGCCCATCCTGTGGCTTGATGATACACTTAGTTAACAACCAGCTATTACCTAAATTATGCCTCTACTCAACATGCTGGTATAATCAATAAAGCGTCACATACATCAGCACCAGCTTACATCGGTTAATCATGGGGAATAACATGTATCTTAGCTAAGGATTATTCATTGTTAGCCGTGAAGATAGATATACTGAAAATATTATGTAACTATTCGCCATTATTCATTATTAAAAATTAGCCTCATTATTCGTAATTGAAATCAGCTATTCTACATATCAAGTGTGCCTTGTCTTGCAATCTGGTAGCGGATGTTGTTCATTCGTGAGACCATCAGCATTTACATCGGCTACGTCATATGTTTTTATAACGGTCTCAGTGGTGAATTAGGCTAGGTGTCCAGACCGGAAATTAGAAAATATCTACACACCGATAGTACTTACAGAAGCGACCAAGCTGGCATCTACTGTGGCAGCGATTGCAATATCAGGTTCCTTGTAAGGCATTTAGCCTATCACGTTAGATATCAATACAGGTGGTTTTGTTCTGTTACATTTACCGAAGGGCAAGTTATAATGTCAGGAATATATGGACCATATGGCAGTAGAGTCTGAATACATCATAGCATTCACATAAGAGCGCTTGGCTGATGAACGTAATGATATTTCCAAGATGGAGCAGTATAATGGTTATCAAACACACAGTAATTTCAAAATTGCAAACACACTGCATTTATTTTCAACAGACATTTTATATGCATAGATTATTTCCCCCCGAATAATTCTCGACAGCTATTTTGGACAGCTGTTTTGTAGTGATTTGTTATTCCTATTATACATGCTAAATTATGATTTTGTGAGTGAAGGGACATATTCAATAACGTTGGTCTAATATGTTTGTTGCGGTATGTAAATTTAAAAGTCTGGTTTTTGAGAACTTTCAATTCGATATTGGACTTTGAAAACAAAGTTTGCTTGCCAAGCCACCATCTCATTGTCTAAGGTTGCCTTGTTCACATGCTGACTTAATTATTTCAGAAATTACCTTTCCACAGCATCTGTCCGTGAGAAATGAAGTCAGTTGATTCCAGTAAAAGCCAATAATCCGCTTACAAAAAGCAAGTGTGGTGGATAATTATATATCGCAGAGCTTAATGTGTGGGTATGTATATGAATAAGAATTCAAAATAAAAAAAATAGTTTAACAAATTACACTCAATCATCTTGCAATATATATGTATATATATATATATATATATATATATATATATATATATATATATATATATATATATATATATATATATATATATATATATATATATATATATATATATATATATATATATATATATATATATATATATATATATATATATGTATTTATATGCATATGTATATGTATATATATATATATATATATATATATATATATATATATATATATATATATATATATATATATATATATATATATATATATATATATATATATATATATATATATGTATATAGATTCTGTTGTATTACGACGAATCACATATTGCTCAGCCTTATGTGGTCTTGATCAATATATCTCCTGCTGCTTGTTTGTGGGCGTTTACGTTAATCGAGCACGGCAGCAATATCTGACATCGGTGTTTCTTAGGATTACTGATACTTTGGTTGCAGTAAAATATGCAATGATGAAGTAAAAGCCAGACACATTCCAGGACACATAGACTTTACGGACTCAAACAGAATATATGGTGTAAATTTTACTTTATTATGGTGCGTGCGCAATTCAATTATTGTAAATTGATTGTGTGCAAACTCGTGTCGCACATATTAGAAATTAAACCTAATGGGGGAGACCAGCAAGAGAAACGATAAAACAATTGACTGTCTCCATCAATCGTACCGTCATGGCTATTGAGTTTCGCTAAACAAAAGACTAAAAGGCCAGGTGAAAGATGTGTCGACCAAGCAAATAATTCTATTCACACAGCATATTTGTTAGGTAATATGGATGATGGTTGTCAGCAAACGTATTTTCTAAACACTTAAGTGTCCGTGGGAATTAATTGATCATCTCGCAATCGACGTATATTAGCCTTGCGCCGTATATTTTAAAACATAAATATATCGGTTGCAAAATCCCATTTGCAGCCATGAATAATGGTAAACATGAATCAAACTACACGCGCGTGGAATACATTAACCTCGTACTGTCTCACGCAAGATGTGGGTATGTGTCGTTGTGCAACAATCACCATAAATTGTCATATATTATTCACCTTGTCCCTCAAGGCCTCCTTCTCTATCGTTCGTATTCTGTGACTTTTCGTTGTGAACATGTATGTACTGATGCGCTCGTATGTGCTGTTACTGTTGGCCATGGTTAAAGAGCTTACTTTGGTTCCGACACTATTCTGGTGGCAGTTAAAATGGTATGGATGGTTACATAATTGGTCATCTGCTGGCGATAATGATAGGACAGCGCAGCAGACACAGGTTTTCTGGCTGCGGTGTGGACATGTCCAATGCTCATCTGTGGTGGCTACCATGCAGCTATAATGATGGTCATTCATACTCATTTTTTGTACTATATATCTCATACTCACACATCGCGTCATCGAACACAAAACTATACTCAGGTCGCTTTAACTGATTACCGTTGTAATGAAGTGGTTACATCTAACATGTTGTTGCAATCTGATTAAAGATCAAAACTAACGTTTTTTGGCATATCCGATTTGTATGTTTCAAAATGTAGGAAAATATCTTTTAATCTGACCACGGTAGATAATTTTACATTCTCTCAAGTACTGTGGACATAAATCCGCTGAGAATGTGGTGCTCGGGTTTAATTCCGATTGAATTCCCAGAGTCCATTTTGCATCAGTTGGTCGCTAGGAGGCAGAACGCGTGACGTCACGTTTGCGGCTCGTCCCAAAGCAAATTCGAAGGCGGTATTTCGAAAGCTGAGAAAAATGATACGATCCGCGATTTTTTCCCTGCAACTTTCTTTTCTACTGATTGGTATATATTAACATGTCGTCATCAGATGAAGATTATGAAGCCTCATTAGATGAAATGAGGACTTATGATGTCCGTGGGTATTTATTTTAGCCCACACAATTGCGAATAACAACCGAGTCAGATAATGATGTTGGGAGCTCAGAAACGGATTCCGATTCGGAAAATGAATGCAGCAAAGACGCTTTGACTTTCTGGCCAGTGGAAGTGTGGTAGGTAGAAATTTTTCGTCTCTATTAGACTAAATGGATTAGCACCGGTAGAAATAACAATGCCGTGTAATGGGGTCTATCTGGCCCACACAGTCAATAAATCCACCCAGCGCGTTCCCCGAGCGATAGTGAAATGTATGATAACAAACATAATTGACTTGTGAACTGGCCCCTTTCAGAATTTAGACGTCCTGTTAATATATCTCTCATCAGTGCATATTTAAAAGACTAAGTCTACTCTTTTGCTCACAAATAAAGTCAGAATGCTCAGAAGAATTAGTGAATCATGGACAAACATGGACTGCTGGGTCAGCTTTTGTTATGTAAATGATCTAACTTGGAGTTCAAAATGGCTAAAGCTTGATTTGGGCAACCTTTTAGGTGTAGCTGTAACAACTGCGATCAGATGACCCCATTGCGGGAATGTGTTTGTTGTCGAAATTACCTGAAGACTGGCAACAATAGAAGAGTGGCCATGTATGACCGAACATCCAGGGTTCAAGTCAAACTGCTTGGACCGTTATGTCCTGCTTGCATCGAAATTCGAGTTCATACAGATAGATGGACATATAGGGGATGAAGTTAACACAAATGAGTTAGTTATGCCTTTATTGAAGCACAATCAAGACACACAGCCACTTCTGGACATGGACAATGTGTATCCCAAGTGTCCATGTTGTGCAATAGATTTGGTAATCACGTTCAGTGCTACATGACAACAAACAGCAAAACCAGCAATACATTTATATCTGGAGTACATAGTTGACAAAAAAATAGAGTTAAAAAAACATTATTTTCATATTTCCCTAAGAAATAATCAATTCTTTTTTGCTCCATGTTATTCAGATATTTGGCCTATCTACTGGGTGTGGCACAGATTAGGTAGACATAACAGAAAAGTATTGCCATCATGTGTCGTAAACAAAATAAGATCTACATTCCCAGTCCCAGAGGGCCTTTACAGAGGATACCTAGAAAGTAGCTGAGGAGATTTTGTTTGCACGATTGAAGCGGCATCGGTGTGCTCCCACAAGGATGTCCTTTGCTGGCTTTTCAAATTGAGCAGCAATAGGGGGCGGAACACTCCTTTCCGCCGAAAGAACTTTCGCCAGTCTGTAACTAGGATATTTCTCACGAAGCACAAACACTTCAGTAATGAGGTTGTCAACATAATCTGAAGCATAACCAGTTATAAAGATTAGTAATAAATTGTCTTTTGAATCATTAAATGGAATGTTTGGTCTTTTGTGCCAGTATAATTACCCTATGGGCACGGCGGAGACTCATAATAAATTTATCTTAATAAATGCCAGCATTACATATATTGAACAACAAATCCTGTGATATATACCAACCAAAACAGGCTTCACCACTGGATCACCCTGTCTGGACTTTGGAAAGGACACTCCCCATTGTGCCTGGCCTTGTTGAGTGACTGCCTGAGCTCTATTGGAGTTTTCATTAAAATGCAAAACTGCAAGGAGTAATCTGGAAGTAAAGCACCAACAGTAGCAGATATAGCCTGGTGGTCTGGTATGCCTATGTGAGCTCACAATACACCAGCATGTCATAACTTTACAAGCACCAACATAAACTCATGTTTTACATCAGGTATTTGCAATTTATACCACACTACAGTCACAGCAAAGCTCAATTAAATTACCTTGCTTCCATAGTGGCAAAGGGAAAGTGTACACTCTTGGGCGCGAAGAAGATCACCACCTTGTGGAAAGATTCTAAGCTGGATGTCTGCTCAGACAGAGATAATCTGCCAATGTCTTTCAGATGGTGTTTGCTGTTTACGACCAGGGCCATCCTCTAGCTCAATGCCACTATAAAACCAAAGTTGTAGGTGCTTTATTAGGCTTATGAGAGAGCACTGATTTTTATAAGCATGCAATACAATTCCACTGTTTACAGGGATTTTCAAAGTAAACTATCACTTACATGTTCATCCATACCATCCTCGTCACTTTCCATGTCGAATATAGACATCCAGGTGACTCAATATACTTACAAGCAAACATGTTTGAACTCCAAACCACTTGTGGGAGCCCTCTACCGGTTCAGTTGAGCTGGCCTCTATCTCAGGCACACCTGTCATCTCGTTTTCACTTTCACTGGAGGCATCAAGCATCTCAGCTCCAGTTAACATTTCATGCAGCAACTAAAAACAGAGGCATCATGTGTTTCAGTGTCAACCAGTTGTACACCAATGATATTTCCCAAAATAGGGATCAAAATCACCTATATCAATATACTTCTATATACAGACTGTCTAATTTGTCCTATGACATCAGTAGTACTCATGTAAATGGACCAATTAAACACAGTACGTAGTGTATCCAAATCCCTAAACAAAAACAGGCAATGCCATGCAAGCATTTTGAGATCACATTGAAACACCAGTTATTGAGCCATGCCCATGGGGCCTTTCTTTACCAGTGATGCCTTAGCCTTAACACGGCCATGTCATTTGGGTCGTATGATTATTCATATAAGAAATAAATTTTGCTGTCAATCAAACACAAAGGCACAACCACGACTGGGAATGAAAATTGGATGGTCCTAGCTATCTTACCTGTTGACGTCGTCTTTTCTCAAAGGCACCTCGACGTCTAACTCGATCCTGGTTCACACCCATGTAATTGAAAATCGTTGGCATGGCACCTTGGCGAAGCCTAGTTTGTTTAGAAAAGCCCAGACTTATGAGCAGCTCTGGGTCCGTTTCGTAGGCGTCTCTCTCAAAGTGGTCGGAGCAAAGGACAATTGTTTTGGTCGGCTTCCAATCCTTCCTCTTCACCTTTACATTCCAATTCTTGTGCATGTTTCGGTCTTTCGGGAACCGAAAGAAACTCTTACCCGACCTCTCGTCGTTTCTTCTCCCAACCGACACAACAATAAGGCATAATCCAAACTGTGAGTGTAACAAACCGTGAAGACTTTTTCAGAAACCATCAACGAGCCGCGACAACAATGGCGAAGCTTGTTGACATTCGTGATCAGCGAGCGCAGAGCAGCGAACGTGACGTCACGGGCCAAATAATTCCGAACGTTGCCGAGCGGGATGTTCAACGAGTGGAAGAAGAAAACATACACTTTAAAATCCTTTTTTAAAAGGAATAGGGTGCTCCAAAGTAACCGCTATTGATATGAATACCATTATTGAAGTTTATTCTTTCGAATTTCGCTTTAAAAAAAAATTGTGTTCATGATCTTTAATATAAACTTCAACCACATAATCACAAAAGCGTCATGTGGTGAGGTGCAACAGACGCATACTCATAAATAGTATCACAACGATTGGTCTGTAATCACATGTAGAACCATGATACATTCAACAGCAATACAAACTGATTTCATAGATGCGGTAATCCATAGTTATTAATCTCCTCGGTTTCCATAATTGTACGCAAGAACCCTTATGACCGTATCACAACAATACAATGAAATGCAATGGTGTTTCCTGACAGTTTTTTTTTTGATCAATTCGTTTAAGACTAGGCTCGACTAAATTTTCATCGGTTATCGTGAAATATCCAATTTTGAATTTTCATAACCTGCAGCAATGTCAATGATAAAATGGAAGTTTTATCAGGTTGTACAAACTGAGTAACGATTGACCAAGTCTTTGTATGGATTAAGCAATTCAATAACTAGTAATGAAACTGTCCGTTCTATCGAAGACCCGTTTGACCCAAAGTGGTGGATATCCAAGAACGGTTAAGACACCTTAGTCTGTGGTCGCGTTGCCTTTCGAGCTGCGGCGCACATCCGCCCTGCAGCAACCCTTTTAGCGTACTTATTAGTCTCCACTGCCTCCGCCGGATCCTGCCGATTTGTTGCAAGGAGTTGATCAATGATGATATCAGGATCCATATTGCGTATATACGTATATACGTATATACGTATATACGTTCGAAGTCTAATTTACTGGGACTTTACCCAGATAATTTTACCTTATCAGCCAACTGATGACCCAGCTACTGTCAGTGTCGCGACGACTAATATGGTTTTAATCGCGATCAAAGGCATAATCAGTAGGTTGATCAGTCTTCAGCAGCAGTTGTGGGTGCTTGGTCTCTGCTAGTAGCTGGCGTCCTGCGGCATGTTCCTCCCTTGTCGGGATCACATCCTTCCCACGCAGGGCGTCTTCAAACGAATAACGATCTTTGGTGTGAAAAGGCACAACCACGAGGGTCTGCTCAAGTAGGTCTTTCAGCAAAGAGATGACAAACCTGACATCCTTAGTGTCAAGCTGTGCATCCATAACAACATACATAAAGATGTTCAATGCACCAGCCGCCTCTGCCTCTTTGATCTGGATAGTGACACCCTCAGACGCATTCTCCACGCGCCGGCCACTGCCAAGGAGCTGGTCGTCGTCACTCGTCCTCAAGTCGACCCACAGGCCGTACGTGCTGGTAAGTTACTCTCCTAGGGACACGTCCGCCAATGCCAGGTCTTTTACAACTATGGCCACACTGGGGTCTCGTTTACTGTTCACCGCAAAGGCTTCATTCGCCTCATCCCACTGCTGGTAACCACGCATGCCCTGGGCATGGAGTTGGTTGGGGATGTAATCTTTGGGTTGTAGCTAATGAGCCATTGGCCGGGTCCTCAAAGAGCAGTAGAATGACCGTCATGCCGATGGTACGTTCAGGTTGATGTTCCATAGTATGTCACTTTTGTTGTATGCAAGCTATTGCCTTGTCTTCTACCTCGGTCTCATCCTTGTCTCCACATCCCTCTCATATATTTGACATATTTCCGTCATCTGATGTATCTATGCCCAGATACTGTGCGATAACTCTCTCCTGTGGAGTTTTTCAGAGGTCACCGTAACAGAAATCTTGATTGTCGTTTTCTTTACCAAGGCGTGTAGTTTTTACAACACTGCGGTTTGCGTTGGTAGAAGTCAGTGTGAATGTAAAGGCCAGCTAGGCTGTCCCCGACACTATGAATAATGCTTGGGTTTTTTAGTAATAACCACAGACTGCCACACGCCCTTTACCCAGAGGGCCTCCTGTATCTGGCGATATGGATTGATTTACTTTGCGTCTGTAAGTACTAGTCATGTTAAATGTAAGTTTAACTGCATTATTACAAGTATATTTTAAAATTAGTCACATGCAATTCGACAACCCAACATTTGACGATGGGGGGGGGGGGGCTATAGAAGGGGAGTGGAACATAGAAAGAGAGGATGAGGTACTCCCAAAGGCCCCTCTCCCAGAGGCTCCTCTCCCAACTCGGGCTGCTAAAGTAAGGGACATAGAGATGGATCTGGCCATATCACAGAGAAACCGGTTTTTTATATGCGCTGTCAGTATCTCTTGCAACAATTTAGCTGAAAATGGTCACACACCAACCCTCAGCCGCGATTATACAAAGTTTGAGCTTGTTGGAGGGGAGTTACATTTAAAGGACTGAAGTAAATACCGTAACAAAAAACGACTTTCGCTTACAACCGGCGTAGCGGGGTGGATGCTATCCATAATGGTTTTGGGTTCACTGAGTTGACCCGACAAGCGGTGTCGCAAAAAGCGGTCACAGCCCTCCCATGCGTTGACTGGCAGTTGCTTAAGCCGCAGACAAGTTAGAAATGAGCAGCCTCAAAGTCGCGACACAGCAAGGTGGCGTAGATGCAACAAGCTTCATAGAGCGCAGTCATAATGCTATTGAACATGGCTACACAGACTGATGGTCTGTCACTCCGAGGGCTGAAAGGGCTTGAAAAGGCTATGCAGAACCAGAAGGGAGAGCTGGTCAACAACCTTTGCGAAATAAATAAGCATATAGCCAGTCGGGAGCATAAACTGGAGGAGCTGCGAGACGAGGCTGAAAACGAGAGGGAATTCCAAGTGCGTGATCTTGCCGAACTGCGGGAAGAAAGACTAGTGGCTGCCTCGGTAAACCGGCAACGGCCGTGGGCTCAAATCAATCGATTTTGCTAGTATGTAAGTACTCCAGGCAGTACTTGCACCCGACGATAATGTAATCAAGATGTACGAGCTATCCTGGAAACACTGACACGTTCATTGATTTGGTAAACACATGTCTTACTGTTTTGTACTTGTTAGGATACCCGGAAGGAATTCTTATCCGTACTTTCAGGGACAGTAAAGTAAATTCGCCCAAGGCCCTGGTTACCACCTTTTATTCTCCAATCGGCATTTACGGCAACACATAACTCATGGCATAGTTCATGGTACATTTCTTGTCAAAGGTATTATCAGTGGCTGACCACTTAGCGTCATCCGCTAGTGCTACCTACATTTTGTTCAGAAGTCTCTGAATGGTGTAGTTCACGTGAAACCGCTGGAAATGGAGGAAAACTCCAATTGAACCCCGGAATTTCAGCCTCCTTAAGCAGAAGTCTTACTTTGGAGGTTGATGTTGTAAATGGGGTCATTACACTCGAAGTTCCGGATGGGACTGCGAGTTTTAGCGATGAAGTTTTGACATTGTTGGGTTTTAATGACGGCCTCAGAAGGCGGTTGATTTATTAAGGTACTTAAACAGGTGACCGACTTAAGCATGTTCACCACATTTTATGTGCACCTAGATCAAGTCAGTACCACGCACAACATGCTAGATTGTGCACACACTACGCTTATTGGCTCTTTCGCTGATGTTATATCCACGAACATCCTGTCTCTAAGCGTGTTACTAGCAGGACAGTGCTGCAGGTTCAGTTACGCAATAATAAAGGAAAACTGTTGGATAACCACTATTTTCCAGTAAGAATTGTTGCTGAATTTACAAGATATCAATACAAACGAGTATACATGAACCTAGACCAAAAAAGGAGAGCACTGCAGCTGGTTAGGGCTCTGACTTCTCTGCAGAGTTGCGGAACTATGACTGGAGACCTTGATGTGAGAGATGATAAAATCGTTCGGTTTGAAGCCCCAACATCACCGAGGATGCTGCTTATGTTGATGACAAACATAGACTGCAGCACAGGGACATGAGACAATATGTCCGACGGCACCTTCATATCATGTGCTGCCCCCCACCAATGATTATTCAGGGCATTCCTATCGGTTGAATGAGATCAGCCTCAAAAGCCCGCGAGAAAGAGATTGCAAAATACTGTGCTAAAATATAGGCGGGCAATTAACTCAGTAGATGCAAGTTAAGCTACTGTAGGTATGTGTCTTGGAGCAGGTGGCGTAGGTGAAAATGTCTACAGTATTTGTCATTGCTATTGCCACAGTGTTGGGTGCTACTGGGGCCACTTGTGGGCTTCTTGGAATCGCTGGAAAATTTATCAGTCGGCGACTGACCATTGAGGTTAAAAAACATGATAAGATCCATGTTCTTGCACATCGTAAATTGATTACCATTGCTTACGTTGTTGTATCAACAGCTCATGTAGATAGTAATATCTCTTAGTTGAGGCCACAAAATATACCAAAATGAAGAGGGAAAATACGGCTAGATCTGTAAAAGCATACCGGACTGTTTCAATCGATGAAAGAAACGTCCGAAAAAATTAGGTGCCCCTACTACACCATTCAGCGGATTTTGAATGATATTGAACCACCCTAATACACAGAGTGAGTTTTATTCTGCTGACATTTACGTGTATATACCGACCTATTGAATAAAGGAGGGTGTTAGGTATACAAATGAACACCGAAGAGCGTATTGCTGAGCTTGAATGTTGTATTAAAAGAGTTGAAGTTGATATAGATTATCTGAGAGTGGGTGTGAGATGCAGGCCACAAGCGAGATAAGAAAGGCAAAGGGAGTGAAGAAGATTGTGGTGACGAAGCACGTGCGCCACGCATAGTACATAGAGTCTCTGTTCACAGTTCCGTCATGGTATAAACATGCTACACAGTGAAGGTCACAAGATATATGGTCAGTGTGTTATCATGGTGTCACTCTCTCCATTTGACTCAAAGCGGCAGATAGCCGCGAACAGCGTAGACACCTTGGCCTATGGTCACGTTAGTTTACCAGCAAACTAACGTGGTGGGGTCGGGTCTGTTAGGGGTCGGACCCGACCCCTTTTCTCTCGAGTGAGGCTCACCTAAAATAAGAAGGGAGAAAAAAATCGAAATACTGTAAAAGCCATAACTTGTAGTACATATAAGTGACGGTGTGCCAGAACCGCCACCTTCTATACTACTACATGTGACGACGTCGCTTTTCTAAATTGCTTGTTCATGTGCTCATCAATATAACGTACGTTTAATGATATCGAGGTTACTCAACAGATACAGTATCCATAGATATACTTGTTTGTGTGTGATTTTGAAAGGCCTTACTTCGACATTGTGTCATTGAAAATAGTTGCCATAGTATGCAACTGTGTAAAGCTCTTTACCACTTAGCACTTAGCGCGATTGTCGCCCAGCATTGCAGATTACAAGTCGGATTGGTTTCAAGTCGTAATGGGAAGAAATATGTCCAATGACAGCTCAGATATAATGTATCCGAAAAGGTTATAATCGTAGGTCTGGAGTTCGCCATCAGAACTTGGGAGCGTCCGGAACTCCTATTCAAACATAACGCCTCGAGTTTAACATCATAGTTATCATCCCCTAACAAGAAACCGTAATAATTGAACACACAAACACAGAGTAATGATCGTATGCATCAGTTATTACATTTGTATGAGCTTCCGTGTCACTAAAGAACAAATTAGACAAGACAACGTGGACGTTGTAGGCCAGAATACGTAAGATATGATAATTTATATTGACCCTCAGAACGCATCGACGAGCCAAGTTGGGTATGATTTACTTTGTGTTAGAACGTTGTACGCTTTCCAGTTTCAGAATAGCTTGTGTATTGCGCCTGATTAGCTTTTGCTATTCGTCGTTGCCCTTCAAACACAAAAGTTCATTGTAATGGTGTTGATTTATTTGGTATATTACAGCTCAAACGTTCAGCACTCAAGATATATTATTCACGCTGCGTGCATGTAAACAAAGAGTAACGACTTCCATTGCGGCAAGTAGATGCTAAGACGAGCAGCTGTTCCGACGGAATTTGTGGCATGCACAGTGCAGAGACCTAGTGTTTGTCTTCAATAGTTGATGACTTATCTGATATAATAGTGTACATGTTAAAGAGTGATGACACAAAAGGATAACAAAACATGATGCAGGGCACGTAGCCTCACAAAAATATTCCGTGTCATTAATTCTGTCAAGTGTATCAATAGTGAATATCAGGAATGGTGTTGATTCTTTAACTTTACTTAATTGATTGTCGATAGGTTAGCCAGAACAAAACCAAACTGAATATATCGTTTCCACCCAAGCTAACTGGGCCTATTACGAAGTATAGGCCCACGTCGACGGTTCGGGGATTCTCCCCCGAGATTTAAACATAAACTATAGATCCAATATGGTGCGATTCATTATTTCTAAATGATGTGTAGGTCACTCTTAAACTACCGTGCATTTTTGGAAACGATGTGTAGGTCCGGGCCTACCGTGCCTATAGGAGCTACGCCGATGCCAGCGTGGTCCACGTTTGGTTCTGCAATGTCTTATTGCGGTAGCTCATACATCACAAGTCAAATGATTTCTAACAGTCAATCGCGCCCCATCTTCCTCTTCATGTCATTTTGCGTTAGCGTACAACACAATTTCATTGGTATTTTTTCCATTCAGCACACAGTCGCATATACTATCTCCGTTAACTTGCGAATAGAAAAGTCTTAATTCTGTTTTCATCGCAAACTTATATTTATAAACTGTTACTCGCTTCCGTAGTGCAAGTCTTGTCGGGCACGCCCAAATTGCTTTATTTCTTCCAAACTACGAGCCAACATAGTTCATAATTCGATATATGGAGACTTACGCATATATATATATATATATATATATATATATATATATATATATATATATATATATATATATATATATATATATATATATATATATATATATATTTACTATATTTATATATGAGCGATATATATATATATATATATATATATATATATATATATATATACATATGCGTCATTTACTGTATTTGGTTGTTTACAGCACATGGTCGACCGATATGTCAAGCCCGTGGCACATGAGCAATAAACGGCAGCGGCGCTTGGTAATACAATGCAGCATTCCTAAGAAAGGATGCAGCTAAGAAACACCTAGATGACATATGGAGGTTCATCGCCTCAGTCAAAGTTAGGCAATAGACTGAAGAGTAAATATTACTGTTGTATTCAGCTTAATGTCTACAATTGTGGTTGCAATTGTTTGTCACATAGTTAATTTGTTTAGTTTGATGAACTTTGAATCAACATTCATTGTTCCAAATCATTCATGTGTTTTAACACATTGAATACAGTTGATCAAGAAAACACATAGTACTTCTTATGCCAGAATAATACTATTGTTGATCACTAGTTGATCAACTCTCATATTTTCATGTTTGTTCCCAAATACCAATCCACTGATAATAGGAGTGGCTAATCTGTCATTGTAAGCATATATAAGTTGTACATGCTATTACTGGCTTGGTAAATCACGTTAAATACCTACGAAACAATGCATCAGTTAAAGATTGAAGCCATTTCCCTCGCCAGTTACCAGCTATCGACTCAATCGAATAGTGTCAGCAGCTGTTCCAGATGTCTGGTATCGATATCAAATAGCTAGGATCGGGGTGCAATGTTTCTTGTGATACGGCCACAAAATATGTTCAACACCAAACTTGATTTCATAAGATATTGCTTGACTGGATCGTAATCATAATCAATAATTCTCTAGCACCAACTTCAGATAATGTTCCAGCGACTGCATTACTTATGCCATAGTTATTCGCGTACAGCACAATAAAGCTGTGGACCACTTCAACATTGTTGTTTCATTGTTTCTTCGATTATAGTCGTTTTTAGCAACGCAGGTTATGTACGACTAGCAGTGAGTGCTTCTCTGAGGGTGGTCACTGCCAGGGAGCACGTCGGCCTCAGAGGATCTTTTACATCCCCTTTCAGAGATGAGAAAGCCATTTTTACGTGATCATCCGAGTCACAAGTAACCAGTCAGGTTGTCACACCTTGAAGTCGAACCCACAACCTGTGGGTCGAAAGGCGAGGCAGTAAACCACCACGCCACCGGGACCGGCTCCGCTTCAACTGTATGAATACTGTGTCATAAATGTGTTAGTGACGTCTTTGAATGTATTGAGTCCTCTGATTGGTCGAGGCGGCCATGTCATCGAATAAATTACAATACAATGGCAAAGTACAACGCTGCTCACAGGTTGAGTATTGACTCATTTGCACGGGCGGAAAATTTCCCCAGCAGAACCGTAGTCTGGCTGTGTGCTCTTCATCGACAGGTCATAGTATTACGCCATGTACCTGGTTTATCGATGAGTTATTCTTGATAAGGGCAACTATTGCCTCAAATTTATCATGTTACGCAATCTCTCGAGGAAGTCTTGTCTATTTATATGCTCTACTGTATATGAAAGCATCAACAATGAAGACAAATATGGTCACTGCATATCAAACAACATCGAATAGTAGCGAAAGCCAAGTTAAGGTCTCCTCGATTTTGGATGAACCTGATATTGCAATAAAATAAACACCATGCAAACGGTTCGCACACGGTAAAACAACGTTTATTGAAAGCTGTGAAGAATCTCAGACGATAAGCATGAAGTCGACGAACTTAAATCCATCTTTGAAGAATGCGGTTGATGTATGTGCAGTGTGTATCTTAAAAACATCAGGCTGCTTACTACTAAAACCTGTCGAAATTTTTGTGCTTGTTTATATTGTGAATAAAAACGCAACTTAGCCAAACATTATCGTTCGGATTATATTAATGGTTTTTTCATTAAGGCGAGCGTGAGATTGGGTAGATGTCGTTTACAGCTCCTCCTCATGAAGGCAGATATATTATGGGATAGTGCACGTGGTTATTCCTATGTAGAAGCATAGGATTACTATGGGACAAAGTAATCTTCATCATAGTAATTGAAATAGGCGATCTACTATTCATGGCAATATGCTATTAGAGTTGGAGTGACCAAATGCGATCTGTTGATGGTGTTTTATATGACAGTTACATTAAAATTGCTATCAATATGTGATTCACTAGCATTTTGACCATTGATTTAGGAGCGATTTTCTATGGTGTCTTGATGTCGAGCAAGTATGATAGTCATCTATAATCATCCGATAAATGAGGGTCATATTATTCTTGATCCATAGGAACTGATCTAACATAAGCTACAGACTGCTACATGCGCTTAACCTAAATTAAATTGTACAAATGCATGAATTTCGTTTAAAATCTCCGGGCAGAAAATGGGGTCGGTATACGCTGGATAGTAACATATAAATGATTTTAAAAGAGTCATGGTGAACTATAATCTTTTCGCGCACTTCCCTACCCTCGCTTATTTATCCCTATTGTCAATGTTAACACGATAAGACTATTAATCTCTTGTACTGAAAGCATTAATGATCTGAGTAGCAGTAGAGCTACCATAAGAAGAGCATCAACTACCAATAATGCCCAGTGAAGCACATGTACCCTAAGCCATAACAATGTAATGGTCCAGGCTAATCGCCAATTTTCTCTGCCTGTACTTTAAGAAGAGATACTTAATCGTACTTTCGTGCCGCAACAGTCAGCCCCAGTAAATTTAGACACTGTTGGCCAAGGTCGGTACGAAAATGATGCAATTGTTGCACAGCAGCATAAATTCATCATTTCGCAAAGAGAAAATGGTTAGAATACAATGTTTACAGTCGTCGTTGGCGCGCAGTCAATGTACATAGTTAGTTGTAATGAGTTTATCACCTGGAAATTGTGTTCGCGGCTCATTTATGATCCAATGATATTTCTAGTGGCTAAATAATTATTTTACTCGTTAATTACCTGTAAATATAGAATGCGTGGTATATAACACGCATCTTGATCTCGTTAAAGTACGTGTTAAACTCAATACTTGGTGTAATCACTGCCCTTGCCACCTTATAAATAAAAAAATAATCAATCTGAAGCTCATTTAATCTGGAACTAATGGGGGCTTATCATTCGCGCATATTTAGTCACATGGTCACGAGTAAGTCTCTATCTTATAACGCGAGACCTTATACGTTGGATATGTTCAGATATGGACTCACCATTTGTTGTTTGGATGAATTCGGGAAGACATACACACTAGACTGTTCATTATGCTTTACAAACAGACAGCACCTCAAGTGTTTAGTAACGCATGGGGTGGCCCAATAATATGTGACCGAAGAATTTGGTTAGTCCGATATATGAAACCCACGTACACATTCCAGCTAGCCACCCCAGGTGTATTGCGTGACCATACCTTAAAGGCTTTTACCTATAACATTTCGTTTGTCTGGACAAAAGGTTGAGATAACAAAAAGGGTGATACATTATAGAACAAACAAACAAATACAAAGCAAATGCTCAAAGCAAGCCTCTTTGCAATGGGAAGGGTATTTATGCACGCAAAATTGGTAATTGACCGTATCATACATTATGGAAGTATCCCCGGCCTATCCCGTCGATATCGATGCATACATGAATATATATATATATATATATATATATATATATATATATATATATATATATATATATATATATATATATATATATATATATATATATATATATATATATATATATATATATATATATATATATATATATATATATATATATATATATATATATATATATATATATACATATATATATATATATATATATATATATATATATATATATATATATATATATATATATATATATATATATATACATAATATATATACACACATATACACACAATATATATATATAGATACATACATACATACATACATACACACACATACATACATACATACATACATACATACATACATACATACATACATACATACATACACATACATACATACATACATACATACATGCACATACATACATACATACATACATATATACATACATATACATATATACATATATATATACATACACATACATACATACATACATACATACATACATACATACATACATACATACATACATACATACATACACATACATACATACATACATACATACATACATACATACATACATACATACATACATACATACATACATACATACATACATACACATACATACATACATACATACATACATACATACATACATACATACATACATACATACATACATACATACATACATACATACATACATACATACATACATACATACATACATACATACATACATACATACATACATACATACATACATACATACATACATACATACATACATAAAAATACCCGCATAAAAACCCTATTTCACTATGAACATAGCCTCGGGGTAGTGACGCAAAGCAAGTGCGCGCCCCGATGCACATTCACATAGGTCTGTCCATCTGTCATAACAAGTATAGCGATGGCCCTGACCCTTTTACCTTAGATGATATGCACTAACACACAGGTGAAGATCTGCGATGCTTTAAATTGTCTTAGGAATATTGCATCTTTTATGATGTTGAGATGAAAGGCTGTGATGCAGAAATACATTTACTAATGGGTGAGTGGGAGGTAAACTTCAAAAGCTATATTCTTTGACTTCAACTAGCTTTGATTGAAGTTATATATGACAACGAACACAGGCGGATAAACGACAGTATGTCCTTGAAAATAATTAAATGTACATTAACCTCAACGACGGAGAATTTGTTTCCAAAGTTAGTAGTTAAACAAAAAAATATCCTTATTTTCAATAAAGTTCTGTAATTTAACAATTTTTCCTATCAGCCGAAGAGCGCCGTTTTAACAGATGTATTTAACAGGCGTAAAAGCACAGGCTAAAAAAAACCCTGCTAGTGATAAAGTACAAAGTTGGCAGATTCTTTATGAGAAATGTGATTGCCGGGATACATATATGCTAGGTTGGACGTAAAGTATCCAATTACTATCACAAGGATTATAAGAAATAGCATGATATCTGGTATCATTGTCTATGCCTGACTATTATGTACTAACGTAATTAATGGTTCCGACAATGGTGTCAAAACAATGTGTAATACAGAGGACACCACGCAGTTGGGCAATCCGTGTAAAGATATTTGGCTAGATGGGACTTATAAGTAACATTTAAACCGCGTATAACATTGAGCATTCGCAGTTACAAGGATATCATTTTCCTTTTGCTGGATTTACAAAGCAATTTTACACAAAGCATATACGTTATCGTTGCAATAAGGGGCCATCGATGGGATAATTAAACGTACTGTGTGATTATTTTACTAATGTGCATTGGAAGAAACAATACATGTTGGCTGTCACATTGCATGATTCATTGTTGTGGAAATTATGCCTGGATATAATCAATCGACCAACTCATACAATACTTATAATGGTGCCAAGGGATGTCTGTGCTGAATGATGGTTGGTCGGATTGCAAAACAAACATATATTAGAAACAGGATATGTGTAATAAACTATTTGTATTTGCTCTTTTAGATAGCATTGTTTAAATCTTGCATTTACATTAATGCGTGAGTTCGCTATTTAAAGAGTCATAATTGTACAAAATGGCGCACCTTAGACGCTTATAGTAATACTTTGCTCATGCTAACTAGCACCTCATCCCGCTTACAGCCACGTTGAATACAGGTTTCTGCACCGTAATAAGCCATACCATGCAGACACATATTGGTAGCAGGCGCTGATAGAGCGTGTTTGGAGGGATTATGTCTGTTATGCGAAACCATATTGATTTTTCTTGAAATATATCACACGTGGAGCGAGTCATCGACGTTAAGTCGTCTCTCCCCAAGGCAACATCGATAATAGGGCCTTATTATTTTTTTAACAATTATAACATTGACATTGATCGATGAGGCACACGCACAGTACACGTTTCAAGGCGGTCGCATTCATATTCAATGTACCGTCCCAATAGATAAAAAAACACTGTCTTCTGCGCAATTCTGACCGAGGAACTGCAATGCATTCCTTAAAGCCCATGTTTAACTGATGTGGTAAATGATGAGGATCCATCATACGCTAAATGGCCATCCAGGAAGTTGCATGCGTTGTGTAATATAACGATAATGAAAAGGTTATATCAATAACATTATGGTCACTCTGTCGTCCATATTTGTCCTCACACACAACTTCGACTGAGCCTCTCCACTCCTCCATCGACTCTGGCTTTTTTGCCATTGAATCTCACTTGTTCCCTCTTGCTCGCCTGAACCCAGCTCGTATTCAACTATCGCGCTTCATAACGTGACCGCTATGCGGACATCTACGATTGCAAAGAAGAACCCATCTCTCACTAAATTGACTACATTAGAAGTGATTGTTTTAGGTGTCACCCTGTGTGTTATGGCCTTATAAAACGACTAGGTCCTCGAATCTGCTAACATCAAACATCGCTCCTCATTTAAATTATGCCGTTTAATGAAATAGAAATAGACGCTTGCATCTGCGATATCCATTGCTACCACATTATGATTGTGCACTGCCTGGTGCTCATCCTTCTTCGTATGCTTGAACAACATCCCAGGTTTGTTGCGTGTTGATCCACACATATACCTCCCCTGATGACAACCGACTGAAAAAAACGCGTTAAACCCTTATTTATTGATTCTCATAAAGCAATAGATTGGAGGACTTTCAAGAAAGCACACGTCACATTCCACAAGTTTCGGATCCCACCAAACGCAAAACATGCTTTCTTCCCAAAAACATTTACGTAAATGAACAAATAAGAATGTTGGTATCACATTATCAGTGACTCGATTGCTATAGGAGTATCATTTCATTCAGCTTGTCGACCTCTGTCAGCGTGCAATGGCTATCGTATTAAGTACACCTATGCACTCTAGCTTCTTTCAGGCATCAAAAAGTACCGAGAAGTACGAAGGGCTTTGCTTTCTATAGTCGCATCGTTTTATACGGCATGCTGACCGCAATCAGCAATCAGTAGTTATTGTACGTAACCTATTTGGTTCCTGAATTTAAGAGAAGCACTTGGGACCTAAATTTCTTTAGTCGCCTTATTTTGTATAAGACTGCTGAACGTACTTAACATTGAATGGCGATCATTCACGACTCATTGGCTTCCTGCATTAGCGGAATTAGTAGTCGAGATCGAGTCAGCTGCTAAGCACGCTTCTAACGTACAGTCAAGGGATTTATATTGGTCTGACGAGACCTACCCCTTGCACATACGCTCATCGAGCAAATTGGTGAAACACATCAATGCTTTTTACCCGATCATCAAGTTGGACAACCCGTGTTTTTGGTTTTAGTCTGGTTCCTATAAATTCTATTTCGAAAATCAGTTCTTGTCAATATCATATCGTAGTGTTTATGTGACAATGTAGTTGATGCCCAAGACACTAATAGTAAATAATCTGTGCGCGATCGCGAACGTTAGGCTTGCATCCACATGTCCGGGTGTTCATCTCCTGCTCCTATAACTCACCCTGCCCCAGCACTGTTTGAAACAAAGAGGAATCATTGAAGTGAAATCGCTCTTACCTGGGATTCGCAGGAGATTTTGCGTTCACACAAAATCTTTCATTGTCTTTGCATGTTCACAAATGGATGCGTACGAGAACATAATCCATAATTAACTCAGTAGTTTTATTGAACGCAGCTAGATATATCAGACCGTCCAGCCATGGTTTCTCATGATTATCTGCCTCCCGCTATTTATAGTGGCAGTTGCTGGTGATGAGAACCAACGGGGATTTTCACACACTTAATTTCCAGGCATAACGTAACACATATCATGGAAGGCTTGTTACAGATGTATCATCATCAAGCTCAGATTAATATGATTGTTATTTGTTACCTTATCTTTTATACTGGATGGCTTTTACCGATACAGCAAATTGCTCATAATTGTTGACATCATTTCGCCTGAAACGAATGATGTTGTTGCATTGACCTGCCAATTCGTTTGGATTCATTCCAATATAATGTTGAGGTGGTTATATTGTCAAAACTGATTGTGCCATAATTCCTTTGCTTTGCAGCCATGATGAAGCCAACTCATTCTTACGTGTCGGCACTATCGCATTTTCTATAAATAGATAATGACGATACATGACATACCGGAATTCTAACTGACTTAAATAATGACCCAACACCCTACCCCAACATTGTAAATTCATTTTGTTCTCTCTGCATAATTAATTGTTGGAAGTGTGCACTAAGCTATTGTGAAGTATTTTAATAAGGATAAACAAGCTATATGTTTAATATGCTCACTGCATTCACATTTCGATAGATGAATTGGCTATTCTCTTTCTGTATCGACTACGATAGAACAATATTGCGTCTATCGAGTTTACTAATTAACTGCGAATGATTCAGCTCATTTCTGTTCCTAGTCCATTGTGATCCCATAGAATAGCATGCATTAAAGATTCAATTTGTACTTACTCAGTTGCAATTTGATGTTGCTTACCCATTTGGGATGATGCAAACTCAGAACGTACCCACATATGAATATAAACAATTTGATGCCGATTTCATCCACGATGGACGGGTAGTAGTAAAGTGATTTAAGAATTATCCAAGTAGCTGCCAAGAAGAGGTGATGTTACCGTTATTTTAAGGAAAGTTGAATATTTCACGTTAGTTTATTACTCCCAGGATATAACGAGAGGCGGCGATGCACGTGAGTTTATTAATTTGCCGGTGCAGTAGCTTCGTTTTTAATTAATATGTAAACGTGAGCTTTGCATAAATATATTTATGGCATTGACCTGATGCATTTAAGCAACAGATGCAATGCTTCAACGGCACACACAATGAATTATTGAGAGGCAAAAAAACACGGAATGTGAAGTATTTCATCATAATATTTATAAATGACATTGAAAGGGAGCTCTATTGGGAATATTCGCACAGTGATAAGACATATGTGATCTTATTGTCAGAGCATAAACACCCTGCTGCTTTGTGAATAGCATCCACTAAGCAATCTTCAACAATAATTGCTCAGAAGCACCACTGCAAATCTTGGACCGATCAACAGGAAATGATATATGGAGTGGGTTTTGATTTCTAATGGTCTATTCTGAAAAAAAACCCGTTAACAGCCTATAAAAGCAGCTCAAGGACCAAGCTTCTACGACGCCTTTACGAAAAAATGACTGGATAGTGATCGTTGAGTTAGTGTTACGACATGGTAAGGAGCTTATTTCTGTTTTGGCCACCAATGCCCACTTTATAGGCAATGTGAGCAATAATATGACAGCATCATCAGTTGCATTTGATATAACACTTTGTGTATGTTAATTATTTATTATATTGTATCAGGGTTACATATTGCCCTGTGTACAAATCATTGATGTTTATTTATGTAAACGCGTTCCTACAAAAGAAGGGCATCTTCCATGAAAAAGACGAATTTCACCATACAAATTTAATTCACCAATTAACTCATGTGATATTTACTACAATATGTGTTTCATTGCTTGCTACCTTTTCTTTGACTCGACTTGCATAATCTGCCGGATATACGTCAATCGGCCGTTGGTGTTAATTTCGCTTGGCTGCAGCAAGCATTTATCAGCAACACATCCAGTGCCCATTTTGATTTCCTATGTTTGCATTTCTACTGTTGTATCTGACTGAGTCGCAAAGCAATGGATATATACGTGAGAACTAATTTATTGTAACTCCTCCCAGATATGTAACATATCTATTCTTGGTGGGATTCCTCTTGCTTGTTTAGCGAGAGTCATAAAATGTACATATGACAGCCATAGAGCAGGCATCAGCAGACCGCGAAACTTCACTTATCACTGTGGACGACTTTTCAATTGACGTCGATACCAGGGCTATAAGGCCAAGTTATTGCACTGTAGCCAATAACTACGGCATAGAGCACATATGCATTTATTCATTTAAGTGTTTTTAAATGTGTAATGCCGTTCCATAGAACAGAGGTTGTTCTTTGTTTTGTTCAATTTTGCGTTGATTTAGGTATTCGTGCTACGTCGTTTTGTCCAACGACTGCTAGCTGCTATTCCTGATATCGACTTGATGGATTAAAAATCCAACATTGTGTTCTAAAGATAACATTCAATATAAAGGTCTCAATACTAATAAATACGTTGTGATAGGGAATTCTGTCTCGGTAATGGTTAAATTGAGGTTTTGATTAACATGCTAGTGAACTTTGGAGACCAACATATCTCATCTCATATGTAGAATTCTCTGGACAACGACTGCTTAAATGCAATTTCTTAGATTGTATGTCTTTATTAGAAAAGTCTATAATTTTGACGCGAAACTAAAATATATGTAATTTATTTCAAGATATGTAATTTCGTATATATATTTACTGTTCCTGATTTGAAGTCCCTGTTCTACAGTTAGTTATTCTAGTTTTACGAGTAATATGCACTAAGCAGGGAGAGGCACGACTCATTACCTTTGACGAGACGTCTACACACACGTTATTGGCACGTGGTGATCAACCTGTTGAACCCACTAGGTTGCCTTAAGTTGTGCCCTACTTCCCTCAATAAGTGTGTGAATCCAGAACACTGGATACATAAGACATGGAGGAATATGAAAGGTATATGAACATGCACCCTTGAAGTGATTGCATTTTAGAAAAGCCGCTGCTTAAATTATAGCGGGTGATTGTGTCTAAACATTGCAAACACTTGCAGCATTTGATAATACACATACAGTACTATATCAATTGAGTTAGCTTCCATGATTGCAAACCTTTTACATATGGTGGTGATGTGTATGTTCATAAGACCACTCTACGTGCACAATGTGTGGTGTTCGTCATAACGTTATGTGCCAATACAAATAAATAAAAACATATTACTATTCGTTCATAAATTACACAACGGATGTAGTCGAATGTAGGCGTGTCATAACTATTGTATTTACTTTTAATAATCTCACAAGGAAGTAATCTCAAGTTCACTGTTATAAGCAACTAGATTCAGAATTAATTAAAATTATATATACGAGCACAGAAAATGCAGAGTAGACAAATACTTGATTTGTGCTCGATATAACAATAATCACGCAACGTAGCTATCAATAGCTAAGTCACAATATATACATAAATTGTAATATAGATGTGATTAATGCATGAAGCACCATAATGTTCCTTAAATGTCAATATTACCACGCAGTAATTCGGACATTAAAAGCAAGATCAAAACACGATAGGTGAAAAGTCATAATATCTTCCGAATTTGTTTCAGCGCGTCAAACAGCAAGCCATAGTGTATTTACATTACATTTTGCATTAAAGTCAACTACGTCGAGTTGTTATCCTAACTATGCGTCTCACATTACCTATGAAATTGATCATCGTCAGAAAAATTGCTTAAACTTAATGAAGCATTCACTTCGTAATTTTAGCTTATACTCTATGGTTCACCAAGGACGTAAATATTATATGATATTTATCAAATACATTTCGATGCTAAAAACCAATGCTGGCTGTCGTCATTACATAAGCTTACACAGCCGCTTGAATACCGTCTGACGGCGTATGGCCAAACAATAACATAGCGCGATAGACCATGATTAACAGCTTCTGATATCTCCCAACGCAAGACGTCTGATTATTAATTTTGAGTAAGCTGTTACCACCAACTTCATGTGGACGAATGCCATGTAGATAACGCATGTTTATGTTAATTGTTTATGATTCTATTTTTGCAGCATCACCTATATTGAACAAACGTAAGGAATCCGTGTGAAAGTTGATATCATTTACGCAAGACACAGATAAATATAGAATCGAAATCAAATCCGCTACTTGGTTTTCCACCAGAAAGCATAAATGCAGATTGTTGTGATCTCTTGATTTTGTGTTTGTCTATATGTGAACATATCGTCACCGTTTGCCACACAATATGTCAAAATATTTGTACAGATCCTCGAACACAAAGGTAAAATGTCTGGTGCACATAGTTGCTTAGCTATATATGTCAGGAATGATATAAGGTTCAAGGTCATAGATACTCGCACATATTGTTCTCTACACAGCCCGATGGACTGTAACACGGTATGGGAAGGCGTATTTATAGAAGTAACACTTCCACAACTTTAACAAAATCTGTCAAATAAAGTTACACCAATAGGTAATATATACAGACAACCCAAAGATGTCCTTCTTAATTATGAAACATTTCATCAGTAAGTAAGATTTTGTGTATTAATGCACAAGTAATAAGTCACAACAATCATAGTAAGTTCGCCCTACTCGTGCAGCTGATCGTGTAGCGTATTTGCGAAACTACATGGTATGAACATATTTTCGATGAAAAAACAATTAACATTGTTAACGTTCTCGACATTCTGAGGTTATTATGACTATTATTGATCGTAGAGGGGTAGGAACATCTTGATCACATGAAATAGCAGGTAATCCAGACCAAGCCAGACGTTAAACGTCCTTCAAAACATGTTCTCTACCTTTTATATTAGCTGCTGTAAGTGTTAAGAAGAAAATGACCGTTATGTTTCGTATGGTCAGATTCCAATATTGTCCTGTATGCATAGACCACAAGTAAACATCCAAATATTGAGCGAGGAACAATGGTAAGCGTCATAACTCTTACACCTAGGTGTGTGAGCTGAGTTGGCAATCAAGTTTACTAGGATCCTTGGAAGGCTCATCATACAACTTCAGACAAACCCATTTAGATTGGTACATTTACGCATAAGAGTTTGATTAACAATGTTATAAATGTCACACAAACAACAGCTGGTGCTTAACAAATGCAACGATGTAAAATGCCCTTGATATTATGATATTTTTTGAATATCTAAGATATTCAAAAAGAATAATCATATCAAGGGGTTGAATCAATTAATGTGCATGTAATCGTAACTGACGAATTTCACCGCCTTTAATCTTTTCTAATGCAACTTAGTATATAGTGCTGAATAATGAAAGTAAAAGGTACAGAGCATGAATAAGCTTTTCCAATGCATGGCTAATCACGCTCGGCAGCTGACTATCGAAAACGGTAATTGTTTGCTATAGAGCGGTTATACATTACGTTACGACCTCCTAGTTATTTCTCAATGTACTGACATAAATGTAACTAAAATATTATCTCATCATACGTCTCTTTTAGCTTAAGGAACGACATTATGAAGTGTTAATAATTGATCTTCGTGACGGCTTCATGCCGATGAAATAAACTTGGCTCTCGCTCACCTTACGCACATATCAGTAATTTACATAGCTCAATCTGATAAGTGTACACCATGGGACTCTCTGAATACATTGCAGTCTTCCCTGTATTACAAACTCGATGAATATATAATATATTCTCTTTCTTCTTTCCACTAACGATAGAACACTCTTACGTTTCGACACTTTTCGACACGAAAGATGCTCGACAATACTAATGTGTTGAACGTAATTATGTGTATATCCGGTACGGCTCCTTCATCATATTGATGCTTAGTATGTATATATGCAATCATACCGTTGCCATGGTGCATTATTTACAAGTAATTCGTGTAGTTCTCCAATTCATTTCTTGTTTCCATGTGATAAAACAGGTATTAATATTTCAGCTAAAGAAATATCGTTTGTGCTGAACGTTAGTTTGTAACATCTGACATATCATCTATGTCTGTTTGTCACACAGCCAAGCGATTCAGAATAAAATATACAAATAAGGGCAAAACAATGATTGCAAGGTTAGTACATACAGTTAACCCAGCAAATGCGCAGAATGTAGAGGACATAGACATATCCCTGCTGATACATTATGCGTGTGTGCAGATGTACAGACAGTAAATGGATGTTGCCAAAATGTGTTGTTAAGTATTGGTTTCTTTTCCGTTTCTGGGACCAATTACCACAAGACTGTTTACTTATCTGGCTGAAACAACAGCGGATTACGGCCATGTATTGTATTTCGTGGATCAGAAGATCAAGAATTATTTCGACTTTGCATATGCTGGCCATATATAAGAGAGAGAGGAAGAGCAGGAGGTTTTCGTAAGTGAGATGTAGCTTATGATCTAACAGCCACAGCATAAACACCCTGCCGCTTTGCAAATAGCGTCATTCAAACAAGGTTGGCCTTAGCCTTTCGAAACAAATGACGAATTATTGTACAACAATCATTGGACTTCATTTAGGTCTGATCACAAGGAAGTGTGTGTTTTCCTTCAAGGTCTGTTTAGGAACAGAGCATAACAACGCATTTAAGTCGCTTACAAGCGTCACTAAACGAATATACGATGGCCTCACCAGACATGGATAGCAGTGATTATTACATCAGCCAAGGTAGTGTCTGCGTCGCGAGGATGAGGAAACATACAGCATCAGCTTGTTGCTTATCATCTGGGCTAGTTACGCAACAAAACACTGGCATCTTCGTTGCTGGTTTCATCTCATTAAATTGTGGTATCTGTCCGTCTGTCATTTGTAAGAAGTAAATTGCTCAACACAAATCCTCGGACACTGAATGCATACCATTGCTGTAATATGGATCACATAACCCTGCAAGTTGCAGCGTCGTGAATATGCGTACATCGTCTTTAGTAAGGCATGTCTCAGTGGTGTTGACTAGACTTCAGTTTATGAAATAGAATAATGCAGAGACAGCTGCAACGAGTGTGCGATCCTGATATGAGTCATTGTTTATTTGGCTGCAAGGTTTGGTTTGTTGTAACGTTATCTTGGTCTTTTGAGTCATAGCAAACTTAACGTCTTCAACATAAAGCATATGATAAGTGATTCATAAAATATTGACTCATTAGGTAAGGTTACCTCCTTGCATACCTATTGATATTTATGAGACTTTTTTTACTACCGTACTGATTTAAACATTTTGTAATCGTTACGGACAACAGACCATTGCCAGGCTTGGTAGCCGTATTAAACTAGACTCCCCACGTGCAACAATTTAGCTGAAAATAATAGCATGTATGACAAATAACCAATTCTCGATTGAATTTTTTGCCTTGTGTAAAATCAATAAATTGCACACAAATCAATAAAATTAATTGAGTATCGTCTGCAATTTATTGATTTTATACAAAGCAAAATATTCCATCGAGAATAGTAATTCCCTCTTCTCTCTAAGCCATATTGCTGCTGGTTTTTCTGTACACTTTCTTTCTGCTTTCAGCATTTACAGACAGGCCTTTTCAGTAATAGATTTATTGACTCATATACAACATATCATCCCACAAGCGGATCCACAAGTTTTGGACAACACCCATTTCCATTATGAAATAAAATACATTCATATAGCACTTACATATTTCCGTCAACCCTACAATCACATGTTATTTGTTCCAAAACCCACCCGTATGAAGGAGCGATGATTCAACATTAATGGCCTGTCTCTGTTTGCTCATAGCTTAGGTAATCTTATCACTTAACACGAAAACAACCAGCACACAGCGAAATGTGTGTCACAACTGACGAATACAATGTAACATCCCGGGTTTATATTTGCAATCACGATGTTGACATGGTTACAGTGTTAAACGGTAAAGTCGGCAGATATACAACAAACTCGCTTCAAAAGCTTACACGAACATGAAACATGCCATATGCCCGGCCTTAAGAAGAGATATAGAGATATATAGAGAGAGATATATATATAGAGAGAGAGAGATAGAGAGAGAGAGATATAGAGAGATAGAGAGAGAGAGAGAGAGAGAATATATATCAACTATATATGATCAGTATCTCTCTATATGAACTTATCAAAGATGTATACATTATAAAGTATATATATATCTTACATATATATATATGTAAATATATACCATATATATATGTATATATATATAGATTTCTCCTTCAAACATGCTGTTAAACGCGTTTGATCAGTGAATGAACTTTCAAAGACCGTACATTAAAAGTACGTATCCTTACAACACTAAGGGCCAATTAAGATACAATTATGAGCCAGGAAACCAACAAGGTACATGTTATGAATTTATGGCGCGTTTGAACATAAATGCAGAATAAAAAGTAGGCAAAGATGTCTTCGTGAGGAAGGTCTTATGATCTATTCGCCATCTATGTAAAATATACCAAATGTTCAAAAAGCAATTGATGTTAATAATTAAATGTGATGTGTATGGTGCAAGGAAATAAAGCGTGATCAATTAGGGACAACTGCGGCCTCTTTTAATCGTCTGTCATACAGTCAAGGTGCTACTGACCGATATTACATCACTTTCTATTGCCCTCTGCTTAGTCAAGGTCCCCTAGCACTAGGCTGCGGGCCCTTTACATTTCAAAGATATTCAATACCACGATTAAGCGCAATAGTGCATAGCTCGTATTAAAAGACTTTCAAAAGGATAGTGTGCTCTGCTGCCTGCTGGGGCGGGGAAACATTTTGCGATATGTTGTTAGCTACTGCTCTCGATGCAATGCTTGGAATGGGTCAGGGTTCGACACCAATGGTTGTCCGCTTGCCCGGGATTTGTCCTGTCGGGCAAGGGACTTGTCTAGTCTACTTGTCCAACCGAACGAGCGATTTTTATATAAACATACCATGCAGCTAAGCGTTTACCGCGCTTGTTGTGGTGCCAAATTGATGTTGTGAGACCCTCCTTAATTCCAGGGGACATTCAGTTTGTTCTCATTGGAGGCAGACCACAACAATGCACATGACGTATCACATGCCAGCTTCATGAGCCATAAGGGCTCAACTAAGGTCAATCCGGGTCACAACCTTTCCGTTGATGGGTCAAGCAGGGGCTGTCACGACGCACCAGTTTTATACCTTGTCTTGTCGTTGACTCTAGGACGAGAAGCGTAGCGGAACCCCTAGAGTCTGGGACGGAGACTACCCTCTTGTACTATAGCTGATTTTTACTGAAAGTTAGCCGTATCATTGCTGGAAATATTATTGTCTATTTCCCTATTTTTAAACTTCTTAATAAAAAATCAGCGACTCATTTTGTGCATAGTTTTAACAGTCTTCTCTGATTGGTATATGCAAGATTAGCAAGAAGACTTTTGTTAAAAGGTATGCCATTAGGAACAATGTAATTAGAGCTCTTGGACTAACTTGTAGTGAAAATATGGCATAATTGAATACACATCTTCTGGTTTTTTTTTGTACGACAGTGGCTTTTCGTGCGAGTCATAGCAAGTATAACATGCCACGGCGCAATCTTCATCATATCCATATAAAATGACACGCGCGATGGATCACGCTTGACAACTTCATTAACACCAACTGTGCCTCGGAATCACGGAGACATCCCATACATAATGAAAATTAGCAGGCCGAAGTTACATGACTGAGAGTTATGGACGATGTCATGTTATTCACAGATTACACAGTCACCGTGTTTCCCATAAAAAATCTAAGACAATAATGATCAACAATAAGATACCTCCCTTTGTTTGTAGTGCTAACTTTGTGAGAGGCGGCGGGTATTTGGGGTGATGAGAGGGGGGGGGGGCGGCCTTTGCTATTTTCCTCGATATTATTATCATCCACGCTGAGGCAATCAACATGGGTTTTTTTATCATGCGCATATCACTCAATAGTGAGCACCCCAAATACAATTTTAGTATTTAATTTCAGATAAACATATTCGTCATTAACATAACTGCTAGTCAGCGATCTCAATGTGTTCCTCTCTTTCATTCCAGTTTTTCAGCACAACTGGTGAGATCGTCTCCCTCATTTCTACAGAGGTAACGGATGTATGAAAGGGCCAGCGTTTCGTGACTGCCGCCCATAAAAATATAACCATGCCACTTTGCCCTTTACAAGGAAATTATTCGTCTTATAGAAGCCCAACTTCATAAGGCCGTTGTGTTGAAATCAAAGAAAAAGGCTTAGGCGGCTTAAAAGGCCAGTTAATAGGCCATTATGAGTTCTTATTTGTACCGGAAAACAAATAAATTAATCATTGCGAAGCTGATGTGAAATGATGATGGAAAAGGCTATTCACGCGGGGCATTGAAAATGTGCTTATGTACTGATAACCGACGTCTACATGATCAGTGCTCGCACGGAGGACCGCTGAATAAAGCTGTAAATTGCATATTGAAATAACATTATGAACCAATATTTCCGAGCTACAGACACTTTATATTATTCTGGAGTTATAGGACATTGCTGTTCGGGATAACTCCAGAATGAACCGACAAAATAGATGCAATAACTGAGGCTATTATAAATACACCCGGTTACGTGGTACGTGTTTTTTATTCTGTGACACACAGCATTATTCATTATTTATCTAAGTTACCTGAGGGACGCTGCGATGAAACGACGGGTTCAAAAGTCAATGCTCTATATATTTTCGAAATTTTAAAGCAACGCTATACTATTACTGACCTTTAAACATAGGTGTTTGGCCTTGTTCTTTCATCTTGGAAGCATATCCTAATTGTAAATTGATCAGCACTTTTTATGTTCACTATACGTGTGATGTAAAATACAGGGGGAGCCTTGAGGGTTTCCACAAACGAGGTCTTCCAACAGCTGAGTCAATAAGGCATAACCAGGACAGCAATAGGATAAAGGCATGTTCGCAACAAATTGTATTTAAAAGGTACCCTAAAATGATGGCATAAAAAAGTTTTTTCCTTGGATAACTTCAAGAACAGGTACATAGTATCTGCTTATTTACTTTGCAGTTTTGTCTGGGTATTCGTATCATAATTTCACATGCACACCTGGTATGGTGTTTGTTCTTTCACATGTAAACATTAATCGGTATATATATCTTACTCATAATAGTGTAAGTGTCTCTACATATTGATCTGTATTATTGCCATCATAACAAAAAGTACAAAACACTCCGGATGGGTAGCATCGCACCAAAATATATAAAAGTTCCGAGAAGATGAGAATGCCATGGCTGGCTTACGCACATTTAGCATGTGTTTTAATGGACTTGTGTTCGTTATAATTAATGAATACTCTCAGAGAATATATGTATTAACCTCGTCACAATAATGGCATGTAAATAGTGACGAGTTTTGCAGAGGGAAATTATTGATGAAGAATTAAACAATAAACGGTCACCGAAACTGTTGTGATCTAATTAAACATAAAGCCTTTCCATGCACGACACGTTGCATGCAAGCGTTGCCAATAATTCAGATGAAAGGGAATCCCGCTGTCAGACCTTTTTGTTTGTTCACCGAGTCATCAAGGTTATATCATTCAACCCTCTCCATAAAAAGAAATATTACCGAGTTACCCACAATTACCGAGTGTCCCACAATAATCATTTATTCAATGTTTACTGGCATTCATTCGATTTTATATATATATATTATATATATATATATATATATATATGTTTAGACCATGTATATTATATATATATATATATGTATATATATACATGTATATGTAATTTATATATATATGTTTATATATATATGTGTGTATTTATATATATATATATATATATATATATATATATATATATATATATATATATATATATATATATATATATATATATATATATATATATATATCTGACTGGTAACATATAAGGCAGCGTTGTTGGTAAACCTAGAAAACAGGCTGGATCGTGCAGACGATGGTGGATAACTTTTTGGGGTACAACCGCATCATTTCATCTGTGGACGGAAACGACCACATTGCGGGACACGACAGGCCTCGCCAGCCAGCATGTACTACGTGGCGCAATATGACAAGCTCGTCAAAAACAGAAAGACGTCTTGGACAGGCAGATGTAGTTAACGGTTATAAAGAGCACCAACTGGAGTCTGCATTGGTGTTCCGCCAAGGACAGTTAGCCAACGGTTGGAGATCTTTTTAGCTCTATGCTTTAGCGTTTGCGCGCCAGAAAGTCCGGCAGCCCCGGACCTATAATATGCCACGTCAACTCCTCTCTTATTTCTTGCCGAGAATAGGGCGAGACAGCGCAAAAGGCGAACCTAAGATGCTAAGCAAAATGACCTACTAACATATATTAAATACGAGTGGCGAATCTAAACGTATCTACGCTTAGAGGAATAGGGATGGAAGTCGAAGCTGAAGGATTTGATGCTGCCTCGTTATACATTTTTCCTGGTGCATTTAAATTGCTCAGATATTCTACGTAGTTCGGCAATACAGCTTATAAATGTAATATATCGATGTGGAAACTATATTCAGTTATGGCTGAAATCAACGTCGTGCAGGTTATATTTACAATTTACCTTAGCGTTAGTTTAGGAGTAAATCTTAGTACTTAAGTATATAAAGCTGTAAGGATTTTTAACCATCAGTATATAACTATTCTTAAATATATGAGACAAGCGATGAAATGTTTATCTGAGATAAGCGATAGGTGGTTGATGAAATCTTTTTCTGAGATAAGCGATAAGTGGTTGGTGAAATGTTTATGCCGTGCATACAAACTGTGTATGTTATTTTGGCGTGTGATGTCTGCATGAAGCACACAGAAGCCCTATGTGTTACCGTCGATATGACAGGCACCCGAATTCAGAGTAGCAGTGGTGAAATCTTGATATAAGTCATACAAACCCGTCAATCAAATCCAGTAAACCATGCAATGCAGTATAAGTAAAGTCTAACAGAGTTCTCAGGATGATCTGACAGACATACACTGAAAATTTCAGGCCCCATCAAGAATATGCAAATTGTTCATGGTCACCAAACCTTGAATATGACATAGTTACTTCTTAGGTCTTAAACTGCATCTGGATTACCATCATTGCCATAGTTATGTATTATTACCATGTATGTGATTAGTTGATCAACGAACATATGGAATCAATATCGATTTATTTGTATAATTATCAATGCTTTGGTGTAACAAATTTTACCTAAAAGACCGAGTTTAAACGATGAGGATATATTGAGTGCAGTTTTGTCACCAATTAGTGACGATTGCGCTTCAAAGCATACCTATAGCAGATAACAAAAGAAATTTCTTATAAAACTTCCACATTGACGGATAGTAAGATACTATCGTATTGTATAATATTGGCAGAAACACATGAACTCAGGCATCTTATTGATGGCAGTAAATATTATGAAATTGTAACATAAATATTCCTGAAAAATTCGATTAGTTGTAGCAATTTCCCAGCAATTGTTGCATTTTTAGAACAGTTAAGTCTTTAGTCGGAAAATATTGTTTATTGTGTCAGATCAAAAACTCGACCTTGATAAGGGGTTAAAAAGATCATACTTCAAAACATGGTTGACAAAACTGTGTAACATAGCAATAATACTAACGTGGTGCCTACACTACACTCGACTGAACAGATACTAGTTACTTAAGTAATTTGGAATCAGGTAGTAAAGTTTTTTGAGATTATCTTTATCCTGATTCTTTTGCGGCCTTCACATTTAAATGAATACCTTGACATCCGACCATAGCACAATAATGAAACATATCAATGCTTTGCATTCTCTTTTGTGACGTAAACACGAACTGTTTTGTTAGTACCAGGAATGAAAGTGTACTCTGATACCCTGTGGTGACCTTCATCCCAACCTATCCCTCTAATCTACGCTTATTATTACACTCCAAAAAATCTCAATAAACGTCAAATCTCACTGATCTGACATATATGGATATACTTAACCCTTTTTTTGTCCGTAAATATATCTATCATTATTTAATTATCAAATTTAGTTGCTTAAATCGAAAATAGCGACTACATACAACAAAAACAGACAATGTTCACTGATCTTTAAACTTAACATCATATTGAGCAGTTATGCTATTTATTGGGCTTCAATATTGCATCTGAAGATTATATAACCCACAAATAATATGGTGAAATGGCAATGTCACTTATTGAGACTTATATTTTCTTATGGAACTAATAAGTATCAACCTGTCCAATTTGCCATTGGTTGTCTTGAGATCACGAATAGCAGCTTTGGCACTTTTCCGAACAGCTCCCACAGGCAATTTGTGTGCCTTTACCAAAGTTGCATGACAAAGACAAACTTAAGTTAAATAAACGACCCGTTGATCATGACCACTGATTGCGCCATGTATCAATCCCTCTATTCACCGTCTGTTAATCAAGGAAGCGTGAACTTGTGCCATATTTCAAGCATTCGGTAATGTCGAACGGCATTGGCAATTGCAATTCCTTACGAATTGTACATAACAACAACATGACCTGATAAATATGGCT
The DNA here is from genome assembly GCA_034190875.2 of Urechis unicinctus. NCBI lineage: Eukaryota > Metazoa > Annelida > Polychaeta > Xenopneusta > Urechidae > Urechis > Urechis unicinctus. The sequence continues at coordinate 12,990,112 of CM067350.1, read as the reverse complement.
CTCATGAAATGCCCTCCTCTAGCAAAAATAATTCTAATGAATATATTGTGTCACTCAAGTTGCTGCAAATGGTATCATAAGATTGATCTACAATTTCCACGAACACCAAAGTTACACCAATGTCATATGTTAATTGTCAGACAACGCTACCTATCCCAGAAACAACAGTAATGTTGAAAAAATAAATGTACATATTCTCAAGACTAAGTATCACATAAAAAAGGTTAATAACTGACTGAACTGGAATAATTCTATCTACTCTATCATAAGTCACATGAAACATTCATATCAGACCACATCGGTTGGCTTGCGAAAACGTCGGGTTTTGAAGATTATATGTTTCAACCAATTAGGCACAAATGATCAGGTAAACTTCAACACTCTGGGAACTTGAAAACAAAGTGCAACCCTCGAAAACAGTTGTGTCAAGCACACATACGCTGTATTGCTTGTTCTGTTTATCATTTGGATTCGCAGTCGTGCTTGTGTCACACATAAGTGCATATAGATGCATGCAGCTTAATGGACACTGTGCTATATTAGCAAATAAACACAATGACAATCCATTCAGGCAACATCTGCCCATCAACATGACGTGCGCAATAACCCCATTGTGCAACTATACAATGTTGAAGAAATGAAGGATGACTGTTGGATGTCTAATATAACAAGGCTACCCCAATCATTAACTGTCAACGGATACCACAGAGGTCATACCAATCGTATAAGTAACAATGCGGGCATAGTGTCAAGTCACGAGGGACGCGAACGTTCGGTGGTAGAAGGAATTATACTTAACACCCTTAAACGGCACATGTTTACTGATACTCATGCTAAAGCGAGTTAAAATGCAACACGATTATTTATAAACCTAAAAACAAATACCTTTGCCATGGCGAAGGGTAGTGTTAATGTCAGAAACATTTTGCGTTCTCAATAGCAATAGAGTTGTTATCAATCTGCATTCATCCATCTATGACTTATTATGCACGTGACTGTAGCGGCTGATACGCTTCAGTGAGCTACACACTCATTCATTAGCATTTTCACTTTATTCCACATGGATGTCGAGCAGGAACCAAATGGCATTCTTTTGGACCTTTCGACATATCTTCATAATATTCAAGGAATAAACCATTTGGACTGTGTTGTTTTGTTGATTCATCACTACGCAACTTCATCTGCAACTTCAAGCACTACATATGGTGAAGAATCCATTCTATCCCGGCTACCAAATTAGTAAGTAAATTACATTATTTCCCTGTGTTGATGCGTTTACCTTGTTAAAAAGTTGGTGTATGTCCCAGCGCCAGGTTGTTTTCGGATTTTTCGGCTCACACTATGTCTGGACGACATGTTGAATAAATTTTAATGGTGTTAAAAAGTTTTGTACCAAATGTCAAATGGAGAAAAATGGAAGCGATGAACGGTCCCGTCATCGCGTGTGTGTGTGGATCAGATGGGAAAACTGTAGTGTATATATAAGGAGCGCGAAGAGAAGTTGCATCGCATAAATGGTGAGCGAATGCGTGAATGTATTGATAGTTCGTATATGTCTACTTGACCTAGCCAGACCCATTTCCCTACGCTTGGTAGAACTGGCTATCTGTGTTCACTTGCTACGCTAAACGAGCAAAGTGGTCAGAAGGCTTAATGGTAACGACATTGCCTGTATTTGTGAGAAGTGGTGCGATCGACGAGTATCTATAACGCGCAGCATGACACCTATGTTAAGCCGGTGTACAGTGTAAGCGCGCTAACACGTCAAGGGGAAAACGAATGTGTAGCTCGATACGCGACCAGGGCGATAAGATATTTCTGGGCTGTCGGTATTGATCAAAACCATGTCCAGTCACGTATTTTTGTCGGTAAGCTGCTTGCAGTTTTCCGTATCGAATTCAAGGACAATGAGTTGACAACGTTGAGTGAAACAAAAGAGAAGGCCCTCAGTAGCAAGAGGAAACAAGTTCGGGCTTACTGCTGCATATGTGATAACCTCAATCACCCTACGAATCGGATTCATTTAAACTAAAAACGCACCGTCTGGCTCGTAGGAATAAAACGCAAAGACCAGAACGGTACAAGTTGTCAGTAGTCACACCGAAGGAATATCTTAATAAACGAGTGGTGAAAGTGCAGCCAATCCAATAACCTACAACTTTATACGATTTAATCAAACCAGGTATGGAACATAGTTGCTTGGGTAAATGTAATAAACTATTGGATAGAATGGCTTTTGGCTTGATGAGAACAATATTGTAATGGCTTTTGCAGTACAACTTAGATATGTGAATCAAAGAAAAGACACATGCTTTTTACTCATTCATCGATACGAATATCTTATGAAATACATCATTGAAGGGTTGACCATTTGTGTTGATGAAACATGCAGATTGCAATCAAATCGCATGATCGTACCTGCATGTATTCTGTAGAATATTGCTACTGTGCCAGCTTCCACAGTAACATCTGAAATGATGTATGAGTCGGTTTTGTTCGGCAGATTTTGGATAATACCATGTATATGTTTCACCACTCACTCACGATTGATCACTATCGATAGCATATATAGACAGATCAGCTAGTGAATTGTCTGAGTGTCAATAGGTTGGGTTTGTCATTAGGGTTGGTGATGTGGACGCTATCGTAGATTTGTGATATAGACATATACGTTGAAGTGGGTTGTTCTTACCTCGTAGCTGTGTCTAATCTATATATCACGCATGGCCATCTTCTCTTTCAAATGAATGCTCGATGTGAACATGACACGGCTAGCTCACAAATTGAGATGCCTGAGCGTGACAATTACCCAGTGGAACGCAATGCTCTTTAATGGAAGTAAGATGAACGTCTCTAATTTTCTACGGTATCGAATCCTTGTAGCCTATCGCAGTTTGCTGAAATCAATTACAAAGTGCCAAAGATGAGCCAAACATGTACCAATAGAAACGACACTTCGCATTGGCTTTAAATGACGTCAGCACATATGTTGGACAGCAGCAGTTTAAAAGTACTTCCACTAGCACCAATTATACATCGTCATTTATTATACGAATCTATGGCCTGCATAGGCATGTTTATCAACATTGCCATACGCAGCGACACTTTGTCTAATGATTTTTACATTTCCTCTCTTTTATTTGACATCGGACCAATACCCTCCACAGTGAGATACTTGACTCAAGCGTGGTTTAATTTATACCTTATAGTCCGTTATTCTAAGGAGTAACCATGATATAATACACTCACAAACATGAAACATGGCAGTACCACGCGTAGTTGACTGGGTTCAATTCCATTGTGGTAGCTGCTTGAACATTCCACTCGAGGCCTAGTAGCGTATTGACCTATAAGAACCTAAATCCTCTTGGATAACGCACAGGCAGTGTCTCTCTTTGTAATTATTTTCACTACATTTTCCCACTCAAAATTAACCACTATTTAAACAAATAAATCATCGCAAATCAATCAATCCGTCTTAGAAATCATTTACCGCGTGGATGTCGGGTGATAATGGAAGCTTTTAGTTAAATTGCACTAGGATATGCCAGTTTTATAACAAGCTGCATATTGTATGCATGCAGGGCCAAGTTCAGTCGTCAGCAGCAACACATTTTGTGAGAACTTCCATGCTCCCAGATCATTTTTTGATACAAAGCTCTTATTAGTTTTCTCGACATTAAACATGTTCCCGCCACAATCAACCATATTCATAAGGCAGGGACAATACCATACCATAAGATATAACATAATCGTTTGACAGAAATGACACCTTATGAATATTGTACTCGAATATATGCTCATGTTTATGAAAGTACATCCCATATATATATATATATATATACATATATAAATTTATTTCACAGTCAAATAATAAAATCCAATAAACACAGAATTTAACAAAGAATGTTGCAACCCCGCAAGTTGCTTAGAATATCCCTGTCCGTGGTGATATTTTGTACATTCGACTTCAGAGCGGGCTTGTCACGGGATATTGCTTCGCCCAGGTGGAGGAGATATTGGAGACTGAACTGAAGGTGTCCTTTTGAGGACAATAGGATCGAAGAAGAGCCTTTTGGCCTACCCGAGTATCCTTGATATATCCCATTTTCTGCCCGAGGCATGGAGCGCAGATCACTAGCGCCTCAGTTGGATACAAGTGGGAGGTACCATTTTAAGGACTAGATAAACAACACAAAGCAAAATCGAGACAAATCTCAGGGTTGGTGTAAATAGATTTAGACACTCTATAGCCGGTTATAATTAATATGGCTCTGTGGATGAGGTCGGATAATCTTTAGAGAAGTAGTAAGTGGGCACGAAATATATTTATGTATATATAAATAACATATATATTATTTATATATATATATATATATATATATATATATATATATATATATATATATATATTAATACACATATGCATAAATAAGTTTGTATATAAGTATATGTATGTATATATAAATACACATATGAATATACAAATATATATATTTGCATATATACACACATATATATACATATATATGTACATTTATAATTATATTAATACATATATAGAAATATATCATATATATATATATGTATATATAAATATATGTTTATATACAGATATATATACACAAATATATATAAATAATAAATATATATATATGCATATATATATATATATATATCTATAAATATATATATATACATATATATATGCATATATATATATACGTATAAATATATATATATACGTATATATATATATATATATATATATATATATATATATATATATATATATATATATATATATATATATATATATATATATATATATATATATATATATATATATATATGAATTTATGTTCGCCTCAATAGATGGAATTGGAAAGATCTCCTAAACACGATATTGCCTAAACGAGGATATCGCTTCACTAAACATTTATATGCTCACAAACCTGCATCTCATTGTCGCAGGATGCTTTGTAAACTTTGTTGACTTGATTGTTTCAGTAATTATCTTGCACCAGCCCCTGTCCTTGAGTCACGAAGTCAGATGATTCCAGTAAAAGACAATTATATACTGAAAAGAAGCAGGCGTAGTGGAAAATTTTAAATCACACAGAGCGTTCATAGTCTGCGTCCCAGACTCCAGGGGCTTTGCTACGCTTCTCGCCCTAGAACGTCTGAATATTCCTTAAACATGTTCGGTAATCTTCATGACAGCCCCTGCTTGACACAATCAACGCAATTGTTGTCACCCGGATTGACCTTTTTTGTGTGCGTCTGAGGGATGAAACTGACTTGTGATACGCATACCCGGTTTTTCTGTGACGCCAACTAAATTGTTGTGGTCTCCTCCAATGAGAACACGCAGAATGTCTTCTGGAATTTTGGGGCGTCTCACTGGTTTTGGCGCCTGCTTCCTTGTGCGGAGCTCGATTGCGTTTGTAACGAAGCAGTCTGTCAATATCACGCCACGCAACAGTTGATTGGAGCCTCCCAAATCTTGGATGCTGCACCACTAGACCTTGGCGCGCGGTATTGTATATCATTAGCATGTAAACAGGGAGAAGAATAGACTAAGGTTACACTATGTTCAGCAGCTGATGATTATTGGAAAATGACCACGGTACTGCACACGGATGCCTTGTATAAGACGATCTGACGTAGTATTTAAACCATTTAAACCGCAACAATAACGTCTTGTCGTATATCTTCTCGTGGACTCCTCAGATCATGTAGACAGAACACCACGGCTGCATCCTATCTGTTAGTAACGCTCTATGGTCGATTTATCTACATTATGTACTTTCCCATCTTCATCAGTTGATATTATAAATGTAGGATGTCTCCAGTGCAATAGAAGAGCCTATTTTGTAAAGGAAGCTACTGTGCACAATTTATAGCATGCTATTGTACATTAAAATATAGGATAGGATCTTATCTACGGAATGCATTTCTTGCTTACAACGATATGAAATTGCGACGGATGGATAAAAATGATAATGAGACCATGGTACCCTAGTAATTGACAACATTTCCTTTGCCACCCCTGTTGTCACAGCAATACGCTGATGAATGATTTATCTTGCCTGCAATTACGTTTTAGGCAATGTTACACGGGCTACAGTGAGCACGAATAGTGTCATATACATTGATGTTACATCTTAGATGAATGTATCGAAAGTATCCGTGAATTGCAATGCTCAAAGCCATGGAGGTGTCACAAAAATTGCTTATTGGTGCCACAAAAGACAATATTCACAGTAATCAAAAATATATACTCTCAGGTGCAAGTGGATACCAGCGAATGATAACGTACCATAACGCCAATATCTGCGTTGTTTCGCTCGGTCTGTGAAATCATGGAAGTGTCGTCAAACGATGTAGGTTCGTTGGGGCGCAAATTGAAAAAAAGAAGGAGAATCTGTAGCCTTTCCGTTTTAAAGACCCACTAATACAAGGCCACAATACCCCTACAAAAATATTAATACACTCTCGTCCAATTTAACAACTGCCTCCATAAGAGACACAGAGCAAGTGTAAGAATCATTATTATATATAAATGTACAACGCAAAACTTCAGCACGTGCCATTATGGATTGCATTACATAATTGATGCTATCAAATGCAAAAATGGTACTTTTCTCCAATGCCCATATACAAACTGACCAAACACCATCTTATCGGAGGATACACATGGCAAGCAGCCAAAAATACAAAAGAAGGTGACTTTCCTATGAAGTGCACTAGATAATTAACCATTCCTACCACGTATATCGAGATGGTTAGCTCGCTTAATTGTGGTGTTCGTGCACAATAATCACCTGGTGTACCGCGAAAGCTACATAAATGTCTTTGATTCACAACTGCTCCAGCCAAAGCAGTTTAACAAAGTTAGTCCATATCATTATGAACAGGTGTGCGGTATCAACATAACTATGTACCATTGATATAAGATGTAGCATTGGCTGATTTGTAACATTATATATTCCTTTCATAGTCTGAATTGAACGAACCAACGTTATAATATCGACAAAACGCCCGTTTATGGTTAGTGAATCGTAGGGTGATTTTCTAAATTGTGCGTTTATTATAAGGCGGTGCATAAGGGAATTGACTCTATCATCCCTTGGTTGTAGTCTACAGATTGTGCCATGATTTGTGGATCTCTTGATAAAAGCTTGTAATATCAATAAAGCAACTCAAATTATTTGCCGTTTCTTTATAGACAACTCTGGTTAACTAGATGGGAGATTACCAATAGAGTAGACAAGTCTAAAACATTGCAAGCCATCTTTATCTCAATATATATAAATAACCTAGAAGTTCAGGATAAAGCACGACAGCGCTTATTAAGTAAAGACGCGGAATCGATCTCTGCTATGTGTCTCTACTGGGACGTATCTTTCCGTTCTATAGAAATGGATGAGTTTTACTATAGATACAGCCGAAGCTCTTTCGAGATGCCTATAGCATTATAAAATTGAAATATATCAAGTTGCTTTGGGCAGAGGTATTAAGTGGATATATCTCGATTTTCCTATCCCTAAACATGGCGGGAAAGTCAATTGCCTCCAGAATGCTTCACTGCTTTATTCACACCTGAGCGTTTAGGTGCATTATAATAGCATTAAATGAACCGTAAAGTGTGAGCGAGCCGTTAGATAACTGCTGATAGTATGACAGTACATACAATTCAGCCTATGTTTTGATTGGACGAAATAGACAGCTGAAGCGGGAATCAGCCGGATGCTATTAACTTTTTGGTAAACGGCCAATATGACGCTGAATAAATGTTTTGCTTTATCCATCACCCGTGGAATCGCACCTTTTTCATCAGGTGAAAACCCGACATATATATATATGTGTAGTACTTTTAACGCCCAATATTGAAGAACATTTATAAGCATCAATCGTTTGGTGAACGTGTCCCGGAAGTTTATCCTCAAGGCATCGTAAATGGCCTAACAGTACTTCGTTCAGCCATAAGTGGTCTTTGGTGTGTAATGCAATGATCGCTTCGCCAACTATGCCCATTGAAACGTAAGCAAAGCCATAACTTGTCTTAAAACTGCTTTTCGGGAGTAAAATGCTTACATAGTTTATCCCTTCAGAACTCCAAGATTAAGACTAAAAACCCCGTAAATGGTCGCCTGCTAAGTTGTTCTTGATGCACACATCAATAATTTTATTTCCAGGAGCTAATTGTGAAGGTATCATCCCCAGTCTCACCTTGACCACACCGTAGCTTGCTACTTGGGTGGCAATGTATTATGTCTGGACAAGGGCGTTTCTTCCGTAGTTTTACTGCTGTAAAATAGTATTACATAATAGAAAACGAAAACCCGACTGTGTCCTTTTGTTTTCGTTTTGCTACATATTTGATAGACCGTAATAAAGATAGATATATAACATTAAAAGCACGGTTCCTTATTGGAGCATATTGGTCATGCCATATTTGAACCCACTAAATATGTTTCTCCGACAACTGCTATTCTACGCTGATATATGCTAAATAACTGAATTGTATAGCATACAAAAACGTTGCTCTCCAAACTATTGGCAATGTGGTGGATACGTCTGCATACTTCCCTTAGGTACGTCACCCGGATTGTTACGGTAGCTATGAGCCTGATCAATGCATTCCAACATGCTGGTTGTCGCATACATGCTCCAGTTGTAAAATCTATCATTTGCAAATGGAAGATAGTCGTACATTTTTCATCTAGAATGTTCGTCAAGTGAGTTACATGTGTTCATTCGTGGTCACAATTTCGAAATCGCAAAATACATGGTCTACAAGTACGGCTAAGCGAACAGACAGAATGATACGGCGAAAATAGAAAATCATCGTCATGTTGATAAATCGACCGATTTGTACTACGTTGAATCACACACATGAGGCCGGTTGAGGGCATTTAGGTTATGCAAGCCTGGCAGCAATATCTGGCAGCGGAGCTGCTTTCGCAAACAAGATGGTGTGTTTGTTTAGGATTACTAATGAATTGGTTGTAGTAAAACAAGAAATGATGAGGCAAAAGCCAGATACGGTCCAGGAGACATAGATATGAATCTAAGGACAAAAATCCACTTTATTACCGTGCATACGCGATTGTAAAATGATTGTGCGTAAACTCGCGACGCGCATATTCTATATCAAACATAATGTGAGAGACCGCAAGATAAACGATAAGAGAATTGACAGTCTATATCAATCGTACCGTCACGGCTATTCTTTTTGTCCATGCCTTCCAAAAAGGCCAGTTGAAATATGTGTCGACCGCGCAACTCTCTCTATTCACACAGCGTATTTGTAAGGAAAATAGACGATGGCTGTCAGCAAACGTATTTTCTGGTAGACAGAAATCAAACTACCCGCGCGTGGAATACATTGACCTCGTACTGTCTCACGCAAGATGTGGTTTTGTGTCCCTGTGCGACAATCACCATAAATTATCATATATTATTCACATTATCCCTCAAGGCCTCCTTCTCTATCGTTCGTTTTCTGTGACGTTTGTTATGAACATGTTGCGCTGATGCGTTTGTTATGTGTGCCAATTGTAACAGAGTTTACTTTTGTTCCGACATTATTCTGGTGGTAGTTAAAAAGGAATGGATGGTGACATATTCGGTCATCTCCTGACGATAATGATGGGACAGCTCAGCAGGCACAGGTTTTCTGGATGCATGCTGGACATGCCCAATGCTCATCCATGGTGGCTACCTTTGGTCACTAAAAATCATTCTCTGTTCTATATATCGCGGTCTCACGCATTAGTTCCTCGAACACAAAAATATACCCAGGTCGCTTGAACTGATTACAGTGGTTATAAAGTGGTTTTATCCAACATGATGTTGTTATCTGATTGATATGAACTGCAAACGCACAATCACACCGCAGTGGGGTTGAGGTGCAAATACATAACTTGTCTAATATAATATCCCAATGATTTGTCTGTAATCATATGTATACCCGTGAAACATTCAACAGCAATACGGACTGATGTCATCGATGCGCTTGTCCATCGTCATCACTTTAATCGGTTTCAATAATTGTCCGTAGGAACACTTTTTAACGTAACACAAGTAGACAATGAATTGCAATGGTGTTTTCTATCAGTGTTTTATTTTATCAATTCGTTAAGGATTAGGCCTCGACTAACATATCGGATATTTTCATAGGTTATCATGAAATACGACGTAGAATACTTCGTATTTAAAATTCATGTGACATGTCATCTTTTGAAGCACCCGATTTTTAATTTTCAAAACTGCGGCAATATCAACGATAAAATGGACGTTTTAACACTGTGTACAAACTATGTAATGATTGACAAAGCTTTTGTATTAATCAGACAATTCAATGCCTGGCAATGAAACTGTTCGTTTTATCGATTGTCGGAACCATCCTGTACTTCAGGAAACCCTACGAACAATGAAATATCACTCATATATGTGCGACTTGTGTCCGGTCAATTATCTTATTAACGTTGGACATATCAATAAAAAAACATCGCCCATATCACTGATTTATCTAACTACTGTAATAACAATCATACGTATCAGCCCTCTTGAAAACTTCTAAGTAATATGTCCGTTTGCTCGTCACCATTGCTAAATAAGCACCAAAGTCTATGGTGGCTAACAAGTCGCTGTAACAACACCATAGAGACACCATTGTAGTTGAGTGCAGTTTAATATATCTTATTAAACCGTGTTCGAAAATTAATAAAGAGATGATGTTCATTCAGAATGACTTGGAAATGTCTATACTAAGCCGACAATAAACATACGAAGACAAAGAAGAATTGATCATTTGCAAGGCCAGTTGCACATACCTGACAATTGTTGCGGTACTTTTGTTGTATATACACAGCGCAAATTCATCTAAAATTTTGAACAGTGCATCATACAAGACGCATGTTAATAATTGCTATGTTTCTTACAAGCAATTCATCCACTGCATTAGATCATCCAACGTCAATGCACCGTGTTTCTAGATGAAAAAATTCAAAGCAGCAACAGTTAAATACTGATATCATTTCGTTACGTTTTATGTGAATGTTACAATAGTTTTAATTGGATAGAATCTTTCAAGCGCTTTAAATCTCAATCAGCTAACTTTGAAAGACGGTATGGGTATACAAATACTGTGATATTTGCAATACGATATTTTTACATTGTGTACACGTTGCTTCTAAATTCTCCGAAAAATTATCCTATACGTTTCTGTTCCGTCATTTTAATCAGTTACCTACATTTAACGCCGTCTGTGTTCAATTAACCACATGCAGGCAATGCGAATGTTCATTTTTGCACATTAATAATGCAGACAATATTATTTAATTCAAAGTGACCTGCCTAGCGAGGGCATTAACGTTATTACAAGAAGCCGGTCAACCTGTGTGCAGGGATTTGGGCTTAGATAATCATATCTCGTGTTATTTTATGTCATTCCAATATAATCTAAAACCAACCTCCCGATATAGATTTGATAATATTTAAATACAATTATTCTGTTGTCTGACAAGTAGAATGCAGTACAAGCAGACATAGTTACTTGGTACAAGCTTCCGTCAAGGAACTGATTTGTGTTGAAGGCTCTACTAAAGACACGAATCCCCAGGTAACACGACTCCTGATTGTTTGCAAATATGTAATAATTAGTCAAATAAACGAAAGTGGTCAAGCGTCTTATTCTAACGACGTACCTCAGTTCAAAAACATAAATAATATCATCGAAATTAAGCAGAAGAGTGTAATGAGTCTTTGGTAACGCCTGATTCAACATGACGCCAGTCTGAATCTCTGAACCAACCAACACTGTTGCTACGTTGAGAAAACTTGTAATGCAACTGATTTGAAATTATATTGATATTGAGCATAAATTTCCGATCATCCTTAAAATCTGTAAAACATTGCCTCAGATGCCTAACATAAACCGCATATTCATTAACCATTTGTTGATCAATATACATATTGTAAGTCTACCATCAATGCCGACAACCTAGTCGTCATTGATGGTAGTGCATGGACTAGTGTTCGAGTTGCATCATTTTGCCAAATAGGTGGAGAGCCCCCCCCCCCACCCACCTTTGGCACCGTTCATGATATGTAACCACAGATCATATATTTTGCTAAGTTTAAGGGCAGTAAGGCAGACATGGGTGTATTTGTTCATACCATGGAAATCATATAGGATTGTGCCTCGGACTTATTGTGAATATTATTTAATGATTTTAATATGGTACTGACTGAAAATATCACATGAAAGGTACGACTTGAGTGCCGTCGACCACACGTGGCTGCGGCTCGTGGGACAATGAATGGCTGATACCACGGAGGTGAACAATAAAGTTAAAGCTGCGTAAGATTTAGAATGGCAATTACTACCTGAGTGTCATGATTGTATGCTAGTATGAATATTTGTCGGTCTTTAATGTGACCCATCCATCAACCATCGTTGTGCTATGCCGATAATGTCCTAAATGATCTTCATAACCTAGTTAACTATTCCTATTAATATCCGCAGCATTCTCAATCAAGCGCTCTAATTTCGCTTACGATATGCCCAGAAAGAGCGTTTAACTACGCAGTAAGTGACCATATTCTGCTTTATGAATAAGACTGCACCATTACTGCCCCTCAGCAATCAATTCAGCCCTGACCTTTCATCACTTTGGAAGGGTCATGACCTACACCTCTCCTGCTGAGAAAGAACGACTTATTTTAAAGGAAGGCGTATCGATTTTATGTAATGTACGGCTGCGTTTGATTTTGTTTAACCATTTTAACAATTATCACGTTAGCAATCCGTGGCCGCAGTTTTGCTTACCCGGTGTTGGTTGATGAATACTAATGTATTTGATGCAGTACAAGGTGCTATATGAGGCAAAAGCATTCACCCCTTTCGGTGTAACAATGTCTATGACTTATATTGATAATGCAGTCATAACATCTTTATATTCATTTATGATACCCAAATGACATTTTGATTCGGAACCATGACGAAGATCGTAATAACATAAAATAATCCGGAATGCTTTCCTTGTGTGAACAAACAAAATGCATACTTGCCTTAGCTGTCGGGTGTCTACAAGATATTTGTTAAAGCAGACACTTATTGCTTGTGTACATGTATATGAGCATACTTACATGTTGGTTTACAATAGCAAAACGGGATACAGTGAAAAAGGCATGTAACCACGTCTGATTCATTGGACTAGCGGTGTTTGCTATGATTCTTTAAATATGCATTTTATGCATCATAAGCGTACGATAGAAGCAACTGTAGAGCAAGACTATACTAAGCTGACGGGTGTTTCTTGAAGGGTGTTTCTTGCGATATTTAGTGAACAGCTCCTAATGTGAGTGTACATAAGGATGGGATTGCTTGTTACCAGCCCATCTTCACTATAAAATTGACAGAAGTAAATTGGAATGCTGTTTATGTAATGAGGCTATGCCATATGTCGAGACGACCGTGCCTCCCAATTTCCATGTGGTTTTACGATATACATAATGACAAACGGAGTGCTGCACACAGACGTTGTGCTCATACATTTTGTCGAGCGAGATAGCTCTTTGTCAAGACGAAGCCGTATATCCAATAGATACCTAATGTCAGCGGTAATGATGTGTGGATTTATATCTGAACAAGGGATATGTTTGATGAACTAATATTAGCTCGATGAAACGTTGAAATTAACGTTATTGTTTCATTCTTATGCAGTTGTTTTCGTTTGTAAATGCTCATGTAAGTGCCATCTTTACCGTCGCAAATTGGTAGTGCTAGATCAGATACAGTTACTTTTTAATTGTGTCCTAATAATTTCATCCATGATAAAATTGACAGGACGTACAACAAAAATATGCGCATAGACCTCCCAGGCTTTGTGTTTTAGAATAAAATAAACCTTACATTTATCATTTTATATATTCAAACAAAATTGAAAGTTGGAAACTTTATCGATGAAGATAAATTGCCCGAGTGAATCACATTTAGTAAACTTTACAGCATGACGTTTACTTACCAAAACATTCTGTCATTGTGAGTTTATCACCCTTGGTGAGTTTTGTTGTATGTGAACATAATGCATGCACTAAAAAGAATACGAGCAAGATTTTTAAAAACGATGCATTGCCATTTTTAGTATTTGTCCATGTTTTACTGGATAAAGCTGGTATAATTTGAATCTACCTACATTTTAGAACCTTGAATATATAAATGTGTCGAAGCACACGAAGAACAGACCTGTGTGTAAACGGGATTAGAGAGGCGTTTATAGTGTAAACAATTCAACAACTGTGCAATCAAAATGATACATATGTCTGTTACTAAATGCATTCGGCAAAAACAAAATAATTGACATTGGCAGCCGTATAATTCTTTAATTCTCCCGTTGCAGTTGAGGTAGCTATTTCACCGTACTTTTAGTGCTACTACTGCTTCATTCTAGAAGTAATGCGTGTTTATTTCACAACAACGTTGTGTGTTTCTATGTCTTGGTGTTGACGTGAAATGACAAGACAATATAGATAGATATATATATATATATATATATATATATATATATATATATATATATATATATATATATATATATATATATATCTATATATATAATATATATATATATATATATATAGGTCTATATATATATATATCTAGATATCTTATATATATCTCCTCTCTCTATCTCTCTATATCTATATCCTATTTATATACTTATTTATATCGTATCTCTCTCTCTCTCTCTCTCTCTCTCTCTCTCTCTCTATCTCTATCTCTCTCTCTCTCTCTCTCTCTCTCTCTCTCTCTCTCTCTCTCTCTCTCTATCTCTATCTCTATATCTCTCTCTATATCTCTTCTCAATTTAAGAGGCCAAAATTGTCGTTTCTTATGTAAGAACCATATTTGGGGGTTTTGGTACTCGAATCTTAATGATCCATAATTTTATACTTCTTTTCCGTACACTACAAACAAAATAATATTTTCACTCAAACTCCATGTCATCATCAGTGACCATCTCGGCATCATCAGTAAAGTCGCAGTCAGGGTCAGTTTCCATCTCATCATCGCTGTCAACCAGTTTAGCAGATTCCTCATTAGGCTCGTACTGGGTGCCCCTGGTGACAGTTGCACTGTGCCTCTATGCAGTGCTGAGATAGGCAGACATAAACTTGAAATATTTCTTTATTCCAGAAAAGATAGACCTCTGTATCTGTAGGGACTTGTCAGCCATCTATGGTATCAATATGATAAGTAAGCTACACATGGATACATACAACAGAATTAATCCTTGCCAATGCATTTCATCAAATATAACAATGCAGTTGCCTTGTGACACTTACCGAAACATTTGACTGCACCCCAAATGACAAGTTAGAGCAAGCTTCGTGGTCGGCAGTAGGCAAGGCACTCACCTCTGGTGCAGTAAACAGCGCGGATGCTGTCAGTGGCAAAGTTTCTTCGCCTAGGTCGGCAGTGCTTGGGTGTGACACCTCAGTCTGTGATTCATCACTGTCACCTGATTTATCCATCCCCTAAGCTGCCAATACCATTTCATTTACTACCTGCATGATTGATAAACTTGGTGCTAAATTCATCAATACTAAATAAGTATACGTCAACAGGTCAAGACTGGCCTAAAGGTTCAGCCAACGGATCTCACCTGTTGTCGTTGCCTTTACTCCGAGGCACTCTGTCGCTTAGTTCGACTGTCATCGACTCCAACGTGACTAAAGAGAGTCGGTATAGCTTCATTTCGAAGCCAAGTTCTCTAACTAAATCCAAGACTTTTGAGCAGCTCTGGGTCAGTATCATAAGCACCATTCGAAATGATAAGAACATAGAACTGACGTAAGGGTCGGCCTCCAGTGTTCACGTTTGACTTTCGTCACCCATTTGCTGTCTTTCGGAAACGTGAAAAATCTCACGTCTGACTTCTCATTGCTCCAACAACCGAACGCACAACAATAAGGCAAAATGCACATCAAGAAAATGGAATAAAATAAATCATTGTATTTAACCTTTTATGGAGGGCTTTGGACACAATTTTACTATGTTGAATAGTGGCTCTTGACTAACGATCGACGAACTCCATGAAAGGGTCGGGAATACACAATGGTGTCGGTGTGGACAATGCGGTTTGATGCCGACGGACGTCGTGTGTTGCTGTTGTCTAGATTTTCCGAGAATTGTTGAAAAGAATGTTGAGTCAGGCTTAGAAAACACTTGCATTACGATGTTTACGGAATTCGACACAGTATGCCTGGATCAAGACGTGCTAACCATCAGCCTCCATCTTATCCACAATGTATTGCACCAGGGACTCAGTGACCCCACCCAAAACAAGTGAGATGTCTAGGCCAATCTAATATCATATGATAATAATGATAAATTCTATCAATGTACCTTTGTTTTACTGACGGTGCCAAAGCTTTGTTGTAAAGGGATGAATCAAACGTTAAACAATAAGGAAGTAAATCAAGATCATTAAGGGAAGGAATATATGAACAACAATAGCTGTATGATATTCTATACAACATTGCAGGCATACACAGAAATGATTAGTCCCGTACACTATTTCATATAAAAGTGACAGTACAAGAGACCAACCCCTCTGTTTGTTCCCAGTTTGTTCTCTTTCTTACTAATTCTATGACAGTACATGCCGCAGGGACTTCTTGATAATCAATACAAGTCACATCGGTCATTATATCCTCTTTCACCTGATGTTGATGAGCAGCACAGGTAAATTCATTTCTTCACAAGTTTATTGCGACTAATTAAATTTATTTATACAAATTGCGGGGCTCAGATTTATCTGTTGATATTGTTGACTTAGATCGGAGATCAGAGCACCCAGTGACCCAGCAGCGCACTAAAGTTACACTTAGGGTCCAGGTCGTCCACTTAATAAGCCTTTGTGAACGCATTGGTAGAAAAAAATATAGTGAAACACAGCATCGAATGCGTGGACCAAATAACGCCAACACCTGAATTTTGTTGACTCGCATCAGTTCCCTTACGTTTGTTGATTCTGTTGCCAGTGCCGCATATTACCAAAGGACGAGGGTGGTGCTGGAAAATGGCTGTAAGTGCATCTTCACTGAGACTGTATCGCATTTTCGTGATAAGATGAGGATCCGAGCAGACTTCGGCGGAGAATGGATTAGTGTTAATTTGTCTTGCAATTTGGAGTACAACCAGTTCGCATTTTGAAGCCAGCGCTCATCAGTGGTTCATGAGAGTCATACAATAGATGTCCTTTCTCGAAATTTATCCACCATAATCCGAAACGAACTAGCGATAAACACGTGCGTCTTTACGGAATGAACAAAATGAAAGACTTTGTCCACCACCGCCTGCTAACGACAAGTACTGTCCACGTCACGGGGTGAGGTCAAGGTCACACTTTCCTGCGGTCATGGAACGCGACGCGCGAGCTGAATAAACGACCTTTCTTTTATTGTTGCGTAATAGTGTTCAAGAGCATCCAGCTATACAATAAGGAAAAATTGACGGCTACGAATTCTTTTTTTGATAGCGCATTTTTTTACAAAAGCCCTCCTTTTAATTTAAAGGCATCAGAAGCACACAACAATGTCGGTATTAAAGATCATCAGAGTCTACGAAGAGACGGCACCCTTGTAATCAAATGGTAATTGCCACTTTTTGTGTAAGTCTGCTCATAAATAAAGCACACACGTGCTGCATCTACATATGC
The DNA here is from genome assembly GCA_034190875.2 of Urechis unicinctus. Taxonomy (NCBI): domain Eukaryota; kingdom Metazoa; phylum Annelida; class Polychaeta; order Xenopneusta; family Urechidae; genus Urechis; species Urechis unicinctus. The sequence goes on along the minus strand of CM067350.1, from coordinate 12,972,374 downwards.
TTTACTCCAAGTGATGTAATTTACTGGAGTAGTGCATTCCTGCTGAGTGGTTCATATATGATTAAATCGCGGCTCGGCTATCATCTCAGCTTGCTCGATTAATCATCATGTTCTACGCCTGCATCCAGGGGTGGAAATTCTAGCACCTGTTCGACGCATACTTTGTCAATTACCCGTGTGCTTGTCTCTTTACATTCCAGTTAGGGAGATATCCTTGGATTAAGTTCACTTTCTTATTCACCTCGAAAAGTAATATTCCGGGATGCTTTAGCGGACATAGCTATGAGGAAGAGGGGCAATACTAAATTACTTTTCTTCGAATCGTCATCAACTTGAGACGACATCGGTTCCTATATTGTTTGCTCAAATCTTTGTCAATATAGCATACATCTTACTATTATATGGTTTGTGGACCGTTACGAGACTGGCTAGATACACGGGTTCTCGGGTGATTTTGATGGTCTTTACTCCGACATGTTGTCATAGATAATAGTTGCCATGGTATGCATCTGTGTAAAGCACTATACCACAAGCAATAAAAACACGTACGACGCCTTCAATAGTCGCCTGACTTTTCTTGTTGCAAGTCAGAAAAGTTTACAATCCGCAATGGGACGACATATGTCTAATGAAGGCATAGATATAATGTGTTCGATTAGGTTATATAGTAACTCTGGGGTTCGCCAGCAGAACCGGGGCGAGTCCGGAATTTCTTATACAACATAATTCCACAAATTTAAAACAAAGCAACCATGAGTAAGATTAGAGCATGAAGACGGTTAGAAACTTAATACTTAAGATGTGATGATTTATATCGAACCTCCTAATGCATCGACGAGCTAGCGTTGAGTGTAATTAAACGTTTTCCAGCTCCCTTTGGCACACGGCTGCCTGTCAGAATAGCTCATGTTATGCGCCTCTTTATGTGCCGTGTGTTAACTAGTGCAGCTTACTAGTCAAACAACTTTGACATCGTAAATGAGTTCTGCCTTATCAAAGACATAATAGCAACTGCAACGAATCGGCACATGGGCACATCGGCACAACTTTGCATCCACATGAAGATGGTGTTTAATGAAAACGTCCATTCGGTCGGGCATTATAATGTAACCCATCGATCATGAGCTTAACCGGACGGGCGTTATGGCATTGCCATCAACATAGAAGTGCCGATCCTACTCCGTATCTCCTAAAACCACCACCCTCCCACAAAATGAAAGAACAAAAACAATAAAAACGATTGACCGATGTAAAAGTGACAAGCCATTTGCAGATAAGCGATGTATTTTTACAAATGTATACAATTACTAAATAATGGTATTATGCTAATGTGTTTATATACAAAGAATACATTTACATATAATCAGTGTTATCTGTGCAGAACAATGTAACGACTATGTAAGCACCATAATGCATCCAGCAAGAAAACGATGCATCATTCTAAATTGTCACCCATCGCAATGGAATTCAATGTGTCCAGTGTCCATTAAATTGCTTCTAGAAGGAACACGTGTGCTTACTCACGACTACGTACAATCTTTGTATGATTTGTTTCCGCAATAATGCATTTGTCAGTTTTCACGAATAACAGCCAGCGAAAATGATTAATGCTGCTAGGAATTATTTGGAGCTTTGCATCCGATTACACGGCAAGATGCCCTTGTAAGCATGGCTACTTTAGCTTTTGTTTAACACAAACGCCGTCAATAAGCTGTGTGTATGTCTCTTTACATTCCAGTTAGGGAAATTACATTGGATCATGTTCACTTTCTTATTTCCTTGAAATAGAATATTCTGGAGTACGTTAGCGGACCTAATTATGCAGATTAAGAGAACTTCTTAATTACATTTCTTAGAATCGTCATCATGTTGTGACGACGTCGGTTTTCAAAATTGCTTATTCATGTTCTCATCGATATAACATACATTTAATTATATCGTGGTTACTTGATAGATATCGTATCTTTATATACACTTGATTTTGTGTTATTTTGCATTGCAACGGAATAAAGTATGGCTAATGACAGCATAAATATATAATAATATAATGCACCGATGAGATTGTAATTCTAGGTCTAAGGTTTGTCAGCAGAACTTTGGAGCGTCCAAAATTCCGATTCCATCATAACGCCTCGAGTAATCATCCCCTCACAGAAAACGAATGTTATTTAATACACGAACACAGAGTAATGATCGTTTGCGTCAGTTATTTTATTTGTATAAGCTTCCATGTCACAAACGAACAAATGAGAACGTTGGGAGACCAAGATGAGATAATTTATATTGACCCTCAGAATACATCGACGAGCCAGCGTTGGGTATAACCTAGTTAGTGGACGAACTTTCGTACGTTTTAGCAGGTTAGAATAGTTTATGTAACGCGCCTGATTAGCGTTGGCTATTCGTCCTTTCTAATGGTGCTGATTCATTTAGTGAGTTTAGCACTCAAGATATATTATTTACGATGCGTGCATGTGACCGAAAAGGAACGACTTCCACTGCGGCTGAGACAAGCAGCTGTTCTGAAGGAATTTGTGGCGTGTTCACTGCCGAGTTCGTCTTCAATAGTTTATGCCTAATTTGATATAATAGTGTCCATGTTAAGGAGTCATGACAAAAAAAAGGCATATAATATAGGATGTACAACACGTAACCTCTCAAAAGTTAATTCTTTCAAGGCAATCCGCATTATTGACAGGGGTAATTTTGCGGTATGACACTGTGATAGGCCCTGGACGACAGGCCCACAGAGTTGAATTAACATGCAGATGAATAGCTGCTCTCTTACTATAATTCCAACTCAATATAAAAGCGTAGATATCTAACTGAAACTCAAAGTTTATTCCTCTGACAATAAATGTATGTTTGTCTCTAAGCTATCTTTGATACAAAACTATGAGTTTTTGGAGTTGCATCACTTGATTCGAAGTCATAATTCTAGCTCCGCTAATTCTGTGTGACAACTACGATCTTATTGAATACCAGATATTATTTATTAAGGAGAGTTATTTGCGCACCAACATCCAGCCGCATATTCTAAGCAATTATCCTATTACACTACATCTTAGGTCGTGACACTGCCTAGTAAGTGTGCTACCATTAACCATTGATAACTATAAGCCTAAAGAGAAGAGCTGTAGCACTTAACCGACGAACAATATTTTTTTCTTAGCTATAAACAACACCAAAGGCATATAAATTATTTCAGCGAGGTTGACGTTTGGTTCAGCAATGTCTTACATATTACTGCACAAGCGGTAGCCCATACATCACGAGTCAAATGCTTTCAAACGGCCAATCTCAACACAATTTCATTTTAACCTCGACCAAACAGCCCCCGTAAACCTGCAACATAAACATCAGGCACTAGGTAAGTCTTCATGTTGTATCATCGCAAACTTCATACTGTTTCTCTATTCCGTTGTGTCAATCTTGTCGAGCACGCCCAATGATGAGATGAGACGTATAAATTTTAAAGATAATCTATAAAAGCACCGAGGATAAACATAACATTCCATGACCGTTGATTTTATCCGTCTTTACGACATCAAGTCCAGATTGATGGTGTTGTTCTAAACCCAAAGTTGCCATTTCATTATTGGTGGTTAACCTTTTAGCTGTTTCTCTATGACCTTTGGCAACAGTTTCTCACTTTGTTTTTGTGTACTATGATAGTATAGCCCGACAACTGAACTGCATTTTGAAAGCGATATTAGCCATGCTCGTTACCACGCAAAATAATGCCGATAGAGCCCCCTTCAGCTGCATGGGAACGTGGCGGATAACTTCGCATCTATATTTTATCTTCCTACTACATTGACGTCGTACGTCGCGCCACAATACCCTTTCATGTGTCACGCGCTCAATTTCAGTAGCAGTCACTAAAAAGGAGCTTGTATCAAGTCTAAAGCTAAGCCAGTCTTATAGCAAACAGTTAACGATACGAGAATTATATATTCGGCGCCACAAATACAATGGGGAACAACGTCTTTATCGTTTTTAGATCTTTAATTTTACTTCAGCGTGGTCTGCTTTCAGACGCCTATAAACGCACTTACCCACAATTATCGCACCACACCCACTGTAATACATGGATTTAATCAAAAGAGAGAACGCAGACCAAAATCGATGCTCAATTGCAGCCAATTCCTTTGGTACGGTAGAACGCCAACTTAAAACAGTTCGATAACAAGACTCATTGCATTTGTCATTTTTCGATTGCGTGATTGGGGATGCACTTGTATTGATTTAAATACACCGGTTTGTTCAACGAAATTACCAAGGAGGTCACTTTGATGGATAATTATACGAAAACCAATTTGCTATACGGCACACATATTTCACCTTCTCGACCATTCTGTAATGGATTCATTCAGCAGTGATCTTGTAGCGTCATTCTTTCCGAAAAAGGGCTGTGGTTATTCCTTTCAACCAGAGGCATAAGTAAAGCAGTATTTTGGCTGAGACGTGGAGAATATAAATTGTTTCTCGTGGTGTGGAAAGATGGTCGTCACAAACACAGGTCTACAACGCTTGCCAAAATGGAATGACCAATTTACTTATTAGAACCACGATCAGCAGGCAGTGATATATGGGTGTGCTTTCATTCTGCATTAGGCAACATTGACTTTAGGGCACGCCATCCTAAGGTTAGTATGGTACCAACTCGGACCAGTACAGCATCATGACTTAAAGGATCTGATTTTGCGAGAGAATAAGAATATAAAATAGGCTCGCTAGACCTTGACAACATCGAAGAGGAATCTTTCTTATTGCGTCGACCACGCTATTGGTGGGGTAACGGCCACGGATAACTTTGTGTCTAAAATCTATTCACTTTTTTGGCCAAAACTGACACTTCCTTTAGTATACACAATCAAGTATATCTAAATTTGTTACTTAACCCGTGTAAACTTACGTTTTAGTATTAATGCTGCGACAAGAGACCACTATCTCGGCTAATCGCTATGGCCCGCCGCTTTAACAACCAAGATGGCTTTGAACCGGATGATATGGAAGAAGTAGCCCACGAATGAGGATTTGATTTAAATATGCGCCCATAGACTTAGACATTTCACAACATTAAATGAAATGTTCAGTAGACAACCGATGTCTGAATACTGTATTTCAGAAGTTATTTAAATGAATTGCTTAATGAATACATCAAAGTATCTAAAACAATTTTCCTAAATGCCCAATATCGAACATACAGTATTATGTGTCGTTTCCTCTATTAATATGAATGCCACATAGGAGATAAACACGAATTAGCAGTTATAAGGCCTTAGACGTCAGGGAAAACAAGAAGACACATTTTATCGTCCGTTTAAAGCTGAAAAAGATGCAAGTTTCACACCACAACAAAACCATACACATGCGCATATATTTACGTACACATTCACCCACCACCTCATCCCTCCCAAAAGGCTCAAGAATAGCAAAAATGAAAGATGTAGAGTTGTTGATAGAACTTATCAAATTAGTTTCTTTCCCTTTTTGGTCAGACTTGCTCAAACAAATCAACAATATGGTACAAAAACATCCCGGCTTAAAGGTTCTCCGTGTGTTACCGACTTATTATAGAAATAAGTTGGATATCCAATAATGACTCATCGTTCGTTTTAATTTGCCTTCCGATGTCATCCTACAGCCATCTGTTTGATATCTACCTAATAACGATAATTCCCGTACCACTGAATCACTGCACTGTTAATACTTCTTTACAACAAAACCTAAATCATTGGCATCTGATATTGCGTTTTCTCTGATGGAATTGTTACAGTATTGAAGGTTATCTTATAAATGTTGTCCTCGTCTATTCACCCAACGAGAACATTTTTTCTTAGACGTTTGCAAGCGCCCTATTTATTTCAGATCATATCTAACAGTACTGTTCCTCAAGTTAAAGAAATATCATCTGGAGAAATTCTTCTCAGCAGCATAACATATCTGTCCCTTACTTGTCCAGGAGCAGATACCGTTGCCAAACCAGGATATAACATTTGTATTGTTCATATCCCATGCAAATGTTCCGTTGTTGATGACAATTTTTCGTTAGCAGCCCGAGTAAATAACTGCGCTCGATCCAAACATTCTTCCATTTATTTACCAGTTAACCTCGCATTACTGCACATTCATTTTCTATGGATCAACTCTCCTACAAATCGATGTGTTTCACTAAACCTAACATTTCTTCAAAGTCACCGTTCTACAACAGCAGCACATGTTAAAGAGTTATCAAAAGGAGACCATCAATTATTTATTTGCCAACAAAACCAAATTCACGCATCACTACACATTAATACACCTGCGCATGAAGTCACACCACCCTTGATTCTCACTTACCGTTCATTTACAATTCTAATCATGGTCACCTTATTAATTGCTGCCATCTTTGACTACAAATACCACCATACACTATTTCGATAAACTATAAGTCCATTCAACGGATACAGTTTGTCTAGTGTAATTATCTCGAAGAAGCCTCACTATTAGCGGAGGCACATCATGCTGTAGTAGCTGCTGAAGCAATTTTCCTTAATGCATCCTATCGAACGCTTTGCTGGCATCCAAAGGCAGTTATGAACATTGCCATTTTGTTGTGTGTAAAATTTATCATTTCTTCGTGAACAGCAAATTTTGTAGAATGATCCTTTTAAAATCCACACTTAAGCTTCGATATATGGTAGTGTCAATAGGAACGAGAAGATAGTCAAGAAACTGCAGATAGTGGCCAAATTCTGAAAGCAAATCATCTTTCAGGCAGGGATTATTCATACCTGGTCAAAATCTCAAATCTATCAAGATCATAGTTATTATTTAATTAGATAACTTATATGCAAATAAGTTTTGAAAATGTAAGTAATCCCATTGCGCTGGATTATCTATGTCACCAACTAAACCTGATGTGTTTTGCAATACCATAAAAACCATTCGTTTTATCCAGTCGCAAATCTGCCTAATCAGCTGACATTCCTGGGTTTTTTTATCAGACAGCAAAGCCACTTAAGTCATAGGTTTTGTTTTGCTCTCTCTCACATGCGACTTTAATGATTGCGTCATTTACTCGTGTCTGCTTGTTAACAGCTCATGGTCGAGCAATAGTTTTGCAAATAGATTGATTATGAAAATCATGTATGCAATAAAAAAACTTCTAAAAAAGTTAATGCTGCACAGCAACAGGAGAGAAACTAACAGGAGCTATTTAATGAAAGAAGTACTGTCACGCGGAGGGTGTAGACTGCCTCTCATGTTGCGATAAGTCCAAGTCAAGCCGTGTCACATAACCGATAATAAGTACGTTAGCGGCGCTTGACAATGCAATGCAGCAACTCATAGAAAGGATGCAGTTTCGTCATACCTAGATGACGTATGGATAATCGCCCCAGTCAAAGTTAGCCAATAAACTGAAGGGAAAAACATAACACAGGTTTATTCCGCTTAACGTCTACAATTTTGGTTAAAATTATTTGTCATTTAGCTAATATGTTTGGCATGATGAATTTTGAATCAACATTCATTGAAATATTTGATCAACAGCCATCAATGCAACCAGACAAGAATCCAACATATCGCGTGAGGTATATTTTACAACCTATTGACTCATGTACCGTGTGCTTCTGTATTCCTATCAGGCAATTTTAAACTACATGCCATATCAGCCCGTTAAGCACGTATTCATTTCACTCATGTCAATACTACATAAAGCGACAAAAGTAGGAAATAATATGCGCAAATGCTGTATGCAGGTACGAATATGAAATCCCAATCACATGTGATTGTATGGGGGTTGCATAAATCTTTTTCAATCGATGCATTTAATTTTATTGCAACGAATTTACGGCTCAGCTTATAACCTTATAACTGCGCAGCTGGATTAGGAACAGAAGTCTTTTTATTCACAGTCATAGCAGAAGATTGCGCATAAGCATTCCCTTGAGAGATCACATGTAGAAAGGGAGCAGCTTTGATGAATCTAACATCATTTTGCAGATTCATAGAAGTCTAAAAATTCATCATCTTTTACCTCATCATTGTTTGATGTGCACCATGCTGCCAAAGTAAACTCAAAATCAATATAAAAAAAAAACCCTAACATTTACATTTTAGAACTTTGCTTATTTTAAGCGTTGACGTTGTTAGAAACAAATCACCCGAATGCGTTTGCCTATTTAGCAGCCAGAGATTCCAGAGATATGCTGGCTTTTTGGTGAATTTATGACATTCGATAGTGCTTAATGTTATAAAGCATAATGCTTCATGAATGAGGGCCAGATATGTGAACATTTCTTTGCGTAATATTTGTCTGAAATCTTTGTCATTGTTGCATTTGCTGATGGATGCACATTATCCTGAACCCAGACGTTTGCTCACAATTTCTTGACGGTTATACTTCAGCGGCCCCCTTTTGTCCCAATCAGTGGGGAAATGGCCTTATTAAAAGACTTATTGGGTCGCGCGATAAAGATCATATATTGTTATGTTGCCTATGAGAGCCCGAGTTTACTTTGTGTATACCGATTGTAATGCTGCTACTGTTGATAGATAACATGATCAAATGGCATTTTGTAATATATTAAGTACCATGTGCAATACAATGGGCAGCAAATGTTGCAAAACGTCTCCCAAAGATATTAGTATGTGGTCACTTGAGTAGGATAATATAATAGATATCTAGCGATATATATCCAACTTTATTGACTTTTTGCGCTGAATAAATTATATTATTCATTCTAAAGATCAGTATTTCGCTCGGTAGGTTTATGATGGAATTAGGCTTGGCGTTAACGTCAAATAACAAGAAATATATTTATTATGAACAAGATGTTAGAGAGGAATTATTTTAAAACCCTGTCGATATTGTTTGAGCAAAATATAGCACGACTTTTTTTATAGATAACCAGCATTACAAACATATAATTGCAAACCATATAAAAGTGTATAAGTATTTTCTGGGTACGGTGAAAAGGCTGGCCAGTTTAGACCCTATGATATGCCGTTTTTGTTTTGCATGATAACCGACGACTGACAGACATACGAAAACCAAATCCTAATGGCATGGGTACGAACATTCTGAATAAAAAATATCTCAAAACAAGACATTTTTATAGTACTTGAACAATTTATGTTTGGGATCACATATAATATGATGAACATACATATCACAAAGCCATCATAAGATCAAGCAGATTCACATCTTAACCACTGCTCATTTTATAGACACATCCACTCATATAAATGACAATATATTTTGTGAACTAGACGCATATGGGCATCTGTGGATGCCATGTGAAACAAATGCAGTGTATTTTACCACAAATTGAACAATTACATTAAAATTGTTTTATTGTTGCGTAACTTTGTTATATAGCGTTCAGAAACATAATTTTGTTAAAGAAAAACAACGGCTACGTAATCAACAGTTAATTTCATTAGGTTTTTTCACTAGAGCCCTCCGTTTGAATTCACATGCACACTTTAAAATTACTAATTACCACTCTCTACGGACGAACGGCACGCTGGTATTCGAATATTAATTGCCACTCTATTTGTAAGTGGGTGCTTAATTAAAGCATACACGTGTTGCATCTACACATGCTTTGCTCCAAGTGATGTAATTATATGCCATATATCATAACATCGTTGTATTCATCACAGCTTGCTCTGTTATTGATGCGTTACGTTCTACGCCAAGCTGCAAATCCAGGGGTGGAAATTGCAGCACCTGTTTGACACATACTTCGTCAATTAGCTGTCTGTTGGTCTCTTTAGATTCGAATTATTTTGCTCTAACTTTGCAATACAGCAAAGAGTGTAAGGGGTGTATCCATTGATGCGCGCTATAAATGCAGCTCCGCCCATCCCTTATAGTTATTGTATAATTTGCAATTTGTTTAGGGCACAACAGCTAGTTTGTACCATTTTCCGTGAATAAGAACAGACGGACGAGGAAAAGGAATGATAATGTTCAGGAACGAAGATCTTACGTGGAAACAGACATCCCTTTCATAGAAAGGTGGACGATAAAACACAGCCGATACAATAGATGGCGGCTGTTAGGAAGAATAAGAGTTTCTTCTTAAAAGCAGGAACCATCTGCCCTTTCACGTAAATCTTATAAATGCAATAAGCTCAGAAATGAAAAGACACTATGGACCATTAATGGTATCTCTCTAAACGAATAAAAGCAATAAACAGAAACTAACAATAATATAACATGCATAAAACAAACTTACAAACATGTTAAAACATGTACAACAATTAATATCATATTCACAAAGAATCATAAGTTGAGAAGACTGCGATTTCAGCGGAGTCTGTGATATCCGACTGTAGTCACAAAACAACAACTCAAGACCGACAGACAGCCTTAATTTGATGTACCCATATATCCGACCACTTTAATTCAAACAAGCACATTTCGCTTCGGAAGTCGTGTGTAAAGCTGGCTATCATCAGCAAATCCATGTCGGTCAATGAGGTGGCGAGCAATGAGTTATTTCAGGGGTCGAATATACACGAAGAATAGGAGAGGCTCCAACACAGAGCCCTGAGGTACTCCTAATGCGAGAGGCGTGTGCTCAGACACAGCACCATCAATGTGAACTGTCTGTGATCTTCCAGTGAGGTAAGACTCAATCCAAGCGGAGGGTCGTTCATGTGAGGCCAATTCTGTGCTCAAGATGATGATGTGGTAGATTGTGATCACGTGTATCAAATGTAACACTAAGATCCAACACGACTAGGAGCTCAATGAATGACAGTGCTTACGTTCATCACAGAGCTTGTTGTTATTTGCCGCCTGTTTGGAATGCAATTACGACAATACATCTACTGTAAATGCATTCAGGCTAAATAGTATTGTAATAGTGGATGCCAAACGTCCAACTCACAATTTTATAGAGTGATCATCTAATATGCGGGGCTATTGGGAGAGTGTTATTACCGTAACGTGATTGATTGTCTTCTATGCGACGAAGCGAATGTAAATGTCCATACAAAAGTATTGTAACTTTTCATTGGAGCGTTGGTTGGGTATGAATGATAGTCCATCTAAACGGCCATACAGCAAATGTCATAATCTATCAATTTTTTTCTACACATTTGTTTAACTATTTGGCTAATTTGTTTTGTGTGATGAATGGCGCATCAACATTTATTGTATCTAATTATTGTTTTAAGCACGCAACAGAGCAGCCGGTAATTTTCTGAGTTCAGGGTATTGCGTATCAATTAACAAATAACGCAATAATGGTAAGGGTTTCAGAAACATATTTCATTGGACGCAGAATCAGTTTTTCATACCGTTCAACGACAGCACTGCTGTGCACCTCGACAGTTAAATTTGTACCCAGGATCCGTGGTCTAGAAAAAAAGGACACACTTAGTGGTCAGGGTACAGAGCCAAACGACGAAACACTCTACCTTCAATCCAAATATGAACACATTATGAGCTGATATATATATTTATGTGGTATTGAGCTTCTTTTGCTAATATAAACCATATATATCTTTAGAAGAAATTAGTCGCATCTTGATCCAGATATTGGCGGTTTGAAAAAGGGGATCCATATACGTGGATCGGATGGTAATATATATGATGACTCTCAGATCTATGAAAGTGGGCTTTGACGACAACATGCGATATGGCAGTGACCATTTCAATGATAGCATGCACCACCTATATTTTACATTTGCGCAACATAGATGAAGTGATATGCAGTGCGGTGTGAAAATATATAAGTTCACAAGGCGGTTGCAAAGAACCTCCTGAGCACATTCTCCATTCTATCATTGACCACAGCATTCCGCTTATTAGACAGTAAGGACACTGAATAGATGTAATTATGCTGGTAGGTAAAAGTACAAAGGCACAACTTTGCATCGTCATGAAGATGGTACATTATGAAAGCATCAAACATCGATGGAATCGATCGAGCGACTTATTCAAGCGATGCTTTGAAATTTATGCAATTATTTTATAATTGTTTACTATTTATGTGTTTATGCAAAAAGAATAGACATCCGGATAACCAGCTTTTTCTGTGTACAACACTGTTACGATTACATAAGCACCATAAGGAATCCTGCAAAAGAATATTACATCATTCTAAATGGTCTCCCGTCGCAATGGAATTCAACGTGTCAAGTGTTCATTACATTGCTTTTAGAAGGAACGCATGAGTTAACTCACAACTACATTCTATCCGCAATAATGCATTAGTCAGATTTGACGAATAACAGTCGACAGAATTATTATTCCCAGTCGGTTGATTAGTGGATAAAAAAGAATAATCTGGCTGGAATTAATTTACAGCTCTATATATGAATACATGAAAAGATGCTCTTGAAAGCATGTCTACTTAGTAGGTGAAATCAAATAACAGAACTATGTATCATGAAGCGAGCCTGTGTAAGGAGTATTAACATAAAATTCGACTGGCTACAATATCATCTGGTTTACATATGCATATCAAAGACATCATACGAACAACCTACAGATGACAAATTTATTTGGCTATTTACCACTGTCTACGAACGCTTCACACACCTCTTTAATGATTGAAGCTAATCAAATATTGACCATATGGTCAAGCATTCAGTAGTTGCCCATTGCAAAGATCGTTTTGTGAACCAAACAGTACAGTGAAAGGGTAAATTCCGGTTAAATATTCACAGTGATTCCAGCAACATGTTCAATGAGTTTTGAAGCAAAATGTTTTACTATGTTATCGAAATCGAATCCGAGAATACTTGGTTTTCTACAAGAAACATATCAAGCCAGTGAATGTGCATGTGTCGATGTGTATATGTGTATGTGATGTATCATTGAACATCTCGAGACACATGATGGTCCTTGCTCTGCATTTCAGACTGATTGGATGCAATAGCAGTGATAGACGTACAGCTTCTAGTTTGTATAATAGATATTCCATTAGCTGACGAACATGGATTCAATATATCATTGCACGTGGCTTTTGTCCCCGGGTGCTAACGAATTGCAGCAGACAGAAACATATAATTGCAACGATTTGATAATCATATAAATATATACAGTTGCTCACCGCCCGTTGTTACACCTACTTGTCAAAGAGCACGCCTGCTGTGCATTCTATTATAAAGAGTGACTGTCGTGTCCAAGCAAGTTTTTACTGTGTGACTCCCAACTGCCCTGCATTGCTTGACGAGGGTGTACCTTGCTAGATGTATCGTGCTTACTATAGACAGCAACAGTTATTTGATTGCATATCAGCTCTACGTGTAAAACTTCGGTGCGACTAGAGTCACGTGCAAAGGCGTAAGAACGACTGAAGCTCCTACAAATGTTCATGTACAAATGTATTGAAGTGACCTTATCGCAATCAAAATGAATTCTATCGCCATTTGTAGAATATATAAATTATAACAGTTAACGCACGATTTTGCAATTAGAATTCGATCGTGGCTATAGGTTTCACATGTACCCAGGAACAACTTTTCGCGTTGAAATCGCGATGCATGCTTTCATAACGACATCGTAAAACCCGTTGATGTTGATGTGACTTGCTACAGCAGGATCAAAGAGGCATCTGGACATTCTGATCTGGAAATCAGACGTCGATAAAATGTGATGTCGATTTGATGGTGTTTGAACATTCATCATGTTTGAAAAGCATATATGAGTGCTCATCACACGATAGGTAATCAATGCGTCTATCATCTTACTAGAGCTTCCATTGAAGACATATTTCGGCAATATCCTGTGAGTGCCTCGTCTTATCCTGTCTATCTGAAACTTTTGGCACGGGGCTTTATAAAGTCGCCACATACCTGCAAAATGGCCCATTCAGGAATATTTATCTATATATCTGAATATGCAGCGTCCTGGCTATTCTTTGCACCATTAATAGTATGGGAAGATTAGTGGTATCGGATGTTGAATAGCAATAAAGGTCGAACCATCGAACGCTCTGGTCATCCAATAGTAGCTGTCCCTTCAATGTTCATCCTGTAATACACAGAATAAAAACCTGTGTTATCGACTTCTATTAATCTCGTGGTTGAGTAGTTACGAGCCAGTTAGAATCGATGTCACCGAACCTAAATAGTGCTTGAATGGAGAATAGTGTTTAAATTATTTTTCAGGCCGGCCTTCTTATTGACATTATCGTTGGCAATGTATCATACAGAAATTTAATTTTGATATGTCGCATAGCTTTTACCTAAACGATCCATAGTATGGTTTAATCCGCTATAATACGACCCATATATAAAGCATATATGCGAATATATATATATATATATATATAGATATAGTTGAGCGGTAGAGTAGGGAAGGTAATATATATATATGATATATATGACTATATATATTAGATATATATAGATTATATATATAGGGATATATATATCGCTTATATATATAAATAAATATATACCATCGAAAGTAAAATGGTGCATTTATTAAATGTCTTTGATGTCAGCTCTGGTTAATGATCGACCGACGGGCTGTTCCTAACTCGCGGGCGGTTTTCAGAATAGCCACCAGTATGGAGGTCTAAGGCAGTGTGGAAGTTTAGGTACAGCCGGCTTGTTGATAGTAATGAAATTTCAATTTGCTTCGCATACTTGTGTTATAGGTAAGTGTATTAAAGGTCTTGTTTTAATATCAACTATCGCCTGATAACCCTTTTGCTACCATGTCATAAAAATAGCAGAAACTCATTACTATGTGCTTTGACATCATAAGGGGTAAAACGAGCATCATGATATTGCATGATAATATGCCATTTTACTTATAAGGTATTTACAGCATATATGTAACCCTACGCAAAGTACTATATATGCTATATATATATATATATATATATGAATATATACCTACATATCGCCCATCTATAATGTATAGGGCTATATATATAGTTTATGCGGCACAGCAAGACATTGTATCATGAGAGCTAATTAATATCTGATCGTCTCGTGTGTTGACAGGAGTTACTTTATCAAAAGCTGATTATGCAAATATATACTGAGATTTGTGTGTTATATCGCCGTGTGTTATATGGAAGATACGACTTAACCGTTTTCTTTCTGTTCGTCTAAACGTGAATAATTTCCTATAGTATTTGAGGATTAAATTTCTGATAAACATTTTATATATATTATGCCAGTCAGCGGAAAACAAAAGGCTAGAAATAATCAATTTATCCAATAAACTATGAGAGCCAGTTACAGCGGCTTTGCTTGCCGGAAAACAAAAACAGCATTCTTGCATTCTTGCGAGGCCAGAAAGAAGGTCAAATAAATTAACCATCGCTAAGATGATGAGTAAATGATGATGGAAATGGCTATTTAGCCATTCACTCGGCCATTGAAAAGATTTATAGATACTGATTATCGATGTCTACATTTGTCAAGGCTCGCACGTAGGACTGCTGATTTAAGCTGTAAATCGCGTATTAAAAATACATTATGAACCAATGTTTCCAAGACAAAGATATTTCATATTATTTTGAAATTATAGCACATGCTATTTAGGGTAAATCCAGAATGAACCATACAAATAGATGCAATAACTGTTGCTATATTAAGTACACCCGTGATCGGTGTTTTACATTCTGTGACACACAGCATTATTCATTACTGATCTAATATCCCCGAGGGATGCTGTTGAGAAATGACGGGTGCCAAAGTTAATTCTCAATATATAAGCACAGTTTTATAGCTACCCAATACTACCACCAACAAAAGTGTTTAGTCTTGTTCCTACATGTTGGAAGCATATCCAAATTGTCATTTGATCAGCACCTTTTCTGTTCACTATTTGATGGATGTAAAATGCAGAGGGAGCATGGAGGTTTTCCACAAACGAGTTTTTCCACCAGCTGTCTCTTTTATTTGACGAATGCCAATCTGCTATGATACCGTATGAGACAACAATAAGTCCTGATAATGATTCGTTATTGTTAAAAAAAAACTGTTGAGCAAATGTATTGTCACAAATAAACATCCAACTTTGACAACGTTTCCCCATTTCACACAACTATAACTCTACATGACTACCTCGTTGAGTGCTGTCCTGTCCAAATTCTGAGGAATGAAGAACGCAAAGCTGAGTTAAGGGCCGTAAGACATAGTGTCTATGGCTTTATGTTTTGAGGCTAGGGAGGATATGGTGTGCGTAGGGGTTGATAATGGACTGTCATTGCCCGGCGAGCTGCAAGCAACCGGCGTTTGTTAACAGCTTTATAAGTAAGTCAATAAGGGTGTAACCAGGGCAGCACTAGAATTAAGGAACATTTAGATACGTATTAACTTCGCAACAACATATAAATAGCGTCGGATTTGGTAAATTGCATTTATAGATGAAGAATAAAACAATAAACGCCTTTGGTCATGGAAAATGTTGACATATGTGCTCTGTCTGATAAAACATAAAACCTTTCCCTGCACGACACGTTGCATGCATTGGTTGTAATAATTTAATGAAAAGGCAATCACAGACGTTGTCAGACATTATCATTTCCTCAACGAGTCATCGAGGTCGTTTTCATGCAACATTCATGGATAAAAGTTTACCATCTGTGACTAAAGTCGCACAAAATTATTTATTGAATGAAAACTAGCATAACTTCGGGTATTGGGTATTTGATCAACACGTATACTTACATATATACATATAGACATTGTTATTGTTATTTATTTCATATGTATGATCCAAACCTATTTGCACATATGTTTGTATTCTTGGTGATTTAGAGTTAAAAACATGAAATTTGCGAAATAGGCCGCGACCTACACTTTTCCCCAGAAAGTCGAGAAAATATAGATGCCAAAAATGAAATATAAATCAGACGTGGGATGGGGGTGGAGGTGGGGGGTAGGGGATTTGAACACCAGAAACAAGCTTTGCCAAGAACAGACAGTGATTGATTTGTCGGAATCTACACGTATACAATGGTTTATAGTCTTTATACCCCAAGGAAGAGTGCGAACGACTGGAGTCCGCATATAGTAAGGTTCGGGCCGGCCGCGTATTGTAAAGTTCCGTCTTTCAAACATTTCAAAGGATGCTTGGTGGGCGCTTTTTCTTTGAAATGTAAACAGACCAAGAGCCTGACAGAGGTCATCATGACCGAAAACATTCCCAAGTATCCGGATATCGAATGTTTACTTTACCTCCTGTAGACAAAGACACCAAACAAAAGTTGTTAAATGGAACCTGGCCATAATGTCTTCAGTTCTCATTTCCAACACGGTCAGTTTTTTTCTTAGTTTCAAACCTTCAATAAGTTGTATTAAATTGTGTGCTTAGTACAATAACTCACAGGTATATTTTAAAAGTGGATTTGTCATGTCCTTAGATAGATTTTTCTTGCATACCGGATGGGGATATCTACAGTTTTTAGCAGTGATGGAAAATCTCATCTTACAATCCTCCACCCCCCCCCCCCCCACATGTAGGACGACTCGCGTGAATTACTTGACGTAACGTTGTAAAAATGTGACGTCACTTTCCCAACCACAGCATCTGAATAACTCTTGTTTTTATATCAAAATGCATCATTTCGATAAGTTTGTATAGAGATAATAGTGTAGGGGATCATTGCTCGCCTCGCACCTTGGCATACCGAGTTCGATTCTCAGTCGGGCGGATTTAGTTTTTTAGTTCTTTGTCTTTTAACAATTTAAATTTTAAATACCGTTATTTATTATTGTAGTTTTCTTTTCTGGGGCATTTGGAACAAGTAGTAAGCTGCGAAAATTCAGCGGTTATTCTAGTCATGAAACTTAAATCTAAGTAAAATGTCATCATATATATGGTCTGTGAAACATTCTTATTTGTACCAAATATACGCCAACGCCCCTCTGACATTGTAGGGTCAAAGTTTGTTCGGAGGGAGCATGCCCCAAGACCACCTAGAATTCGGCCTACACATTGATTCCATCTAAGCTACGCCTCTGGTATGTAACACATCCATGGTATATTTTCGACTGCCTTAGTCGCTTTATGTCATAATTTCGTTAATGTAACATTTCTGATGATTTATCTACCCGGTAAGACCTCAAATTAAACGATATTTCTATTCCCAAAGTAGTAGCACTCCAACTTTGGCTGATTCAATTTTATGGTGGGCAAATGTGATCATTTATCGATTAACTTTTTCTTCATTTTTCCAAGCTAACTGTGGCATAAAATGCCTTCAAGGAGCGATATTGGTGATTGTGATTTCAATTTTATTATCTCTCTCTCGCGAGCGCAAATGTTCAATTTATAATGTTGCAAAAACCGCAGAGGTGAATGATTATAAATTTCCTTGATCATTCCTTGATTATCATTTGAATAATTCATCATGTATATATGTTT
Source organism: Urechis unicinctus (assembly GCA_034190875.2). NCBI lineage: Eukaryota > Metazoa > Annelida > Polychaeta > Xenopneusta > Urechidae > Urechis > Urechis unicinctus. The sequence goes on along the minus strand of CM067350.1, from coordinate 12,954,028 downwards.
GCGTTCAGTAACACAACCTAACTAAGCGTCAATCTGAATGCTGCAGTGCATTATAGAATGAAGTGCTTTTGGGTTTGAACATGGCACCAACGATGACTGCGTAGGGGTCGCATAAACATATCGCTGAACAAAATACTTCAAAATATATCAAATGTGTTAGATAAAGCTATATACACAAGCGCTGATAGAGCTCCATCCAATGCTTAGCTGTAATAAACTACTTTTCGTTTGCATAGCGGCAATTACAGATATTATACTATAAATGTACAATGAAACCGCTGCATTAGGACGCAAATACATTCTATACAGCATTACTTCACGTATCGCTGTATTGGACGAGGTAGACACATGAAAAACCCTGATGACCATAATAAGTCGAATCTTCTTATTCAGCCGTCGCCAAATGCCATGCTTGATTTTGCGTGGTCCATGACTAGCAAGCAGATGATGCCAACTAGAATCTTGTAGAAGTTGGCCGACGTAGGTTTGCTGCTGCATGGAATATAGTAAGGCAGGCCAAAAACCAAACATGGTGAATGCGTTTTTAAGACCTTACAAGGTGCTGAACATACATGGAACATGCGCCCTAAGACCCCTAACTATGTGTGGATATGCTCCTCGAGCTCCTTCGCACTCTATATAACCTCATATATCCTTGACATTGGATAAGGAATATCTCAGGCACCGAGTGGTAGGGGCTCGATTGGTACATTTTAATAACGCCTAATGTTCGCTTTCCGAACATCATTATGGCCGGTTACATATGCATTAAAATTTGGACATTTGTATAGTAGAAAATGACGACAATAGTACCTAATACATATACAAAATCTGGTACGGCATGGTTTTCGTGAAATAAGGAAACGTTAAGCCGAAGAACAAAGATGTGTGAAAGATATAATGACGTAATGCAGGCTACACGCAATTAACCACGTAAAGCAAGGTACACACATGCACACACACACATACATACACACATATACATATATATATATATATATATATATATATATATATATATATATATATATATATATATATATATATATATATATATATATATATATATCTGATATATATATATATATATATATATATATATATATATATCAATATATATATATATATATATGCATATATATATATATATATATATTTATATATGCATATATATATATATGTATATATGTGTGTGTATATATATATATATATATATATATATTATTTATATATATTATATATATATACATATATATATATATATATATAAAAAATATATACATGTATATATATACATATATACATATATATATATATATATATATATATATATATATATTTATACATATATATATATATGTATATATATAGATATATATATATATATATATATATATTATATATATATATATACATATACATATATATATATATATATATATATATATATATATATCTATATATATATATATATATATATATATATATATATATATATATATATATATATATATAAATATACAGATTCTGCTGTGTTTCGAACTTAAGAAAAGAAAGCACGCCTTTTTAAGATCAATGATGCAGGATCAACTATCATGGAACTTTAAATTGATTCCAAAATTTCCTATTAATCGTCGAAATACGATACCTACATACTTGCTGTTGACCTCACCAAACTTTGCTGTCAACCCCGCAAATCTGACTGTGGCCCCACGAATCTTGCCGTTGACCCTCCCAATCTGGCGATTGACCCTGCCAATCTGGCTGTCGACTCAACTAATCTGGCTGTTGGCCCCGCCAATCTAGCCCTTGATCCCGCCAATCTGGCTGTTGACCCCGCCAATCTGGCTGTTGATCGCCAATGGCTGTTGGACGCCAATCGGCAATAATGTACGCTCTCCTAAAGGTTTACGATTCTACTGTCCTTGCATAGGTTGATTTTGGCAATCCTATTCTGCGTAAGCTTCAACAAACTAATTATCGTATATTAACATTATTCACCATCGAAATTCTGTAGTCAGTTGTCGTAATTGATTTTTTGCTAAACAGTTAATGGTGAATATAAATCATTCAGAATCCATGATAATCAGTGAAACTAACGAAAGCGTGAACAGAACACCGAATGGCGTCGTCACAGCCTACATAAGGTTTTCTGAAGAAGTTGGAGACATGAATGGGGCCATGTGGAATTTAATGCCAAGGAGAAACGTCGTGTTTTTCATATTCTATGTGTGTTTATTGCTTCGTACAAGCTGATCAATATTTAATGACCTGGTTATGTGAATGTATTTATGAAGAGAGCAATAAACGCAGTAAACATCTATGCTAAACAAGTCCATTCATATCGCTCTGTAAAATGTCTGTTCTGTGCAATGGTACTTAGCTAACAGATAATGGGGTGCTACCTCTATCTGCTAACTTCTTCTATCGACACTTTTTAATGATGATATTCTTTTATGCGACATTCGATTCGCATCTGCGCCCTATATTTCATAGGCTGCCCGGTATTAGTTATAGCTTGCTTGTGTTAATGGTGTGTTCAAAAAGAATTCCGGCCGGAAATGAGGAAAAAATATCTAGTTGCATGCTACATAATGGGCCGTTTCTTGCTGCAGAATGCATCGCAACAAGCATTCTGATGAATTACCCGGTAGAGCAGCAACGCCAGGAGGGTAATTGGCATGCGATTTATTTAGTGCAGCCGAGCTGAAAGTTCATAAAGGGAAAAATCCTTACGTTCGGAGATTCCGCTGTGTTTTGATATGAGGAAAAGAAAGCACGCCGTTTTGATTGTGAGTCAATATAATAATACTCGGGATCTCTTGACAGCCCTAGTAATTCAGCGGGTACTACAATTGCTTTTTTTCTTTTACTCACTGGTTGAATGACAAAAATGTATTCTTGAATGCGTCAACTCCTGCTCGCAAACGCCTCCAAGCATTCACCATAGGAATAGATTATGATACCAGTTCAGGCCTTAGCGTCTAGCCTTCGAAACGTTTATTTGAAGAAAAGCGTATCTGCCGTACTTTTACGCGGGAACATCCGCATAGGGTGATTATGAAAAATTCAAGCACGTTTAAGATCTATTGTAGAACTTTGATTACATATGAAAGGATATCCTGTTATGTGACGTGGTTTTAACTTCAAGTGATCAAGAAGGTAAGGCAAAATCTATATAAAATGTCTGTGGAAAACACGCAGTTTGGAACTTTTTGAATATGCGATATAAATAAACTGAACATTACTTGTGTTGCTTAACCATTCCTTAGATGGACTTTATTTTCCTCGCTATTGGATCGCTATCAATATACAATACCAATAAAGAAACATTCAGTAAATCAGTCGGATGGTTTTTTATCGAAGAATTTAGAAATATAATTAACGGTGTTAAATATGGTAGCATTACATCACCAAAGATATTAATTATATCACCAAAGATATTACGGTTTTCATTGATCAGCTAATTTAAACAGCGCAATAGTCTGGTATTGGCTTTCATGAAAGACTTGATTAAAGAGGGCATGGCTGTGCCGATGATATCACCGTCATTAGTCTTACTGGTTGAATAGTTGGATATTATATCCAAAACTGAAACTTACACTAACATTGCACTAGCAACTGATTATTGTTAACGACTTGGGCTCGTGGGTATAGTTTATTCCATACGTCTTATTCAGCCTGCTTCAGATATAAAGCTCGATGCTGAAGCAAATAAATTACGTCTGAACCATGACGATTTGCGTTCAACCTGGCTCTGCGCTAGACAAATCAGCATTGTATTCCAGCTCCTTCATATTTATGTGTCCAACATTTAATTAATGATATACAAGATGGACTATTGAAGTCTTGTTAAACATAATACCAACCGATTTAATTGTCCTGGTTATGGACCTTTGTCCAGCCTGTGGCTTGATAATGCACTTAGTTAACACCCATACTTCGATAGGCCCCTATAAACAAGCTGGTAAAAAAGTCCCACATACAATGATGATAAACAGAATGGCGATATAATCCCATGGCTCATGGCGATATAATCATATCAATTATATAAGTTACATACCAAATATATATAGATGTAATTCGATTCACAATCTAAGTTTATTCCTTTATACGCGCACACCTACGCCAATGCACACGCACACATGTACGCACAAATACGCATGCACATACACACACACACACAAACAACTCCGCCCCGCAAAGCAGGCTTGCAATCACTCCTTAGGAGTTATAGAAATATATATATATACAGTATATATTCAATGAGACCTAACTTCTTCACCAACTGGATGTCTGCCAAACTAATCTGACATCACTTGTCTATGCTAATTAGTATATATTTTGCTATCCTGAAAGGGTCCGCGTTGACGTTTGTGGAATATGATTTAATGAACATTAAGGATCACTTATAGTTAGCGTTACCTGTATAAATATCATGAAAGATTATAATAATCGTGTATTTATTCGCCATTATTCGTTATTGCAATTAGCTGTTCTACCAGATAAGTGCGTAAAGTTTGACATTAATCAAGTGCTTCCATTTAAACAACCGTCAACAATGATAATCACAAGAACGGTTGAGTCATGCCATATGATATAAATGATTCATATTTCCCAGACTCCAGGGGCTCCGCTATGCTTCTCGCCCTGGAGAGTACGAATATTAATTTAACATGCTCGTGCTACGTGACAGCCAAATGTATGATTTGATATAAAAGTGATTCCAGTGGTCGTCGCACTTTTGCGGTAAGTGATAATGTACAAAAATCTAATGATAGCACTTGATGCAAGGTTGGTCACAGTCTGTGAAATATCAGCGGCTTTTCTAATTGACCTGTAACGGTAATTTGATACAAATTGTACACATATAAAATAGATACAATATTTACAACCTAGAGAAATATATGCTCATCTGCGAATCACAACTAGTTTATCTGCAAACAAGTAACCATGACGATTTGCGTTCAACCTGGCTCTGCGCTAGACAAATCAGCATTGTATTCCATTATTGAGCATTTAATTAATTACAAGATAGACTATTGAAGTCCAACCAACCGATTTAATTGTCCTGGTTATGGACATTGTCCAGCCTGTGGCTTGATAATGCACTTAGTTAACACCCATACTTAACTTATGCCACTATTAAACAAGTGGTAACAGCAATGAATCGTCCCATACATCAGCACCCTCTTACATCGGTTAGTCATGGCGATATAATCATATCAATTATATAAGTTACATACCAAATATATATAGATGTAATTCGATTCACAATCTAAGTTTATTCCTTTATACGCGCACACCTACGCTAATGCACACGCATACATGTATTATCATCAAATACGCATGCACATATTCTGTTCTTAAATGGCGATAATCAAATAATATAACAAAGCAGGCAGGAAATAAACTCAGATGGAGTTATAGAAATTTGTATGTTACAGTATATATTCAATGAACTTTTTCTTCAGGGAATAGAAGTCTCGGTTTATTTAACAATCGGTAATCACCCCTAGTATAATTATTGTGTAATTTGCTTTGCTGTTATTGCAATCGCTTACTTAGAAATTAAGTTATGTCAGGAAATTCAAATCCTTGTTATTTACATTTGATAAGAAACGCCAATATCATATGCAAAGTATATCTAACGAGATTACTTGCGTAATGTGGCAGGAGTTAACAAATGAAAAAAAAAGCATCTGAATAGTGTATTTATTAGCCATTATATTCTTATTGCAATTAGCTGTTCTACAAATTACTGAACCTTGTTCTTCTTTTCTTCAATGAACTCATTAAATTGCGCTAATGATATCGATTACCATTACAACAATATAATACTGTGCTTTGGTACTTCTTCTTTGATGATAGAAAGGATAAACAAACGCTTTGCCAAACGCTTCATGGAATATTGCAACCCGATATGTTAATGTGTTTCTTAGCAACCTTCTTTTCGGTATGATCGAATGCCGAACGATTATATAGCTGTTAACGTTTCATTTGTTAACTGAGCGTTCTATTTCTTCCATTGCCATTGTATTTGTCATTAGCTTGTCTGTTAGCCAGTTTAAAGTGCTACCTTTCTCCTGTGGTGGACTTTGTTACACTTATGTCAGGGGGTTGATCAGAGCTGTCCTTCTGATATAAGTTGTGATATCAAAGCTTCTGTAAGCCGTGTTGGTGATACATTTCGCCATCCTTACAAAACTGTATAGAATTGATGATTAAGCTTCAATTCATAGTCATAGTGTGGTCAAATAAGATACTTAAAGCCTACATGGGTGAGCCTAAAGCCTATAGTGCATTATAGAGGATTTAACACGACTTACCTGGATTAATGCATGCTCTGACGACAGCTGTGCAAAGTTAGGCGTCACATCGTAATGTCTCGATGTAGATCGCATAGTTATCATAGCTGTGTTGTATAAGCCAAACACCATCTAAGTTGAGGATACACATGACTATGGGCCGAAAATGCAAAAACGGTGACTGTCCTTTGAATGGCACTTGATAATCAATCAATTCCCAACACGTTTTTCATTTTCGAGATGGTTAGCTCACTGAATTGTGATGTTTGTGCGCAATAATCAAGTCTAGATAAAGACTAGATGATTGTCCCTGATTCACCACAGCTTCCAGACAATGCAGTCTAACGAAGTAAGTCCATATCATTATGAACAGGTGTGCGGTATCAACATAACTATGTACCATTGATACAAGATGTAGGCTGATTTTTAACCTCATATATTCCTTTTATAGTCTGAATTTTACGCAATGAACGTTATAATACCGACCAAATGCACGTTTATGGTAAGTGAATTGATAGTGGTGATTTCCGGAATTGTGCGTTAATTATAAGGCGGTGCATATCGGTATTGACACAACTGTATCAGTCCTTAGTTGTAGTATACAGATTGTTGATGATTAATGGATCTCTTGATTAAGGTTTGCCATATTCATAAAACGACGCAAATAATCCGCTTTGTCTTTAAAGGCAACTCTGGCAATCTAGATGCGAAATTATCAATATTGTAGACAAGCCTAATGCCAAATTTTAGTCCACATTGCAATCTTAATCTCTATATGTATAAAAAACCAAGGGGTCCAAGATAAAACACGGGACCCTTCGCTTATATTGTATTGAAATGCAACGTATTTTTTTGCTCTATAGAAATGAATGGGTTTAACTTTAGCCAAAGCTCTATAGCATTACAAAATGGAAATCTCACAGTGGGTTTTGGCAGGGATTACAAGGGGATAACTACCTCTAGAATGCTTCACTGCTATATTCATAACCGACTTTTAAAATTGAGCGCTTAGGTGCATTATGATAGTACTTAATAAGCTATAAAGGGTGAGCGAGTGGTTAGATGAATGGTGGACCCTGAGAGCGTCGTGACAGTCGAACAAATGAGCCTATGTTCTAATTGGGACGACATAGACAGCTTAACTGAAGCAGGAATCAGCCGTTGTATAGGTGAGCTATTCATTGTTGGTAAACGGCCAATATGCAGCTGACAAAAGGTTTCATATGTTTACCTGATGCCTGACATTTACAAGAAAATTTAGAAAATATGGACTCTATGACAAAATCAATTGGATGATTCGCTTTATCCATCACCCGTGGAATAGCATATTTGACATTAGGTGAAAACCCGACATATAAATATATATAGTATTTTAAACGCCCAATATTTAAGAACATTTATTTGTATTAATCGTTAGATGAACGTGTCCCGCAAGCAGGTTTATCCGCAAGGCACAGTAAAGGGGCTCATAGTACTTCGTCCGGCCATAAGTGACCTATATATGGTGTGCAATGCAATGAGCTCGTTGCCTTGCCCATTAAAATGTGAGCAAAGCCATAAAACTACTGTTCGGAAGTGAAATGCGTGCATAGCTTACCCCTTGTGAATTCTTGGATTTGATTTGAAACCCCGCAAATGTTTGCGTACTAATTGTTTTCTCTGAATTTGATTGATACAAGTTATTTGTATTTAACATGAGGAGAGTCAAGGGGCATTAGCTGTAGA
>CM067350.1:12821068-12945895 GCA_034190875.2 Urechis unicinctus | reverse complement strand
TTAACTTCTTGATTATTATTGTTTTCCGACTTAATAGGTGAACCGTACAATACCACCTTATCGAATTGACTGACTGCCTCACCATACTTAATACATTTGGCTTTCAACGGATTAAAAGTTACATTATATTTCAACATATCATTCATTCGATGAGACTGGGAGTTGTAAGGGTAATATCATCAGCATAACCAAGAACACCTACGTAATTTAACGCCCATATGACAGCCAAGGCCGGCTAAATGGATTTGCTCATTAATGTATACTGTGGATGATATAGGCGATATTATACCAACTAGCTTGACACCGTTTAATACATTACACTATTTCGATAAACTAGCAGTCCATGCAACGGATACAGTTTGTCTAGTGTAATTATCTCAAAGAAGTAATAATAAGCAGAGGCACATCACTCTGTAGTAGCGGTTTTCCATAATGCACCCTATCGAACGCTCTGCTAGCATCCAAAAGCAATCATAAGCATTGTCATTTTGTTGTGTGTAAAGCTCATTATTTCTTTATACACAACAATGCATAATGTTGTAGAATGATCCTTTTAGAATCCAAACATAAGGTCAGATGTACAGAAATAATCACCAGATTGTTGATTTATGATCATATCAAGCACCTAACTAATCGCCCTACATTATGTAATTCCCCTAAAAGACAACACGGAAATCGATTTATCACCCGTACTGAAACTAGTTGAACAGTGGTATAATTTTCTCTAGTAATCAAGTCGTTCCAAGTAGCTTACGCCGAATATCATCAACATTGTATATCCAACTAGTTTCGTATTTTCAATTTACAGCTCCGTTAATTTCCGGTGCTTTTATTTTTATTTCAATTATTTGATAGATACCTGTTGGTTGATAATCGTCAACTCATAATTGCGTGGGAAACGTTTGGGGAAAAAAGATTTAAATAATTCTTCTGCAAATCGTCGCTAAACCATGTCAGCTTGAACCGACAGCGATGATTGTTGCTGTTCTTCTTCTTATCAATTCAATATACTTTAAAGCACCGTAGTACGCCCAATGATGTCGTTAATCAGCTTAATTCGAGAGCCGAGATGGTCAATATGACTTGCGTGCGGTAAATCATCAAAGAGCGGAGCATATGAATGACCGTGATCCTTTATAAAAAATTTCTTTTGCCAACTTGCCGCCTTTTGACACGCATCCTGGGCAGCTGCACTCGTAAATAGGGCTCTTAAGGGAGAATAATGTAATGCGGCAGTCTGTATGTGTTTAAAAGAATACGAGGTATTATGCAGAGCAGCGCGAAAATATGTAAGTTCACAACGTGGTTGCAAAGAACCTCCTGGACACACTCACCATTCTGTCATTGACCACAGTATTCCTCTTATTTGACATAAAGTGCACTGAGAAGATGTAATGACGCTGTTAGGTCAAAGTACAAAGGCACAACTTTGCATCGTCATGAAGATGGTGCGTTATGAAAACATCAAGCATCGATCGCGTTATGGCATGGGAAACCATCATATGTTTCTGGGAACATATTCCATCCGACTGATACACACAAATAGTGTCTAAGTTAAATTCAGTTATATAGTTATTTCTAATTGATCAATACAACTAAATTAACCAAATATCGGAGAGCTAAGTGCCGTTTGACCGGACACGTTCATAATATTTTCATTGTAATACTATTTTAAACACGTACTTTGCACACTTGCAAGCTCAGAAATCTCCTCATATAATATATCGGGACAAAGAATATTTGAACAGGTTTATTATAAAATGTTGTTTTATAATTCAATTCATGCCACATATTGGCAAGCAATGTTTCTGGAAAGTGTGGCTCCCGGATAATTTTTTTCTGACAATGTCAAAGCTGAAAATAAGCAAAGATCTAAACATAAAAGTTTGACATTGGCAGCACGGTCCCTGCGACGACTTTTTGTCCCTATGCTAGTAACTATGCCAACAAAATAGCAGTGCCGATTGTGTACTCCCGTCGCAATTTAATTCAACGTGTCTAGTGTCCATTACATTGCTACTAGAAGAACACAAAGAATAGACGTGTTTTACTCAAAATCTATATTTCCATTACGCAATAACACATTTGTCAGTTTTCACGAATAAGAGTCGACAGAAATATCATTCCCAGTCCATAGTGGGTTGATAATTATTTCACAGCGTTATATATGAATACACGACAAGTTGCCTTTAAAAGCATGTCAACTTGGTAGTTGAAATCAAATCACCAGAACTATATATCATGAAGTAGGTCTTTGTGAGAAATATTCATATAAAATGAAAACTCGACTTTATTAAATATCATATGGTTTACATGTTTATTTCAAAGACATCATACGAACAACCAAAAGATTTTATTTGGCTATTTATCACTGTCAACGAACGATTCACATACCTCTTTTATGATTGAAGCTAATCCAAAAATGAGCTTTAGGTCGACCATTAAGCAGTTTCCTATCGCAGAGATCATTTTGTGGACCAAACAGTACAGTGAAAGGGTAAATCACTAGATATTCAGTATAAACCCTTGCAATTGAGCACGTATCGGTATCATTTTTTTGTTAGCAGCCACAAAACATCTCTCTGTGAATGAGTGACGTCGATATACAATAAATGTGCTGTACCAGCAACATACACAATACGTTTTGGAAGTGAATTGTTTTACTATGTTATTAGTATCGAATTCAAATCCGGGAATACCATTTTGATTGCCCATATATTCAAAATTCATATCAATAGGCACCAATATCATTGAGCCCTCATCGAAGACCTATCAAGCCAGTGAATGTGCATGTGTCGATGTGTATATGTGTGTGTGTGATGTAACAATGAACCTTTCTTGACAAATTCTTGTTCTTGCTCTGCCTTTTCAAACTGATTGAATGCAATAGCAGTGATGGACGTACAGCTTCTCATTTGTTAAACAGAATATTCCATTAGCTGACGAGCATGGATTCAATAAATCATTGCACGTTGCTTTTGTCCCCGGGCAGGCACTAACGTAATGCAGCAGTCACAAACATATCTTTGCAATTATTTGATAACCATAATATTTTATGCAGTTGCTCACTGCCCATTATATTTAAATATTACGACCATGTCAAAACCAACCTCAGGGTTGTTGATGTGACTTGCTACGGCAGGATCAAGCGGCATCTAGATATCCTGACCTTGAAATCAAACGACGATAAAAGGTGATGCCGATTTGATGGTGTTTGGGTATGTTTTATGCATGATAAGCCAGACGACTGAGGGACTCAGAGTGCTCACCACATGACAGGTTATTTCCTGTGAATGCCTGGTCTTAAACACCTAAGCTTGTGACACTTTACTTCTGTCGCCAACAACCTGCAAAATGGCTCATTAAGGAAAATTTAAGTACGTATGAATATGAGCGTCCTGGCATTCTTTGCATCAATAATAATATGCATGATTAATGGCATTGACAACAATAACCATATAAGGTATTACTTACACACTCTGGTTATCCCCTAGTCATGCGGCAACGTCAATGGTACATCCCGTAATACGCAGAATAAAAACCTTCGTATCTCACTTCTTATAATCTCGTATTGAGTTGTAACGATGAAGTTACCTCGATGTCACAGAACCTAAATAGTGCCTGAATTCGCTCAATGACAGACCGTTGTTTAAATTTGGCCGGCCTTTTGATTTATCGGTCACTCGTTATACCAAATAACAGGTTTCATTATAACATTAAAATGACTATGAAACAAGTCAACTATATGTCATCAATACTTCGTTTAATGACACACAGTCCGTAGTATGGGTTATAAATGATGACCAATGACACGGTCAGTCGCCGGGGCTTCATAAAGCACACATAGATGCGATGTAAAACGTTGCAAATTCAATTTATATACGTAATCAGCTGTCTGAGAAGGGAAGGTACTACCCGGGCTTGTTGAATAGCAATAAAGATCGAACCATCGAAAAGCCCCTCAACAAAAGGAACTGCCCATTTGATATCATCTGTGGATAAGGCATTTAAGACATACATCTACTATTTGTCTGTGATTCTAACAATTCACATTAACAGAAATGAACTTAGTAGATAACACATTCAGTGTTAGCTTCTTGACATTGATGAACGCATAGGGCGCTTGGTTCTGTCTTTGCACCCACTGTGCTTCATAAACACACCAAGTTGTGTTTTAAAATAGTGCAGTGACTATCCGAGCAGATCAACTGTTTCTTGCGGCACATACGCGAAGGTACTTTGTCGTATCTCTTGCTAATCGCCCTTAACTTTCGTTTTCTTGATTGCATAATCATCATTTATATTATGAAATTCATAGAATCACACTTCTCGGGAGTACTTGTAAAGTACAAAATAATACGCTTGGGTTTTTTTTATCCGCAATTATCTAACAAAATACCTAAAGTGCAATCGTTGTAACAAGGGTAGCTAGCGTTAATAATATCAATGTTAGCCGTAATGTCATCTATGCATAAATGAAAGTAGGTTGCTAGGAAGATAAATGTCTTGCAGCATCAAGCAGTTACAGTCCGTTATAGAGAGGGTACACTATATCTTGCTCGCATTTGCTCATTAGAAATGCCTCAATCAGACGAGAATAATAGATTTCTCAAAATGAGTGTGCTTTGGTTATTTACTATGCGAAATTATCACATAAATTTAGCACTTATATAGCATTGTTATATCGATTCGTCAAAGTGACGTTTTCTATGGTTTCTTGTGATCGAAAAATCTTTGCATCGATCGGAGTTATTTTTGCTAACCCAGCATGCCTATTCATCTCAATTACATTGGATCTCTGAAGGAATCAACTCAGCCTTTATGGAAATGACGATTAACTAATGCAATTGCGTTGTAGATCCAATAATTTGACACCAAATCGGCCGACATTTGCGGTTGCGAAGCTGCCCCTCATATCTCCCTAGCAACAAGAGAGGATGTTTGTGTTGATAGGGTGCGTTCTCGTCGATGCTATCAAGATTTATCAAGGTCATCGTAGTATGAAGGTTAGACGAATATAAAGATAATGTTCCGTACGAGATGGTCATTTATTTGTCATTTGTAGTAAGTTGTACGCCTGTGTAACTGATCTCACACCAACTGACAGGTATTTGATCTTTCCATCATCTTTTCAAATCTACAGTTCAGTTGAAGGACGGAGGTTTGGTTTGTCATATGACAACACTGAGCGACAATGTGGTGCTAGTGGTTCAATAACAAAATCCTCCAGTAAAACATACGCTCAGCAAACAATGGGAAGGCAAATACATACGCGAACGAAAATGCCAAATATTACGTGTATACGACAGTCTACGTATATTTTGCATCACCTCGAAAATGCTTAAGATTCGTTTCCATTGCTCGTCCTGTGATACTTGTGACAACCACTGCACTGTTATGTACTTGCAATCGACGCCACTGCTTTATCATGATACAGTGTATACAGTATTTGCAAACATGTCATTGGTTGCCAGATTGGACTTCGGTCGACTATTACAGCAATATCGGGTGACCGTCGACCCTACGAACACATGTTATTTGTTCGAAAAATCACCCGTATGAATTAGCGATGATTCAGCATTGATGACCTGGCTATGTTTGCTCATAGCTTAGGCGGTCTTGCCACTTAGCACGTAATCAACCAGCGTAATCCAATGTAACAACCCAGGTACGTATATCCGCAATCACGGTGATGATCTGGTAATGGTGTTAAACAAGTCGGCAGATATATCACAAACTCGCTTCAAAACAGACGCAATCCCTCTACGTCATCAAGAATATGTGCCGCTAGTAATAAATACATCGTAACGAATTGCACAGCAATGCAATTGTTTGATTTAATGATAGATATTTATATTGAATCTTATTATCAACCAAAATCCCTTAATAACTTTTTTCAAATATCACATCGAAAAGTCCAAGATTCAGCAATTATGAACTTATAACCAATCGAAAACACATTAAGTGGCTAGGTGTACGTAGTGTGCTGCAGATATCAACAACCGTCACTGACCCAATCTAAGCTCTTAAGCTTTATAAGCTGACATCGAAATTAAGACACTTTATATATTCGCTATTGTGGGTCATGAGGTGCGCCGTTTATGGTCTTATGTGCCCCAAGTACTGTTATCACCTTTACGAGTATAGCCTGATGGTGGATTGATAATGATGAGGCGTAAATGCTGAAGCGCTTCAGATGGAGCACGACAAACATTCAGTGGCTTGTCGGCTATAGCACCAGGTGATATTGGCTGTCGTAATGCTTAGGTCCATTTAAGTGCCATCGATCCCTATAATGTTGCATCAGATGAATAATAAGGGTATTTAGCATTCCTTGATGCGAAGCGATATTTCGTGCGTGAACCTAGATTAACTGGAAATAATTCAGCTACGCAAATCAGCGTCCACAAAAACCACGTTGAGTACCATAAATTTAAAATGTGTTTAGTGCCGATCATTCAGGCGCTGCGTGGCCTAAATTGTTCGAATATTTATTCAGGAAGGGACGCGTCGCTGAAAATCCTGTCGTGTACACTAAAACTGACGGTCACATGCAGCAATGTATCACCGGTGGTCATGTTTGTGCATTTCTGGTCTATTTACAATCTTTTCGTTTTGTTTATTCACGAAGAATACTTTCTGTGAGGAATAATATCAGTAAATTTATGTTCCAAAACAGATTTATCGAAGACATAAGCGTAAACATAATTGCGCAGCGTCATGTTTGGATTACGCTTATGAAAGACAATTTAGAAGTCATACGTTATGAAGTGTGAGTCATTTTAAAAATAAGGAACATTGGTCTGTGAATATCTTTTTTAGCTGGTATGGTATATAACAACAGTTCATCATGACAGGTGCTTCCAATTATGATTATTTCCACACTTCATTATTCTCGTGATTTCTTTTTGGGGTTTTTAGAACCTTAATAGCCGACCAGAAACATCACGGTCGCCTTTCATGCATCTAATAATGTAATAATTGTCCTTGGGCCTAGGGTTTACTCACATCGGATCGGTGTTCGGCAGACTTAAATGCTTCGTATGCTTTGCATACGTACGTTATTGGCAGTATAAAGGTCTTGTATTAATTTAAACTTCGCCTGATAAATCTGTTGCAGGTGAATAGTAAATAGCAAGACTATTAACTATATGTTTTGACATCATCATTTTATCTTCAGCATTATTAAGCTGCATGATAATAAGCCATTTTACTTTGTAATGTCAAAGCATATATGTAACCCTATCCAAAGTACTACACACTATCTAGCCTTCTTTGTGAATACCAACCTACAGATCGCCTCATAAATATTTTCCTTAAGCGTAGCAGATGCGAAAGATAAATCTGATGTGATGGACCGTAATTAGTTTGCGGCGCACCAAGCCCTTGTACCGGAAATTAAAGGACCGCCTGGGTATTGTGAGTTCATTAATATAGACGGATGGTCCCATGTGTTTACAGGAGTCAATTAATCAAAGGCTGTCACATTGAGACCAATAGAAATACAAATAAGGCGAATGAGCAAAGGATTCGGCTGAGGTTATGTATTGGTTGTATTGACACGATCCATGTCCAACTTTTTACTATTCTAAACGGCATAAAACTAGTGTTCCGCGCTAAGGGTTTTGAAAGTAACCCCGTAAAAGTACCACAAATAATGCATCGGTGTTGAATCTTCCAATAGCGCCGGATGTCTGGCCCGTGCAAGCCATGTTGTTGGGAAGTCGCTACCGTAATGCCAGTGCATCACCATAAGCCTCCCTTTAACTATGCTCTTTGCCAAACAATCGGTGTGGTATGCATGTTGTTTCTACTCCCAGCGTGCTTTTTAACGCGTATCATAAGGGGAATGGATTTTCGAAGAATTAAGAGCCCGAAAACCAACATAGTAAATGTTATGAACTTTTGGCGCGTTTGAACACTTAAAGCTAAATATACAGTATGCAAAGATGACTTCCTGCGAAGGTTTTGTCATCTAAACGCCATTTATGCAAACGAGACCAAATGTTCGAAGAGCTAGTGGTAATAATAATTACATATTAAATGCTATGTTTAAGGTGTAAGAAAATTGAGTAATGTATTATCAACTGCACGACAGCTCCAGTTTGCAGCTGCAACATCTTGTTAGGCAGTCGATGCGCTACTGACCGATATCGCATCACTTCCTATTCCCCTCTGCTATTGACGAAACCATAATGAACGGCTCATTAAGTGGCATCAGGATTGGCTTGTTTTATGATACCCAATGTGTAGCATGCAAGTTATGTTTTTAATCAAAGGTTTCATCAAAATATATCTGTAACATTCTTATTCTATCGGGTTTGAATGTTTTCCGTATCATTGCATGAAATATTATTGGCCATTTCAAACTCTTTCCCTATTTTGATAACTTCGTTATCAAAAATCAGCAACTTAATTCGTGCAAGTTTTCACCAGTCTACTCTAACTGGTGTAGGTTCGACTTACAATAAGACTTTTGTTAAACGGTGTGTCATTAGGTATTAATGTAAATAAG
Organism: Urechis unicinctus; assembly: GCA_034190875.2. Classification (NCBI taxonomy): domain Eukaryota; kingdom Metazoa; phylum Annelida; class Polychaeta; order Xenopneusta; family Urechidae; genus Urechis; species Urechis unicinctus. Next base: position 12,937,380 of record CM067350.1, on the reverse strand, counting down.
AGCTCTTGGATTCAGTTGAAGTGTAAATGGTTATCAGGTGCACTTATTAAATACCACAGCGCAATCTTCGTCATATACACGTAAATTGACACGCCTGATGTTTGTTAACAGCTTTATAAGTTAGTCAATAAAGGCGTAACCAGTGCGGCACTAGGAATAAGGCACATTCGATATAACATGTCATGGTAAGGCTTTTTCATTGGATAACTTCAGGAACAGGGTTATAGTCTCCATATATTAATTTTGAGGCTTTGTGCGGCTATCCACATCATAATTTCCCACTAAAGTCTGACATGGTTTGTTTTGTCTTTTATTGAAATATTGCTGTACCATGCCAGCATCGTTATAAATATATCACTCTTATTAGTGCGAAGCTCTGCATATGTTATTTTAATCTGTATTGTTGTTATCACGGAAGAGCACCATCTCTTCGAATAGATGACATCACATCTGAATGTAAAAAGGACACACAGAAGATGGCTATCTGACACACATTTAACGGTTATTGTAATGGAGTCATGTTATCATTATAACAGAATGCTAATTAACAAAAGCGTTAAATATGTATTAACTTCGCAAGAATAATGGCATGTAAATAGTGTCGGATTTGGCAAATTGCATTTATAGATGAAGAATAAAACAATAAACGCCCTTGGTCTTGGAAAATGTTGACATTTGTGCTCTGTCTGATAAAACATAAAACTTTTCCGTGCACGACACGTTGCATGCATGGGTTGTGAATAATTAAGATGAAAGGCAATCACAGACGTTGTCAGACCTTTTCATTTCCTCATCAATTCATCGAGGTCATTTCATGCAACCCTCTTCATGGACAAAAGTTTACTATTAGAGACTACAGTCGCACAAAAATCCTTTATTGAATGTATACTAGCATAACTTCGGGTATTTGGTATTTTATCAACACGTATACTTACATATATACATATAGACACACATATATATTTATACCATCAAGTTGTTATTCCTTTCATATGTATAGTTTGTATTCTTGGTGATTTAGAGTTTAAAACATTAAATATGCGATGACAATATATTGCAGCGTACTCTGAATGCAACACATCCATGGTATATTTTCGACTGCCTTAATCGCTATATGCCATAATTTCGTTTATGTAACATTTCTGATGATTTATCTATCTGCACCCGGTAAGATCTCCAATTAAACGATACTGACGACACTCTGGGTATCCGTGTGCTATACACATCCAAGGCAGCTCATCATTGCCGGTCATCAACGCGATACCACTCTTATGCTCGTGACGTCAAACCCTTTTATGCTTTTTCTTTTGAGCATTGCATACAGCAAGTGTTTCATAAGCCTCAATGACTATAAAGGATCGTCGTGTTTTTAACTTCCGCCAGTTATATATGATCATGTAAGTTCAGTGTCATAGCTCACATTGTAGATGTGCAGATTTCGCTTTGTTTACAATTAACACTTTTACAATGATTATGATAAAACTAATGCCATTATAAAAAACATTCAAAGATTTTACTCCACTTCTTCAATGACTACCACACTTACCCGAAAAGCAAGTTATATGAATCCAGGAATCTGCGGAAAATAGGATTTAAAGGCAAAACAGCAGCTCATGCGATGTACCGTTTCTATTGGCACATTAATTTATTTAACTGACTGTGATAGGGTACAAGGTTTTAAAATAAGAGCCGTTAACCTCATTTGCATTCACAGTGACATTTTAAGGATTATCACATTTATCCCAATGGAACAATCCAATCCTGTTCCCAAAGTAGTAGCACTTCGACCTTGGGCTGATTCAATTTTATAGCGGGCGTGAATGGGAAATGTGATTATTTATCGATTTACTTTTCCTTCATTTGTCCAAGCTAACTGTGGTATCAAATGCCTTCAAAGAGCAATATAGGTGATTGTGACATTTTAATATTATTATCTCTCTTTCTCTCAAGCGCTAATGTTCAGTTTATAAAGTTGCAGAAGACGTAAATGTGAATGATAATTAATTTCTATGACCATTCCCTGATTATCATTTGAATAATTCATCTTGTGTGTATGTTTGCGATCAGTTATACAACTTAACTAAGCGCCAATCTGAATGCTGCAGAGCATAACAAGCAATCGCACTCAAGAAATTTTGACATCTGAAGCACAACAGAATCCCAAGACATGACGGCGTTCATAATAAAGAATTAACAATTGAATCCTTCCCTTTGACAATATTATTGGCTATATGTGCTGGGGTTCTAGTTTCTGTCTGATGTTACCGATAACATATTTCTGAAGGACGACTTGCATTTCTGTAGTCGTTGGGCCGATAGTATCAGCTCACAAGCTGCAAGTAATGGCATTATAGAATGAAGTGCTTTTGGGTTTGTGGATGTGTTCTTTATACTACTTCATTCTGTATATAAACTGATATATTCCTGACATTACATACTACTAACTGATTATAGTATATTAACGTTAGCCACCATTGCAATTATGTTGTCAGTTGTCGTTATTGATTTATTTTTACGCAGTTAATGCAAATGGTGAATATAATTTTGGCAGAACCCATGATAATCGGTGAAACTAAGAAAAGTGTGAACGGAAGACCGAATGGCCTACATAAGGTTTTCCGCAGAAATTTGATGATATGAATGGGGCCATGTGGAATATAATGCCAAGGAGAAACGTTGTGTTTTTCATATCCTATGTGTGATTGTTGTTTCGTACAAGCCGATTGAATATGCCATGGCCTGGTTATGATCATGTATTGATGAAGATAGCAATAAACGCAAACATCCTTTCTTAAACAAGTACATTCATATAGTCTGTAAAATAAAAACTCTATAAAATGTCTTTTCTGTGCAATGCTACTTAATAAACAGATAATGGGGTGCTACCTTTATCTGATAACTTCTTCTCTCGACTCTTTTTAATGATGATGGTTTTTTTATGCGACATCCCATTGCAACTGCGCCATACATTTAACAGGCTGCACGGTATTAGTTATAGCTTGCTTGTGTAAATGGCGTGTTCAACAAGAATTCAGGCCGGAAATGATGAAAAAATATCTAGTTGCATGCTACCTAATGAGCCGTTTCTTGCCGCAGAATCCATCACAACAAGCATTCAGAGGCATAACCCGGCGGAGCAGCAACGCCAGGTGAGTAATTGCCATGCGATTTTTTAAGAGCATCTGAGCTGAAAGTTCATAAAGGGAAATTTTTATGGTCGGAGATTCCGCTGTGTTTCGATCTGAAGAAAAGCAAGAAGTCTTGTCTGGTAAGCCGGTAAGTTGAATGTAGTGCATTGACGAGACCATCAACCATGTTATTCAAGGTGACTTCCCTTTCTAACACGCGCATGGCATCTCCGATACACAGCTAGGCTACTTATTACATCGGTTACGTTATATGTCATTATAACTGTCTCAGTGGTGACTTAAGCCGGAAATTAGATGCAAAGATCATCATCTACACAACGCAATGGCAAAGTATTTGCAGAAGGGACCACGCGGACAAGTACTTCGGCAGCCATTGCAAGATCGGGTTTCTGGTAATGAATTACATCCGGTCAGGCATTTAGCCAAGCACATCCGATAATATACAGGTGATTTTGTTTGGTAACATTAATGTCAGGGATTCTATCTTTTTTTTCTATTGTACATATGGGCCATATGATAGTTGAGTCTCAATACATTACAGCGTTCACATCGGAACGGATGGCTGTTGAATGTAAAGATGTTTCAAAGATGGAAGTTTATAATGGTAATCATGCACGCATACATATCATATAACAAACAATTGCATTTGTTTTCAACAGATATTTTATAAGGACCTGCAATTGATATATTTATATATATATGCATATATATATATATATATATGCATATATATATATATATATCAATATATATATAGATATATATATATAGAAAGATAGATAGATAGATATATATATATATAAATATACATATATATATATATATATATATATATATATATATATATATATATATATATATATATATATATATATATATATATATATATATATATATAGTGCGAAAAATCGACCAAACACCAGTTTATACAGTGTACAGCAGTTGATGATTGTTGAAAAATAACCATCGGTACTGCTGCTGGAGCTATGTATTAGGCGATCTGATGCAGTATCTAAACCATCGTCAACAGGCAGCTCTGTTAACTTAAAGTGCTTTGATCAGATCACTAGCAGTATATGATTCGATGATAAATCATTACAATTGTCTTGCGCTATCTCAAATTGCCAGGCTCCATAATTGACAAAAGCGTAGTGGAGTATTTGCCTCGGTGGACGTTCCCTGACGTTTTGCCCCTCGATGGCGCCTTAGATCTTTATGGCTAAACACCACGGCTGCATGCCTTCTGTTAGTAAAACTCTACGGTCGAGTCATCTACATTGTGTACTTTTTATCTTCATTAGTTGATATTATAGATGTCAGATTTCTCCAGTACATCAGAAGGGCCTATATGGTAAACGAGGCTACTGAGCAAAACTTTTAGACACAGAATCGAATCTTATCATTTGAATTTATTTCTTGTTAATACGATATGATATATGGATAATAATGATGTTGACATTGTGTGAGATAATGTGACCATGGTACCCTACTAATTGACAACATTTCTTTTACCACCCCTATTGTTACAGCAATACGCCTATTGAATGATTTATCTGGCCTGCAATTATGTTTTGGACGATGTCACTTGCGCTACAGTGAGCACGAATAGTGCCATATAAATGCTGTTACAGTGAAAATAATGAACGTGTCGGTGAATTGCTCGAAGGATGCTATGCTAAAGCCACGCCACGGACTTGTTCGAAAGCTTGTTTATCTTCAAAGTAACAAAAAGTAAATACTCTCAAGTACAAGTGGCTACCAGCGAATTATTACGTACAATATAATCAATAACAAAGACAATGCTTAAGACGTTTCACAGGATGAAAAGCTGCTAATAGATAAGACTAGCTTCCATTGTGTGTTTACAACGGTTGCTCATACTGACATCATTGAACGCGTGCATGCATGGTTGCTTAAAATGTGATATCAAAAATATTCAATGCAATCATTCAAGAATTTTGAACACTTTGCTTGCTTTTGTTTTGCTCGTGCTCTCTGTGAAAATATGTCGTCAATCGATGTAGGTTGGTTGTAGAGCAAATTGAGAAAAAGAAGGAGAATCTTTAGCTTTCCCGTATCAAAGACCCACTTATACAATGTATCAATTTCCCTACAAAAATATTAATAAACTCTCGTCCTATTTCCTCCATACGAGACACAGAGCAAGTTTGAAAACCATTACGTATGTGAACGTACATAATAGGTACTATCACATGACAACATTTTTCTGCAATGTCCACGGACACTTTCCAAGGCACACATAAAGGGACATGGTGACTGTACGTGTTTTTTCTTAGTGATATGCCAATGTCGCAGCTTGAAACAATACTTCAATCAGCAATAAAGTCTGAACACAAACAATTCGAGTGAAATTACATATCAAACGAAGGTACAGTAGCCCGTTGGGCCATTAAACGCACTAATTAGGTTCGCTGTAGAGCAAATTGGAAAAAAAAGAAGGAGAATCTTTAGCTTTCCCGTTTCGAAGACCCACAAATATAATGTTTATTGACTTACTCTCGTCCAATTTAACAAATGCCCCCACATGAAACACAGAGCACATGAAAACCATCATGTATGTAAACGTACAAAGCAAAAGATCAGCACGAGCCAATTATGGATGGTATTACATAAACGATACTATCACATGACAGCATGGTACTTTTCTGTCTTACCAACACACACACTTACGGACACATTCCAAGGCACGAACTAAGGGGCTTAGTATCACATGGTGGCTGTACGTGCTTTCTCTTAGTGATGTCGCAGTTCGGAACAATACATCAGTCAGTAAATAAGTCTGAACACAATAAAATCGAGTGAAATGATAAATCAAACGAAAGTCGGGAACCCCCTGCGGCCATTAAACGCGCTGAAAGCATTGGGACTTGTTTTCGCCTGCAGCGCGCTGGCAATAATCATCATTGTGAAGCGGAAAATTCGCTGACAACAAACAAACCAACCTAGCTTCGCATATAACGCGCAGGTTACCATCATAACTTCTCTCACGCATGGAACGCTTACCAATCGTACCCAGCTAAGCCTGGATAATTGGGTTCTGATTGCTGCAAAGTAACTGCAATGTTTGCTGCTAGAGGCTATGAATGTCCGAACTGGGATGGTTTGAAAAGATGTCACAACCATTATCAATATTGACGATCGCGCACACATATTCCAAGACAAAAATACAGGGATCAAGTAAATAGGTCGATTATTTGTTGTTGTTCCTTTCATAGGAACCCAAGGGTTGCAGTGTAATTTGTTTTCGTCCAATCTGATTCACTATTATCAGGGACGTCCCCTGTGTGGCACAGAACTGTATGTTATGTTGAATGCATGTTACAATAACTTATTACCACGAAAGTAGCTTTTTTGTCAATTTTAAACTCATGTTTTGGTTGTCACTGAAGTTTTTTATATCCTTCAATACAAAACTTCAAATAAACGTTAATCTGCTATTGCCAACCAAATTCGGTATATTCAAGACGCTTGAACATTTGACAGTGCATGGTAAGTCATTGTTATTTCCCATGTAAATTCAATTATTTGAATGATATAATCGACTGCATTAAGTGAGGTTGATAGGAACAAATGCACTCATTTCAGCCGTATAAACAAATGTGATTGTCCTCATCCAGACCCTGCTAGCAGTATTCAAGAAGATACATAACTTACTATCGAATGGCAATAATCAAATAATATAACACAGTTACTGTTCCCTGGCAGTAATTGAAATTATATCATTATTGTGTCATTTGTTTTGTTGTTGTTGTTGTTGAAATTAAAACCTACCACTTATTTCATTTCGAGATGGTTAGCTCACTGAATTGTGGTGTTTGTGCACAATAATTAAGTCTAGAAAGCATCATAATCGTCCCCGATTCACCATGGTTTGCAGACTATGCAGTCTAACGAAGTAATTTCATATCATTATGAAGGTGTGTGCGGTATCACCATAACTTTGTACCATTGGCTGATTTGTAACCCCATATATTACTTTTATAGTCAGCATTGCACACGATGTGCACTTGCAGACGTTATTACATCGACAAAACAATCGTTTATGGTTAGCAAATTATCAGTGGTGATTTTCTGAATTGTGCATGGCGGGAGAGTCAATTAACTACAGAATGCTTCCCTTCTATATTCATACCTGAGTTTTAAATAGTCGAGCGTTTAGGTGCACAATAATATCATTAAATAAGCTACAAAGTGTGTGCCAGTTATTTGAGGATGGTGGACCCTGAGAGCGTCGTGACAGTAAATCGAATGGAGCCAATGTTCTTATTGGGACGACATAACGCTAAAGCAGGACTCAGCCGTTGTCTTAGGATGCTATTGACTGTTGGTAAACGGCCAATCTGCCGCTGAATGAAGGTTTCATATGTTTGCCTGATGCCTGATATTTACAAGAAAACTTAGAAAATATAGACTCTAAGACAAAATCAATAGGATAACTCGCTTTATCCATCACCCGTGGAATAGCACCCGTTGACACATACACTTTAACGCCCAATATTGAATAACATTTGTTTGTATAAATCGTATGGTGAACGTGTCCCGGAAGAAACTTTATCCTCAAGACATAGTAAGTAGGCTCATAGTACTCATATTACTTCGTCCGGCCATAAGTGGTCTATGGTGTGTAATGCAATGATCTCTTCGTCTACTAATATTCCCATTGAAACGTGAGCAAAGCCATAGCTTACCATTAAACTACTGTCCTGGAGTAAAATGCGTACATAGTTTATCTCTTGTTGCTCTCTCTTTGCATTCAATCGATCAAAGCTATTTATATTTAAAATGAGGAGCATCAAGGGGCATTAGCTGTAGATATCTAGTCGTAAGATAACTATCAAGCTATTTTAGCGCAATTGTGCATTTGGATGGCATAGGAACACAGATGGTGCTGCTAAGAGTATCATTGATTCCGTTGTAAGCGAATGCAACCACTACCTCAACACTACCTCTATTAGCTCGCAAATTCGCTATGCACACATCACTGATTTCAATTCCAGAAACAAATCCCTAGTCTCACCTTGACAATATCGTAGATTGCTACTTGGGTGGCAATGTATCATGTCTGGACAAGGGCGTGACATAATTACTTCCGATTTCTCCAGAAGTTTAACTGCAGTAAAATAGTACTGCTTATAGACTTAGATAGCAAAAACCCATCTGCTTCCTCTTATGTTCGTACCGGCTACATATTTGATAAACTATAATTGATAGAGATGTATAAACATTAAAAGCATAGTGGCCATGCCATACTGTAACCCACTAAATATGTATATCCGACAACTACTGTTCTATGCAGATATATGCTAAATAAATCATTGAATTATATGCGTAAAACAAAAGTTGTTTCCCAAACTCTTTGCAATGCGGTGGATCAGTCTGCACACTTCCCTTAGCTAGGTCTCCTGGAGTGTTGCAATAGCTTTGAGCCTGATTAGTGCATTCCAACATGCTGGTTGCCGCATACATGCTCTAATTGTGAAATATACCATTTGCAAATGGAAGGTACACGTTGTTCCATTTTTCATCTAGAATGTTAGTTACATGTGTATATACCTATACAAAATTCTTTTAAATCGCAAACTACAGAGCCTACAATTAAGGCTATTTTCGATTTTGTATCTATCAGGAACTGCAAGGAGAGCGAGCAGACACAATGATACGGCAAAAAGGCATGTTGATAAATCTTCATATTTTGTTGTAATACGATGAATCACGCATATCTCTTCCGTAGCCTGTTTGAGGGCATTTAGGTTAATCACGCATGGCGGCAATATCTGGCAGCGGTGCTGCTTACGCAAATAATGTATTGGTTGTAGTAAAATAAGCAATGATGAGGCAAAAGCCAGATACACTCCAGGAGATATAGACATGACTATAATGATTCATACTGCATAAATAGCATCAACTCCACTTTATAATGGTGCATACGCAATTCAATTATTATAAAATAATTGTGTGTAAACTTGCGACGCACATATTCAATATTAAATCTAATGGTGAGAAACCCACAAAAAAAGTATAAAACAATTGACGGTCTCCATCAATCGTGGTGTCATGGCTATTGAGCTCCGTTCAATACAAGAGCCAGGTGAAAGATGCCTCGGCCAAACAACTCATTCTATTCACACAGCGTAGAGGAATATGGACGATGGACGTCAGCAAAAGCGCATTTTATAAACACTAAAGTATCCTTGGAATTAATTGATCACCTTGCCATCGATGTAAATCAGCCTAGCACAGCAGATTGCAAAACATTAATACGTCTGTTGCAATATTCGATTTGCAGCCGTGAATGCAGGCAGGCAGGAATCAAACTACCCGCGCATGGAATACACTGACCTCGTCTCATGCAATATGTGGTTCTGTGTCGTTGTGCGACAATCACCATATATTGCATATATTATTCACTTTGTCCCTTAATGCCGCCTTCTTTATCGTTCTTTTTCTTAGACTGTCGTTATAAACATAGATGTGCTGATGCGTTTGTATGTGTTGTTACTTGTGGACAATAATTTACTTTTGCTGGTGGTAGTTAAAAAGGAATAGATGGTGACATATTCGGTCATCTCTTGACGATACTGATGGGACAAGGCAGAAGACACAGGTTCCAGACTGGACATGCCAAATCCTCATATGTGGTGACTAGCTTGCAGCTATAATGATGGTCATTCATACTCATTCTCTATTTTATATATCTCAGGCTCACGCATTAGTTCATCGAACACAAAAATACACTCAGGTCGCTGTAACTCATAACAGTGGTTATAAAGTGGTTATATCCAACATGATGTTGTAATCTGATTGATATGAACTGCAAACACACAATCACAGCGAAGTGGGGTTGGGTGCAAATACATAACTCATCACATATAATATCACAATGATTTGTCTGTAATCACATGTAGACCTGTGATACATTTAACAGCTATACGGACTGATTTCATAGATGCGGTAATTCATAGTCATCAATCTCATCGGTTGCCTAAATTGTCCGCAGGAACCCTTTTGAACGTAACACAACTAGACAATGAACTGCATATCTGAAATTGTCATAGGATATCATGAAATACGATGTAGAATAATTCGTATTAAAACTCATGTGTCATGTCATATTTTGAGCACCCGATTTTGAATTTTCAAAACCTGCCACAATGTCAATGATAAATAGGACGTTTTATCACTTTGTACCATCTATGTAATGATTGACCAAGCGTTTGTATTAATATATGATATTTCACTCATATATGGGCTACTTGTGACAGGCCAATTATCTTATCAACTTTGAATATAAATAACAAACATCGCCCGCATCACTGATTTATCTAGCTACTGTGGTAACAATCAAATTAATGTGTCAGTTTGCTCGTCATCGTTGCTAAATAATCACCAAAGCATACGGTGGCTGTAACAGCACCCTAGATACACTATTGAAGTTAACTCGAGTTTAATATCACTTATTTAACCGTTTTCGAAAATGAATAAATAGATTAGGTTCATTTAAAAAGACTTGGAAATGTCTGTACTATGCTGACAATAAACATGCAAGGATAAAGAAGAATTGACCATTTACATTTATGTATTTGAAGTGGTTTGTGTTGAAGGCTCTAATAAAGACACGAATCCCCAAACAACACGACTCTTATTTGCTTTCAAATATGTAATAATTAGACAGATGTTGTCAATTAACGAACGTGGTTAAGCGTATTATTCAAACGACGTACCTTAGTTCATAAATATGAATAATTTCATCACAATTAAGCAGTGGAGTGTAATGAGTCTTTGCCTGATTCAACATGACGCTAGTTTGCTGTGGCTATATTGAGAAAACTTGTAATGCAACTTCTGATTTGAAATCATATTGATATTGAGCATAAGTTTAAGGTCAGTAAGGCAGACGTGAGTGGATTTGTTCATTCTCTAGAAATCATTTAAGATTGCGCCTCGGCGTAATTTAGAAATATTATTTAATGATTTTTAATATTGTACAGACTGAAAATATCACATGAAAGGAACGACTGGAGTGCCGTCAACCACACGTTGGTTGCGGTTCGTGGGAAAATGAGTGTCTGATACCACGGACGTGAACAAGCAAGATGAAGCGGTGTAAGACTAAGCTTTGTATAAATCATATTTACATATAGTGTCGTACTTCTATGCTTGTATGAATATTTTCGATCTTTTATGCGAACCATCCATCAACCATCGTTGTGCTAAGCCGATAATGTCTAAAACGATCATCTTAGCCTAGTTAACAATTCCGCAACATTACCCATCAAGCACTCAAATGTCGCTTACTAGGTGCTCAGAAAGAGCGTTTAACTACACAGTAAGGCTAAGAGTGCCATACGGCTTGTTGAAGAAGATTGCACCATTACTGCACCTCAGCGATCCATTCAGCCGGGACTTTCCATCACTGCGGAAGGAACATGTCTTACACCTCTCCTGCTGAGAACGTACGGCTTATTGTAAAAGAAAGCCTATTGATTTTATATTATGTATGGTTGTTGGGTTTTTTCATCAATTTCAACAATAATCGAGCACGGTAGCAATCTATAACAGAGAAATAAATGCTTGAACAGAGATGGCTATCATAGTCCGTATAAAAGCGATTCGTTATACTCACCAGAACATCGAAAACGATAAAAGTAGCACTCAATGTCATATTTCAACTATCATTAAGCGTTAGTCACGTAACAAAGAAGTATTAAAGCATCTCGCATGTGTTTATGAAAGAGCAGATATCATCAATTATTATGCATACTTTAGTTCTCTCCTACTGAAAGCGCACGACCTGTCCTTGGTCAACCTTTTGGTTGGAAAAGTATGGGGCTAGAACGGGAATAGGTAAAATGGCGGTTGGCACAATTAACTTCCCTGGGTAGTTTGTAACAATTCGTTGAACAGCTTGAAACACCACTTACAGTTACATTTCCTGGGTGAGGCACTTAAGTTTTGTTTTTAAACAGGTAATTGAAACTTCTATACAGACGCCACATATCGATAGAGGGCGTGTATATGGCAAACGTCGGTCTTGCTCAGACTACTCATCACTCAACTCTATTGGATAGCCAACAATGATCATATTTGTAAATTGAATTAAATTTTCGTTTCATCATTTAATTGCCTATGGAAGTCGAACACTCGAGCCACACATTGCATATTGCTGGGAGCTGTATGGATTACCGAATCATTACTTGTGACGTCCTAACAATTCCACCCATGCTATAATTGACAGGGTGTGTAACAATCAGGTGCGTCTAGACCTCTCAGGCTTGGTTTTTTAGAATATAGGAAACCGTACATTTACCATATGATACAAATGTGTTCAAGCAAAATTGAAAGGGTACTTGATCCATGAAATAAATTGCCAGAGTGAATCACATTTAGAACATATTACAGCATAACGTTTACATACCAGAACATTCTGTCATTGTGGGTTTTCCAATAGTGGTGATGTATTTTAACATTTAATATTTGTCTACGTTTTACTGGTTGAAGCTGCTTTATTTGTAATCAACCTATATTTTCACACTTATGCATATAGGTTATTAAAGCACAAAATATAAGCTAATATGAATTAAATGTTGATATGATGCAATCATTCCTTTCTCATTATGCTACCCGTAAACTCCACAACAGTGCCTACTTACACGATTCATTTCAGGATAAATAATAAAACTGAGTTGCGCTTTATCGCGGCTCTAATTAACATGTTTCTGTCCGATTATAATGTGTTCAATCATTGATTGAAAAACACCACGGATTGTGTCAATGAGCGGTGTTTCCTGTGTTTATTTCAGGTAATCAGCCACTGGACGAATGTCAAAGTAATCAGGCTAGATCACTGCATACTGAAGATAAACACAAGCATAACAAGTTTTTCAATCATCGTACGTTGCCGTGTCAGTTATACAAAGCTTTTGCACAATGTAAAGCTGAACTTATTAATGAATTTAATGATATATATATATAAATATATATATATATATATATATACATATATATATATATATATATATATATATATATATATATATATATATATATATATATATATATATATAAATATATATATATATATGGTACGTTGAAGATATTTGCACTTCAATTCTGCTTTTCACCTCACCGTATAAGTTGTAGTTGTATATTACCGTGTAATGTGCCTTATCTACCTCAGTGCACCTCGTCATAGCATAAACATGTATTCTTTAAAGAATGACATGCCACTCACTGCAAAACTCTACCAGATAATACCTATCGCGGTAGATCCTTTCGACGATGTGTTAGTCGCTGTAATTGATCAGCAATCATATAGCTGACGCCTGGTAGAATTGTCAGATATGATCGTGGATAATCAAATCTCTTACAATACAGGTAATACATAGACAACGAACATTAAAAATGGATCAAACCTGCTCATATATAGTGAGGCAAAATAGAGCCTTTGGCGCCTATTGCGCCCATTGAATACCGAATGTGGTGAAGTGATTTCTAATCAGGGACTACTGCGTGATTGTAGGGGACGGAAGACAGATTGCCACTCGTTTACCACATGTATATATTGCATTACCAATGTGTAAATCACGATTCTCAGGGATGAACACGATGTGAACAACCCATGTTTGTTCATGGGATTGATAGGAATTACTTTTATGGCTATGTATATAACATGAGGGTGGTCTCGACCGTATATGACATTCAGCTTCAAAGGCGGCAATGACAAATAATTGTCTCTTTCTACGATAGCTGTGGCTATATTTCTGGACTCAAATGTCTGGAATGTGTTCATAAATCCAATGCAGGATTTACGTCGTTGCAGCAGCAATACCACCAATGTTGAACCGGAGTGAAATGCATGCAAAACTAGTGTCTTGTAAATTTCTAGTTTAAGGCTTACAAGCCCTATATTGGTTGCAAAGTAAATTGTGGAACCTACATTTGCAGAAGGATTAATGCAATAAGTATCGGACACCTACATGTACTTTGGTGTGAACTGCTAATTTGATAACATCAAAACACGTGCACGCCACTACAGTGTTCGTTGTATGATGCTAGTCTAAATATTTACGATTTACAATATATCCTATACAGCCGTAATAATATACTGATACTGGCCAACTCGCTTCCCATATTGTGTGTGCGTGCTGGTATGTTTGTCAATGATGAACAATTCGTACCGTAAGCAATGCAACAGCAATGACGAGACACAAGTCGCATTCCAACAGACTCAGACATCTGTAATGACTAATTTTAGTGATTGCATTACTGTCATCTATATATCCCTTTAAGGCACCCAAGTGACGTTTTTGATAACACTCTGTCTTGCGTGAGGTATATTTTAACAGCTCATTGATTCATGCATCGGGTTCTTCTAGGTTAAATTCTGACAATCAATATTATCATATTATTTAGTCACTCTGGATCTCACAGACACAATCGGTAAACTGGTATTTGCAAATAGAAATAAATGCCGCCAAATGGTTCTTAACCGTTGAAACACCACAACTAGCAGTCCTGGTCCAATATTTCTCGAATTCTGCAGGCTCACGACAGAAAGTGACTCAGCAGGGATTAGTTTTCAATGGTGCTTACCGTCAACTTGTAATACAACGCAAAACGGCTCAATAGGAACGTGAACCATGATTTAGAGGCACCATTAAAGCTGCCCACCATTGAGCGATTTACAAATGCTCATATAAATGTGAATGCATCGTTCCATATACAACGAAGCGGAAATCCGTCGCATATTGGAACCATGCCCCTTTTTCTTTATGAGAGAGAATGGACGAAGTGCCTAGTCAGCTGTGGTTATCGGATAATTCTGTCTGTCTAACGTATTCCAGTGGTAACATCAATGGGTGATTGATGTTCGGTTTACACAGAGCGAAGCCATCCTATCGTGCTAATGACGTAACACGCAGGGCGTGAACATGTCAGGGCGTTATAGAACAAGGATGATTGCAAGCGATGAATATAGGCCGATGATATTTTTGGGTTTGCAGATTGAAATAAAGCGTAATAATCCATCATTGAGGGCTAGCTTAGTGATCCTCATATCGCATCTGGCGATGTACCTATTCGAATATTTTTTGTAATAATAATGCAAGTGCAGATGTTTCTTTGCGCGTCAGGTAGGAGTATAAAATAGATAGTTAATTCATATCATGACGAAATCTGATCATCATGAGGTTGATATAAAGTCAAACTGTACACATCTTTTACACGTTCTGATATTAATTGGACCAATTGTGTTGTGTTATGAATGATCAGTCACAGGACTTGTGGTATGAAAGGAATGTCCGAATAGCAACATAGCATTTTTCCGTACAATTGCGTGCGTACCGTTTTGCTCATGGTGGATGTTATGATGCTCCACGAAACTAATTATAAACTAAAGGCTGGATAATTTGATTTGAATCAATATATTTCCTCACGGCTCTGGATATTACCCCGTCTATGTTGCTCAAATGCAAAATGGTTTCAAACACTAGTAGAAGTCTTTCCAAATATGACCTGTTGTCGTCTATGAGCATAATTGTCAAACTAGTTAAGGTCTTTTCAGTATATTTGGTCATATATGACAGGTAGTGTATGACATCCTGGAAATGATCACTATCATGACTTCGACTGTCGTCAAACGATATTAAAGACCACTTTCACGGATTAGTGCGCCATAAATTACCTTATCATCATATACACGTTTATAGATTACCTCCATATCAAACTGACAGTACCTGGATCAAAAAGAGGCATGTGTTCTTACCTAGATATATTTGATTAATACAGAAAAGGCACTAAACATCACATCAATATTATTTTCCTCTCAAATGTTATAAGAATTTGATTGCAAAGTACAGTCTTGTTTCCTTGGCTCGAAATGTCACCGCATCGCATGTGCTATTACCATCGAATATTCCTGTGTAATATAGCTGTGTTGGTTAGCATATCGCGGCTGCTTAAAACCGTATGTGAAACTTTATTTGCGTAATACGTTTCTGACATCTGCGTTATAGCATTTACTGATGGATGCGCAATATCCTGAACCCAGACGTTTGCTCACTATTTAATGGCGTTCATAATACAATAACCTTTTGTCCCTTTCAGCGATGAAATGGCTTTATAAAAAGTGTAATTGGGTCGCGTGATGAGGATTATATATTGATATGCTGCGTATGAGGGACCGAGTTTACCTTACGTTTACTGTTTGTAATGCACAGAAGAGCACTAATGTTCTAAAGGATGCAACAATGGTCATATATAATGGGTTTTCTAGTAGATTGCCGATACACGAATTAGTCAACATAGAACCTGCGTGGTAACCGAGATTTGAGAGGCGTTTTCTGTGTTGCCTCATAAAAAGCGAACAATAATGAAGGTGCTTGGTAAAGTTATTATGTGTTCAGCTACATGCCATTGCTGGTATATTGGTCACAACATATCAGCAAGGATACCACTAAGTATAAGCCATAAAAACTAAACGCACGTTCAACTGAGTTGCTCACAGAAGAGCACTAATGTTCTAAAAGCAATTCAGCAACTGTGTAAGCACAATCATACCTTATTCTTAGCACCATATGCATCCGGCAAGAAAATAATAATTGACGTGGGCGGCCATATCATTCTGTATTGCCTCCTGTTGCAGTGGAGGTTACTTCATCATACTCTTAGAAATACGGTTGCTTCATTCTAGAAGTGTTATATCTCACAACAACGATGTATATTTCTATGTGATTGATTATTATCCGCGTGCCCGTTTGGTGTTGACGTATAATGACAAGATAAGATAATCATATATAGCACCATATGCATCCGGCAAGAATATATAGATAGATAGAGATATCATATATTGATATATAGATATACTTATATCATATAGATAGATATATATTATATATATATATATATCTACAACAACGATGTATATTTCTATATATTATATCCGCGTATTGACGTATAATAGACTATATATATATATATATATATATATATATATATAAATATATATATAAATATCTATATATAAAGCGAACATATATATATATAATATATATATATATATATATATATATATATATATATGTATATATATATATCAATATATATATATATATGAATATATATATCTATATATATATATATATATATATATATATTATATATATATATATCTATATATATATGTATTATATATATACATATATATATATGTATTTATATTTATTATTTCATATGTGTATTTATATATAAACGTCAAATAGCAATATATTTATATATATATTTATATATAAATATATATATACGTATATATACATAAGCATATATATATATATATATATATATATATATATATAAAATCTATATATATATATGTGTATATAAATATATACATATAAAAATATATTTATATATATATATATATATATATATATATATATATATATATATATATATTAAAGTATACATATATGTATTTATATGTTGACAACGTCAAATAGCAATATATATATATATATATATATATATATATATATTAAATATATGTATGTATGTATGTATGTATATACACAATATCACAAGACTTTTAATAGATAACCGACGTTGCCTACATAAACAACGTCGAACACATCTCTCTTAACAAAAACGGTTAAGTAATTTCATATGGAATTGCAATAGAAAATACCAATAGACAGTTATGTAGTGGTTGAAGAATAAATACTTGAGACAACATATTGCATGATGAGCATGCATATCACTAGGACATCATAAGATGAAAAAGATTTATATCTTAATAACTGCTCATAATGTCGACACATCCATTGATATAAAAGACAAACAATTTTGGCAACTGGACGTATAAAGCATCTTTGGGTATCATGTGACACAAAGACAGAGTATTTTACAGGTACCACGCATTTAGTAACCACGTTGAAATCAGTGTATTAAAAGAGATTAAAATATCCAGACAGATCCAAGGTTATTTTTTGAGTCTTAATACTAGCCCAACGAACTCGACCATGTTAGCAAAGATGTTACTACTGATACAGACAGACAGCTACTCTGACGAATTCCATGAAAGGGTCGGGAATACACAATAGTGTCGGTGTGGACAATGCGGGTAGATGCCGACGAACGTCGAATGTTACTGTTGTCTAGATTTTCCGAGAATTGTTTATTATCCAAAAAGGATATAGTGAAACACAGCATCAAATGCATGGTACCATATCACGCCAGCACCTGAGGTTGTTGCCTTACCTCAGTTCCCTTACGTTTGTTGATTCTGTGGACAGTGCCGCATCTTACGAGAGAAAGGTCATTGACTTACCTCAGTTCCCTTAACTGTTGATTCTGTGGACAGTGCCGCATCTTACGAGAGAAAGAGAATGGTGCTGGCTGGTAGTGCATCTTTAGTAAGACTGCATCCCATTTTCGGGAATGATGAGGATTCACGCAGCCTTTGCCGGATAATGCACCTGTCTCAATTCATTCAACCCTTGTCGAATACGCTCGCGTGTATTCCATGGCAAGCTGAAGATAGATGTGGCTGGCTATTCTTATATTTGTTTCAATTTGGGGCGAAACCCGTTGGCGTTTTGAAGCCATCACTCACGCGTTGTTCATGAGGGTCACAAAATAGATGTTATTTCACGAAATTTATCAACAATATCCGAAACGAACGAGCGATATATATATATAATATATATATATATATATATATATATATATATATATATATATATATATATATATATATATATATATATATATATATATATATATATATATATATATATATATATATATATATATATATATATATATATATATATATATATATATATATATATATATATATATATATATATATATATATATATATATATATATATATATATATATATATATATATATATATATATATAAAATGTGGTAATCATTGTTGTTTTGATATATGGTTGCCAATATCATGAATAAGACCACCATATGCATCGTACATTGTGCTGCTAATGGTAAATATAAGGAATGGTGTTGATTCAGTCACTTTACTGAATTCATTGCTTAGCTATAAACAAAACAAGATGCATATATCGAATTCCATCGTACGCGTTCAACATAATTTCATTTCTTTCCAACGTTGCATCGAGTTCAAGCGTCAAACCATTGTCAAACCAGAAGATTCTGTTATGATGAGAGTTTCAGGTAATCCATTAATGCACAAGATAGAATTTGGACGGTCAAATTCCACAGAGGATAAACATAACATTCCATAACCGTTCATTGTTTACGTCTAGATTGATGGTGTTGTTCTAAACCCAAAGTTGCCACTTCATTATTGGTGGTTAACCTTTAATCTGTTTCTCTATGACCTTTGGCATCAGTTTCTCACTTTGTTTTTGTGTACTATGATATTATTGCGCGACGACTGGACTTCATTATGAAAGCGGTATCAGCAATGCTCATCACACTCTTTCCTTGACAAAATCGAATAGGAATCTTTCTTATTGCGTCAACCACGCTATTGTAGGGGCTAGGTAACAGACAACTTGGTGTCTAAAATTTATGCACATTTTCAAGCCAAAAACTGACTCTCACGTTGGTATTCATAAACACATATATCTAAATTTGTTAAAACTCGTCCAAACTTACGTTTTTGTATCAATGCCTGCACAATGAATCCCTGACCCGGGACTCTTTGATATCTACCAATTATCCACAATTGATTCGTGCCCAAGTAAGTAACTGCGCTCGATCCAAAAATTCTTTCCTTTATTTCCTAGTTAACCTCGCATTACTGCACAATTTCTTTTTACTTTGACGCTTCCAAATTCCGCAATTGTATCATTGTTCAAATTACGAGGAGTAAAAACAACTTTGTCGTCAAAACATTTGATTTATTTAAAAAGCTCCACACTGTGAACCAAAGAGTGAGAATACACTGAACTGGCAGTTTACCTATATGTAGACATCTCTCTCGTCTGCGTAGGTTGTTAGAATTAAATGTACTAAGTATTCAATTTTGCTTAATCTTCATATGCATTAGATGCACTTGACACAGTACTTGTAGTTGTGTGTTTCAACGCTATTTGTACTTCAGATATTTTTTTTTATATTTTATACATATATTGTTTTTAGCAAATGTCATATATTTACGAATGTTTATGCTTGTTACACTTCATGTACATGACTCAATTTATTCAAGATTCACTTGCATATTCTTTTTTTCATATTTGATCTACTTGACATTCTTGATGTCATATGTAATCACATTATACCTTAGATAGTTCATACATGATTAATGCGATGATAATTTGGTAAAACTACTTATAATTGTGAAGAATAATTTTATGTTTTGAATGTTGAGGGTTGATAATATTGTCGTGTAAATGACCTTTTAATTTTAATTTAGCAGCCTTGCACGTACAAAAGTAGTTAGGTCATATGGGACAGCAATCACTCTAACCTGGGTACCTAGCATCAAAGTTTTCAACATCACGAAACAACGAAAAAAATTAATCAGGACGCAGGAGGTACCATTAACTCAAATGTGTATAATTAGCAGTGTACCCAGTAGGCGAAACTAATGGAATCAACATGGAAAACACGTGGAGAGACCACGTGGATAATACGTGGATTAACTCTGACATTTCAAAGAAAACACACAATATTTGTGCATGGTAACGCAATAATAGAAAAAAACTGAAAATATAATAAATATCACAATTATATTGCTAAAAACAATTATACAACTATTAGTTTCAACCAAAATTAATTACTAGCTTAAATATCATATACCATTATCAACTTTAGGACTGTATCGTACAAATATATTTACAGTCTTTGAAAAGAATGGAAACAAATAATGAAACCACTGAAATAATAGATAGAACATAAGAAACCGAGAATTTAGAATATAAGTAAGCACTGGAATGCAAATGTACAGAAATAAGTGTTATTTAACATAGTGCATCCAGCTTCAGTGAATGATTATTAAAACTTATACTTACCCAAACAGTTCTCTGCTCTATATTAATGACCAGTCGATTGAAGTGTCCCACGCTAGTTCAATTCAACCACTTCAGGCAGGTCTGAACACAGGCTAACTCCAATCTTCACCCTTTTCTTCAATAAGTCTATAATTTCCAGAAGAAAGTAGAGACATAGGAATTCTTGAATATCAAAAGAGCAGATAAGAAACATTAGTGTTAATGTAATCACTAATAATGAAGATCAAACGTTACTCGTTCATACTGTGGTGAAGTAGAACCAAACTGACATTCACGAGTAGAGTTAAAATATGTATGTATATATGACTAGCAATACATGTGACAACTGCATAAAATATATGCTTTCTAACAACCTAACCTAAATCAAACCTTCCACCAACAATCCCATTTCCCAGTCAAATACACCCTCATGTTATCTCGCCCATCCTGTTAAACTGTTCAATGAGTTGGTTATGACCAGGCGACATATGCAGTGTTGCCTATCCCCTGCTCATTAATATGCACATGAGTTACATGAGTACGATAATGGCGCCGCTTGCATATTTGTAATCAGTTTACGTTTAATCAAATCAAACTCACCGACTAACCAACTATTTAGGTTCATTCAAATTGTCGAATAGACACGATAACCCAAATTACCCTTTCATGTCGTTCATTTGTCTTAGTCGGTATGCACCGACTACTTGCGATGCGGCGATAGAGCGATAATAAGACTTGTCTATCACAAACCAGAAACATTATTTTAGACTACTTCACTCTATATAACATTATGATTTCATTTTACTTACATTGACAATAATCCGACAAGTGGTGATGGTAATAATTTTGACAATGATGTTCAGATTTACAGATGTTTTCCCGCTGAGATACTGCTGAGACAACCGATGATGGCTGACGGAGTCATGCTCTATGCTACCTCCGATTCATAAAGCTTTTGTGCAATGTTAAATATATATGAAATAACATCAAAGTAAATGACAATAAATCTTTCTTTGTTCTTTATTTTTTGTTTATTTATGGGAGTACTGATTTGTCAATTGAAAACTATCTAATGCACATTATATGCCGCATGCATGGTGTGATGTTGTGATGATTAGTCGAGAATCGCGAAGTCTAGACTCGTGAGCTGTGCTTAATATTTGTTACGTTTCCCAAGTGATCGGTATTATGGATTTAACATATAGAATCGACCCAACATAATACCCTTGCTATAAATACGTACCCCTACCCATGCACAAAATTTTTCACGACGCTACCTTACTAAAATTTTGCATTAATTGACCATATTTTGAATGAATGTTGAAATTATAAATCAGTGGACCCAGTTCATTTACAACAAAATCTCCTCAAAATAAAATTTAACTTTTTTCGACGTGGAACAAAATCTCCTCAAAATATAAATTTAACTATATATCTTTATATCAACGTGATATATATAATATATATATATATATATATATATATATATATATATATATATATATATATATATATATATATATATATATATATATATATATATATATATATATATATATATATATATATATATATATATATATATATATATATATATATATATATATATATATATATATATATATATATATATATATATATATATTATATTTCAACATATCATTCATTCGATGAGACTGGGAGTTCTAAGGGTAAGATCATCAGCATAACCAAGAACACCTACATAATTTGCGCCCATATGACAGCCACGGCCGGATTTGCTCATCTATGTTTACATTGAATGATATAGGCGATATGATACCACCTTGCTTGACACCGTTTAATATATTACACTATTTCGATAAACTAGCAGCCCATTCAACGGATACAGTTTGTTTAGTGTAATTATCTCGATGAAGCCTCACTAGAAGTGGAGGCACATAATGCACCCTATCGAACGCTTTGCTGGCATCCAAAAGCAATCATAAGCATTGTTATTTCGTTGTGTGTAAAGCTTATTATTTCTTTATACACAGCGTGCATAATGTTGTAGAAAGATCCATTTAGAATCCAAACTTAA
Organism: Urechis unicinctus; assembly: GCA_034190875.2. NCBI lineage: Eukaryota > Metazoa > Annelida > Polychaeta > Xenopneusta > Urechidae > Urechis > Urechis unicinctus. The sequence continues at coordinate 12,914,170 of CM067350.1, read as the reverse complement.
GGTCAGATATACAGAAATAATCACCAGATTGCTGAAATATGATCATATCAAGCACCTTACTAATCGCCCTACATAATGTAATTCCCTTAAATGACCACACGGAAATCGATTTATCACCCTGTACTGAAACTAGTTGAGCAGTGGTATCATTTTCTCCAGTATTCAAGTCGTGCCGAGTAGCTTACGCCGAACATGATTTTCTTATTTTCATTCCATTAATATTATAAGATATCTGTTGGTAGATAATCGTCAACTTACAATTGTTTGGGAAACGTTTGGGCAGAAAAGAATTAAATAATTCTTCTGCAAATCGTCGCTAAACCATGTCAGCTTGCACCAACGTCGGTGGTTGTTTGTGATGTTCTTCTTATCAATCGACTTAAATTTAAAAGCACTGCAGTAAGATCAGTGATGTCGTTAATCACCTAAGTTCGAGAGCCGAGACGGCTAATATGACTTGCGTTGGGTAAAACATTAAAGAGAGGAGCATATGAATGATCGTTGATCCTGTATAAACGTATGTCCTTTGGCAACTTACCGCCTTTTGACACGTTTCCTGGGCAGCTGCGCCGGTAAATAGGGCTCTTAAGCGAGAATAATGTAACGCGGCAGTTGGTATGTGTTGAAAACACACACACACTATATATATAGATATATATATATAGAGAGAGAGATAGATATAGATAGAGAGAGAGAGATATATATATATATATATCTCTAGAGAGAGAGAGATAGAGAGAGATCTAGAGAGAGAGAGATATATATATATATATAGAGATATCAGATATATAGATATAGAGATATCTCTAGAGTAAAATATATCTCTCTCTAGATATATATATAGATACTCTCTATATATATATCTTATCTCTCTCTATATATATATGTTTATATATATATCTCTCTATATATATATATATATATATCTATATATATATATAAATATGTAAATATATACATACATATGCAAATATATATATAGGCATTTATATATATACAAATATATTAAAACCGCATATATATATATATCTCAAAGAGAGAGAACTATAGAGAGAGAGATATATATATATATAATATATGAGATATATAGATAGAGAGAATATATATATATAGATATATATATATATATATATATATATATATATATATATATATATATATATAATATATATATATATAATCTCTATATATATATATATATATATATATAATATATATAGATATATATATATATATATATATATCCCTATATAGATTAAATATATATAAATAGATATAGAATATATGTATATATAATATATATATGATATTTCAAGATAGATCCTACCCGTATATATATGATCTATCTCTCTCTCTCCCCCTCTGTCCCTATCTAGAGAGAAAGATCTCTCTGTCTTTCTCTCTCTCCCTATATCTCTCTATCTCTCTCTCTATATTAAATCTGTATATATATAGATCTATATATCTCTATATATCTCTCTCTCTCGATATCTATATATCTCTCTCTCTCTCCCTATCCCTATCTCCCTATCTCTATTTCTCTCTACCCCTATATATATATATAATATATATATATATATATATATATCTCATATATACCTTTAATCTGTGTTCGTGTCACAACTTCTGTGTTCGTGTCCTTCCATAAGATATTGCTTAACGGACGAGTGATCATAATGATGAAATCTGTAGCTCCAGCGTACTTGGCGCCTATGAACCGCATGGTCTTTTGCACTGACTACGTATGTTATTGTAAACATCATTACGAGATGTCGCAGACATGCCATGACCATTATGTAAAATAGTTTCCAGTAATAGGGTAAACTTTCACTTTCCTCAGATTGCCTACATTACATTTACAGCAGGATGATGCATTATACTATTACGAAATATGCATAAATAAAGCCATGACCCATGTATAATGCCTTTTACAGATTGATAAAACAGGATGCTAGAATGTCAGAGCATGTAATTTGAGTAATGTTAATAAGATATATAATGAAGTCAATAAGATATATCTTCAGTGGTAACACTTACTCTGTCCCATTCTGCAATGCAAAGGGTTACGTAAACTGCAGTTTTGGAAAGTATCCGTTTTCATCGTACTTAATCCATTATTTAGCTTCAGTTGCAATAGTTTGTTGAAGAAAGTTTCCTGTGTTTTATATACAACATGTGCCTACAATGTATGGTTTGCTCATATTAGTTTAATTTACGCTTTATTACCCGATATAAAGATAGTTGACTTGAGTGTGAATTTGTGATTTGAGTTTATATATATATTAAATCAGTTATTGCTAAATAGTTTATAGCCACGTTTTAAATGCTTGTGTCACAGTTTTTTTTATCAAATTATGCATATTTGATTAACAGCCATCAATACAGGCAGACATAAATTTTACATCTCGCGTGAGGTATTTTTTACAACTTATTGACTCATGTACCATGTGCTTCTGTATTCCTGTTTGGCAATCAATATCGATCACAAGATTTTATTCCATCTGAATCGCAATGTCTCAATCGCTAAACAGGCATTTATAACCGAAAATTAATTCAGTCTAATAGTTCTCAACGTCGGTCCATCCAACTAGCAGTCCTGGTGCTGTTCTCATACATTAACCACCTTCATCTTGCGCTTTAAATGACTGTAGTAATTCATCGTCATCTTCGTCATCTAATTCCAAGAACAAAAGAAGATGACCCAGCGGGAATTCGTTTGCAATGGTGCTTCCTGTCAGCCGTTTATTTCATTAAGATAAGTACTAGACTGAGGGTTCTTAGATATCAATACGTTATCACAGAATATGGTGTTGAATACTTCGTGCGTAATGTTCAAATGTGCTTTTGGTAGAAGTAGAAACGTGCTAGCTATGTTACTGTCTGTAGCTTGATCTATAGACCTAAATCTCAATGGCCAGCAACAAATCAGCATTTGAAGCATGATAGTACTGCATACCCTAATAAACTAATACCACAAAGTCTGGCTGAATACTTTTTGTTACTTTGCTCGACGGTCGCGCTCAATTCTGGCAATGTATCACGATTTAGAGCTCATCAACATACAAAAGTATTATAGGAAGTTCTTTTTACTTTTGTAGTCAACATTGCACAACTTGTAATTCAACGCATACCGGCTTAATAGGCACGTAAACCATAATTTAGAGGCACCATTAAATTTGACCATCATTGACTGTGTTTGTAAATGCTCATAAAATACAAAAGCACAGTCACATATACGACGAAGCGGAAATCCGTCGCATATTGTAATAATGCTCGTCATTCTTTACGAGGGAGAATGGATGATGTGCTTGGTCAGTTGTGTTTATCGGACAATTTTTACTGTCTGACGTAACCCAGTGTTGAAATCAACGGATGATTGAAATTTGGTTTACACAAGGTCAAGCCTTCCTATCATGCCTATGATGTTTCTGCGGTATGTAGCAATGATGATATCAATCGTCGTATAAAGACTGATGAAATGCATGACCGCTTGTAACAATTGATGCACTCGTAAGTCAATATCCTCATGGGAATTTCCTATCGAGGTTAAATCACATTATGATTGAGTGACATCTGAGTTGGTATTCTGTGGGCTCAGTGCATCTAAAGCAATGCGTAAAAAGTTGATTCGCAAATTCGCAACGAGTGACAGGGAATTAGTGCCTTATTGTCATAAACTACACGCCATATCAGCCCATTAAGCACATATTCAGTTCAATCATGCCAATACTACCTACAGCAACATAAGTAGGAAATAAGATGCGCAAATGATGTATGCAGATACGAATATGAATTCTAAATCACGCGTGATTGTTTTATGGTTGCATAATTCTTTTTTGATCGATGCATTTATTTAATTGCAACACATTTACGGCTCAGTTTAGATGTTATACCTCATAACAGCGCACCTGAATTAAGAACAGAAGTCTTTCATTCTCGAAGTATGAGGCGACATAGCAATAATGATTTTCCCATGATCAACTATAACTTCACGGGCACAATTTAAAATCAAATATCAAGAAAAAACAAACATTTACGTTTTAGATCTTTGCTTATTTTAAGTGTTGACGTTGTTAGAAACAAATTCAGCCTGTTCTCTATTTTTTTTAGCAAAATATTACACGATTTATTCGGGAGTTCGTGTAGTCGCGCGCGCCGCCCTGGTGAGCTTTTTCTCAACTTCTGTTGACTTCCGCTTTCTGCTTCGTCTTCACCTGGCTGTGTTACGTTAGAAAAAGTTAAATAATAACACGAACTGGACGGATGCTGTGGATTTATGTGCGCGTGGTTGTTTATTATTGTTCATAGAACATCAGGACGGATTAATTTTGTGGCGATTTACCATATTTTGTGGTGAAAAGCTTGGAAAAGAAATGCCTGCCAAACCCAAATCTGTGCCTGTGGTGGTATCTCTACCCGCTCTCGAGGTATATTTTTCCTTTCAATCTTGGCATTGTGTTGGACATTGTGAAACATAGTAGACAAAATTAGTTGTCTCTAACGCCACTGGCCAATTACATAAAGTAAGCAATATTGTGGAAAATGCATAACTAAGTGTAAATAGAATGTATAAATTAGATACGGCCAGATACATAAATGATTACCGTGTATTGTTTAGTAATGCAAAGTATGTGATATTTATTGTATTGACTATAGTAGCTTGCAGTTTACATATTTATTTCTTTTATATATTTCAGAGATCCAAAGATGTACGTCGGCTCAATGCCAAGCAGCTCAATATTGCACTGAAGCAGCATGATCAGTGTCCTAAAGGGAAAAGACAACACAAAGTCTCAGCTCTCTGTAGTGCATTGGGCTTTAGCACCAGTCCAGGTTCATTCCAGACTATTCTTACATCTGTGAGGAGCACCACTCAAAGGTGGACCAAGGATATCAGGAAATATCCATGTATTTCACACTCAGGTGTTACAGACTACCTTCTTCGTGCACATGACACAATCACTCACACTCAATCCGGTGATATAGTGGAATTCAACAGCAAGAATTTGAGGCGTTATAAAACTTTGCGAATTTATAACCTATACAAGTCCAAGCATGTACACAGCATGCTTTACCTCCCTATGACAGATGCGCTATACTGTGCAGTTCAGGCAAGGTGAATCCTTCATGGGATACTTCTGGAACCATGTACATTTGTATGTGTTTATTTGAAGAAGAGAGCGGCAAGCCGATTGGCCCCAGTTGCACCTGTGTTGCTGGACAAGGTGAAGCCTGCACTCATGTGGCTGCAAAGTTGTTCGCTCTTGAGGACTTCTCTAGTTTGGGATATCAAGATTTGCCAGATGACCCTGCTTCCACTGAGCTTCTTTGTGCATGGAATGCTCCAAAGAACCCTAAGGTAAATAACTACACACCCAGTCTTACCTATTTCTTATCTGTTCTTTAACTTAACCTTGAATATGCAAAGGTACTGTTTAATTATTTTGTTTTTTTATAAAAGGCACAGACAGTTTAGCAGAATATTTACTTGTTGACATCCTTCTTATGTATATTGCAGGTGGATCCTGTACCACTGAAGGAGCTGAAGTACCAAAATCATGCTCCTGGCCAAACAGAATCCAAACGCCCACCCAAGCGCTTAGCAGAGTACAATCTTGTAGCACCACACAAGCGAAGGGTTAATCCGGATAGCTAACGTAGACTCATCCACAAGCTGAGTCTTTGTCAGCCTGACGCACCCTTCCTCACCATTGCTGATCCTCCTCGTTGGGATACCTCACCTGTCCTACAGCCCAGTACAGTTGTCTTTCCCACCTTGTCCCTTGCCATATCTGACCAAGATCCGTTGTTGGTACCAGCTGCTGAGGAAAGTGTTGTCACCAGTCAACCCGATCCACCATCACTCACTTCGTGTATAAAACATTTCATGAGCAGCAACTAGCATTGTGCAGTCACTGTAGACTTGGTGCAAGAGTTATTTGAGACAATGAAAATCACGGAGTCTGATCAGTGCACCATCGATCAGCTGACTCTTGGACAATCCAATAACCCTAAGTGGACTGCATACAGACTTGGCATGGTTACAAGCACCAGCATTCACACCAGGATGTAGAGCATCAAAAGAAACTCAGCTTTCAATGCCTAGTTAGGCTATGTACAGAAGTCAAAACTTTGACATTTTGACAGAAAATGAAGTTGGCACACTCAAACTTTAAGTTGAGAGACTGTGGCTTTATGGTCAGCAAAACGCACAGGTTCCTGGGTGCACGCATTGACTGTATTGCCTCATGTGACTGCCACCCTGAGCGACCAGTTGAGATTGAGTGCCCGTCATCGATGGAGAGCAAACCAGCTGAGACACTATCGGAGCTCCCATTCTTGACTGCTTCCGCCACTGACCGCTCTATCCAACTTAAGAATCGACCCACTCCTCCTCCATACTTCACACAAGTACAGTGCCATATGGCTCTAATGGGTGCTGTTACCAGTGCATTTGTTGTGTGGTCTCCACAGGAAATGGCTGTTGTCAGTGTGGATTTTGATGCAGGTTACCACAAACCATGGGGCTCCTGCTGTCAGTGTTACCCAGGTGGCACGGGATGACTTCCTCAAACATGTTTGTTGGAATAACAAGTGTAAGGGACTCATTCAGGATAATCAGGAAGGTAGTGTTATGTGTGAATGCCACTGTGGATGTGGTGTGTTGTATCACTGGAGGTGCTCAAATTTCAAAGGCATTGAATTGGAGGAGGGCGAGGAGTTTTCAGAGTGGTATTGTGCAAAGTGTGTGAGGGCATGTAACATATGCTACTGAACAATTGTTCTTGGGTGACAAGTTTATTGAAATGTGTTTGGATGTGATGAGATTGTTATCAAAATGTATTTTGGTGTGATGTGTAGTGCATAATATAAGTATGAGATTTGTTGTGGCACTGGTAGTTTGAATGAATAATGGTATGACACAGGTTAATGCACTTAGCATCTTTAAATAGTGTGCTGTAAGATTGTGTTAGTATCTGTCAGAATAAAATTTCTGAAATTATATAGGGTTACATTACCTATCACATGTTTTAGCTTATCTGATGTTGGTTACAAAGCACTTTAAATAGCACTTTGAAGTTATTATATTGTATAGATTAAAAGATTTTATTGTATAAATGTAATACACAAACTACAGCTGGGCATGTCAAAAACAATTATTTGCAAAATACAGCAAGACATGCATGAAATAAAGATAACAACAACATGAATATAGATATTTTTAAAGAATAATTGAAAAGAAAGGAATGCTGTACCCTGTACACCCAAACAAATCATGTAATGCCAATTGACAGCTAATATGGATGCATACACATCTTAGGAAATCAAGAAAGTTTCAAGAAAGGTCGTTGTAAGTTCACAAGGAATGAACATGCTTTGAAAAAATGTTTTCGTAATCGTTAAGTATTGCAACTTTCACTTCAGTTTCTAAAATCCTAAATTCCTTAATTGCCCGCATAGCACGCTCAACATGGATACGAGCCACAGAGGTCTTCTCTGAATACTGTAACTGTTCTGCAGTAAATTGGCCTGTTATTTGTTTTTAAATGGGGGTATGAGCAGTTTGACCCCTGGAGGCAAATCTCCTGCAATGGTAAAACCTCTGTCAACCATTACTTGGTCACCAGCATCAAGTCCCTGCATCAAAATATCTGATTCTGACGTTATTTATTTTGTCCGACGCCCCCCCCCCCACCACCCCGCTCCACCACATGCAGGCACATAAATGATAGCACCGGTAGGACTCATCCCCACAAGAAATTTCACAGTGCTGTGGTGTGTATAATTTGAATGCTGTTGCTTGTGGTTTTACAGTGTCCCCGGTCATTGAAACAGCCTGTGATGTTTTCTGGGTGACCACAACTTTTCATACATTTCTCTGCCATGCTCATCTACAGCAAGCCTATTGACATCTATCTTCCAAGTCTTTCTCCAGTGTGGGTTGCTTGGAAAGGAATAAAACTAGCAATCCGCAGATGAGTTCTTGTGGGCGCAACCCACCGCACAGCAGTGGTTACCAGCTGACTTGAATCCCAAAGACATAACGATATTGGAATATACACTTGATTCACCTTGCACGTTACGTGCAAATATGAATTCTGATTCGCTTTCATATTGACAACGTAACGCACAATTTCTACTCACGTTCGTTCGTTTAACCTTTCATCTATAGTCGCATTGCGCACCGAGCAGATCTGTCAGAAAGCAGACAGCCTGACAGCTGGGTTGTGAGATCGAGCGCGTCAAACCGGAAGTCAACAGAAGTTAGTTCCAAAAAGCTCACCTGGGCGGCGCGCGCGACTACGCGAACAACCGAATAGATAACCAACATTACATATATATATTTGCAGACTATATAAAAGCGGAGGGATTTATTATTTTCTGGGCATGGCGAAACGGCTGGCAAGTTTGGACCCTACGATATTTTTGCATGATAACCGACGACCGACAGACATATCAAATCTTAACGGAATGGATAGCAACATGCTAAAAAAAAGTATCACAAAACAAGACATGGAGTACTTGCAAAATATATGTTTGAGATCACATATTATGTGATGAACATACATATCACAAAGCCATCATAATATTAAGCAGATTTACATCTTAACCACTGCTCATTTTATAGACACATCCACTAATATAAATAACAATCTATTTTGACAACTCGACGCATATGACCATCTTTAGACGCCATGTAAAACAAATGCAGTGTATTTTACCATGAATTTAATACCAACGTTGCAATCGTTTTATTGTTGCGTAATATTGTTCTTTAGCGTCCAGCTACATAATTCAGGAAAAACAACTGCTACGTAATCAACAGTTCATTCCAATAGGTTTATTCACTCTTTTTGGATAGCTAATTTTTGAACAAAGCCCTCCTTTGAATTCACGTGCATTGGAAGCTCACTAGAAAATGTCGGCTTTACTAATTACCACTCTCTACGAACGAAAGGCACCCTGGTAATTGAATATTAATTGCCACTCTATGTGTAAGTCGGCGCATAATTAAAGCTTACACGTGCTGCATCTACATATGCTTTACTCCGAGTGATGTAATTAACTGGTGAGTTGAATTCAAGATTGGTGGTTCATATATCATAACATCGTGGCGTTCATCACAGCTTGCTCGGTTATTGATGCATCACGTCATCAAAAGAACAGAAATACCGACGGGGAGATGGAATGATAATGTTCAGAAACGAGGAAAACGTGGAAACAGACATCCCTTTCATGGAAAGGTGGACGATAAAACACAGCTAAGACAATAGACGGCGGCTGATAGGACGAATCAGAGTTTCTTCATAAAGAATGTAAAACAATTAATATCATATTCACAAAAAATTATAAGTTGAGTAGTCTGCGATTTCAGCGGAGTCTGCGATCTCAGGGGAGTCTGCGATCTCAGACTGTAGTCACAAAACAACAACTCAATGCCGGCAAGCAGCTAAATAATATCCATACATCCGACCACTTTCATTCGAGCCAGCACATTTCGCCTTGGAAGTCGTGTGTCAAGCTGGCTGTCATCAGCAAACCCATGCCGGTCAATGATGTGCCGAGCAATGAGTTATTTCAGGTGTAGAATATACACGAGAAATAGGAGAGGCCCCAACACAGAGCCCTGGCGTACTCCTAATGCGAGAGGCGTGTGCTCAGACACAGCACCATCAATGTGCACTGCCTGTGATCTTCCAGTGAGGTAAGACTCCATCCAGCGGAGGGTCGTTCCTGTGAGGCCTATTCTGTGCTCCAGACGATTAAGTGGTATATTGTGTGGCAAATGCAGCCTTGAGATCCAACATGACTAGGGGCATAATGAATGATAGTGCTTACGTTCATCATACAGCTTGTTATTTGTCGCCTGTTTCGAAAGCAATTACGACAACACATCTGCTGTAAATCTATTCAGGCTTAGTAGTATTGTGACAGTGGAGTGTTATTACCGTAATATTATTGATGGTCTTCTACGCAACGAGCGAATGTAAGCGTCTCATAAATTTGAGCTCTGGTTGGGTTTGTATGATAGTCGATCTAAACTGCCATGCAGCAAATGTCATAATCTATCTAGTTATTTATTCTAGACAATTGTTTTACCATTTGTTTAGTCTGATGAATGGCGAACCAACATTCATTGTACCAAATTATTGTATTAAGTACGCAACAGCACAGTCGGTAATTTTCTGGGTTCAGGATATTGCTCATCTATCGGCAAACGACTCGACAATGACACGGGTTTCTGAAACATATTTCATTGGACGCAAATACAGTTTCTCATACCGTTCAACAACAGTATTGCTGTGCACCTGGACAAATATATTTGTACCCAGGAACAGTCGTCTGGAGAATAGGACACACATAGTGGTCAGGGTACAGAGTCAAAAGGTAAAACACTGTGCTTTTCATTCAAACATGAACACATAGTGAGGGAATACTTATATTCATGTGATATTAAGTGCATTTTAGAAGAAATTATTCGCAGTTCGATCCCGGTATTCGCGGTTTGAAAAAAGGAGATCCATGTACGTAGATCGAAAGCTAATATATCATGACTTTCAGATCTATGCAAGAGGGCTTTAATGTCGTTTGACGACAACATGCGTTATGGTAGTGACTATTTTAAGACTGGCCTTTATTTACCGAAAACGACCATAGTTAGGTTGACACACATACTCATGGCCGACGGCTTCGTACAATTTTACTTTAAAAAGATTATGCATTTGAGCAACACCGACGAGGTATTATGCAGAGCAGTGTGAAAATATGTAAGATAACAACGTGGTTGCAAAGAACCTCCTGGACACACTCACCATTCTGTCATTGACCGCAGCATTCCGCTTATTTGACAGAAAGCGCACTGAGAAGATGTAATGATGCTGGTAGGTAAAAGTACAAAGGCACAACTTTGCATCGTCATGAAGAAGATGCATTATGAAAACATCAAGCATCGATATCGTTATAGCATGGAATAGCTTCATATGTTTCTGGGAACATATTCCATCCGGATGATGCATTATCAAAGCGCAAAATAGTGTCTAAGTTATATTCAGTGATAAAGTAAGTTATCTACCCAATGTCAGAAAGCTAAGTGAGGTTTGACCTGATACGTTGATAACATTTTCGTTTTAATATTATAATAAACACGTATTGTGCAAACTTGCAAGCTCAGAAATCTCCACACAAAAATATCGCAACAAAGAAAATTTGAACAGGTACATTATAAAATGCTGTTTGGTGATCGGAAAAGCCAGCTCTCATAGTTGGAGCATTAAGATTCATATCAATAGGCAGTTTTAAATGCCTAGCAATACCTGAAACAGATTGGCAAACATGTTTCTGGAAATCAAACTGCTAAGTGTGGCTTCCGGATAATTTGTTTCTGACAATGTCAAAGCTGAAAATAAGCAAAGATCTAAACATAAAACCACATTGGCAGCACAGTTGTTTGTACCTAAGCTGTTACTATTGCCATCAAAATAGCAGTGCCGATTCTACTCCGTATCTGATTTTAAAAAACCTTGACTTAAAGAAAGCTGTAATTTTCAGTCAAGCGAAACTTTTATAGAAATTTATGCAATTATTTTATATTTGTTTTATATTTATGCGTTTATACACAAAGAATAGACGTCCGGATAACCAGTGTTTAATGTGTACAACAATGTTACGATTATATAAGCACCATGATGCATCCTGCAAGAAAATGATACATCATTCTAAATGGACTACCGTCGCAATTTAGTTCAATGTGTCCGGTTTCCATTACATTGCTTCTAGAAGAACACATGTGTTTACTCATAACTACATTCCATCCGCAATAATACATTTGTCAGTTTTCACGAATAACAGTCGCCAGAAATATCATTCCCAGTCCATATTGGGTTGATAAGCGGATACAAATGATTGATCTGGTTGGAATTATTTCACAGCTGTCTATACGAAAACACGACAAGCTGCACTTGAAAGCATACCTACTTGGTAGGTGAAATCAAATAAATAGAACTATATATCATGAAGTAGGCCTGTGTGAGGAATATTCATGTAAAATTAAAATTGGACTGGATTCAATATCATATGATTTACATATGTATTCCAAAGACATCATACGAACAACAAACATATGACAATTAATTTGGCTATTCATCACTGTCTAATAACGCTTCACACACCTCATCAAATATTGTGCATATGGTCAAACATTGAGTAGTTTACTATTGCAGAAATCATTTTGTGAACCAAACAGTACAGTGACAGGGTAAATAATTAGCCTTTGTTATTGGTCACGTATCGGTATCGTGTTATTGTTATGAGCCACAACAAAAAATTCTGTTGTGTGCTTTTCACCTCTCAGCCCAAATTGGGATGATAAGCGGATAAAAAAGATCAATACTTGTTGGAAATATTTCACAGCTTCACATATGAATATAAGACAAGATGTCCTTGAAAGCATGTCTACTTGGTAGGTGAAATCAAATAAACAGACCTATATATCAGTAGGTCTTTGTGAGGAATATTCGTAAAAAATTAAAATTCGACTAGATTCAATATCATATGGTTTACATTTGTATTTCTAAGACATAATACAAACAACAAATAGATGAAAAATTTATTTGGCAATTTAACGCTGTTATCGAACGCTTCACACACCTCTTTCATGAATCAAGTATTGCGCATATGGTCGAACATTAAGTAGTTTCCTAATATAGAGATCATTTTGTGAATCAAACAGAAAAGTGAAAGGGTAAATTACTAGATATTCAATATAAGCCATTGTTATTAAGCACATATCGGTATTATGTTTTTGTAAGAAGCCACAATAAAATATATCAGTAAATGTGTGATATGTCGATAAACATTAAATTTGTAGTACCAGCATCATACAAGATCAGTTTTGAAAGTGCAACGTTTTAGTATGTTATTAGTCCGGGAATACTTTTGATTGCCCTCATCAAGCACATATCAAGCCAGTGAATGTGCATGTGTCGATGTGTATATGTGTTTTTGATGCATCATTGAACCTCTCTTGACAAATGCTGGTCATTGCTCTGCATTTCAAACTGATTGAATGCAATAGAAGTGATTGACGTACAGCTTCTCGTTTATATAACAGAATATTCCATTACACGTTGCTTGTGTCCCTGTACGCTAACGTAATGCAGCAGTCAGAAACATATCATTGCAATGATGTGATAACCACATCAATATATGCAGTTGCTCGCAGCTTATGTTATTTAATTAGGGTATTACAAGAACTGAGCTCATTCGTTTGCAAATCTCCTTGTCAAACAGCAACGCCAGCTATGCATCCCATTGTAAAGAGTGGCTGCCGCGTGGAAGCAAGTTTCTTACTGTGTGACTCTTAACTGCCCTACATCGCCTGACGAGGGTGCACCTTGCTAGATGTTTCGTGCTAACTATAGACAGCAATAGTTCTTTGATCGCATATCAGCACCACGTGTAATCGTCAGCGCGACGTGTACAAATGTGTAAGAACGACTGAAGCTCTTACAAATGTTCGTGAAATGAGACATATTGATGTTTTATTAAATATCGCTGATGCAACCCCTCGATTGACATTATGGCTTATTTGACCTTATCACAGTTAAAATTCACAACAGTTAGCGCCCGTTTTTACCATAAGAAACCGATCGTGGCTTTAGGTTTTACAAGTGCCCATGAACTACGTTTTCGCCCTGATATCGCGATGCATGCTTTCATAACGATTTCGTACAAATTCGCCTCAAGGCTGTTGAAATAACTTGCTGCAGCAGAATCAAAGAGATATCAAGACATCCTGACCTCGAAATCGGACGGTGATTAAAGGTGATGCCGATTGGATGGTGTTTGAGTATTTATTATGTATGATAGGCCAGACGACTGCGTGACACAGGGTGCTGACCGCATGATAGGTAATCAATGCGTCTACCATCTTACCATTGAAGATATATTTCCTGTGAGTGCCTGGTCTTAAACACATAAACTTGTGGTACTTGGCTTTACTTCTGTCGCCATCAACCTGCAAAATAGCCCATTCAGGAGTATTTGAGTACATCTCAATATGAGCGTCCTGGCATTCTTTGCACCAGGAATAGTATGCATGATTAATGGTATTGACAACAATAACCATATAAGGTATTACTTACACATTTGGGGTATGCCCTAGTCACGCGGCAACGTTAATGGTACATCCCATAATACACAGTAACGATGAAGTCGATGTCACCAAACCTAACTAGTGCTTGGAGTACACTAAATGACAGACCTTTGTTTAAATTTATTTCAGGCCGGCCCTTTTAATTCATCGGTCACTCGTTATACCAAATAGCAGGTTCCATTCTAACAGTAAAATAACTGTAAAACAGGTCCACTTTATGGCTTCAATACTTCTAATAATGACAAACGGTCCGTAGTATGGGTTATACATGATGCCTATTGATACGACCCATCGCTGGGGCTTTATAAAGCACATATAGATGCGAAGCAAAATGGAGCAATTCAATTACATATCTATTTATCACTGAGATAATGCTGTAGATATACGTAATCAGCTTCTCATCAAGCTGAAGCTGTGATGACAATTATGAGGCTGAGAAGGGAAGGTACGGCCCGGGCTTGTTGAATAGCAATAAAGATTGAACCATCGAAAAGCCTGTGAACAAAAGGAACTGTCCCTATGATATCAGCTGTGGTTATAACATTAAAGATATCCGTCAGCTATTTGTCTGTGATTCTAACAATTCACATTAACAGAAATTAACTTAGTAGATAACACAATCAGTATCAGCTTATTGACAATGATAAGCGCATAGGCGCTTAGTTCTGTCTTTCCATCCACTGAACACTATAAACACACCAAGTTTGGTTGCAAATAGTACAGTGACTATCCGTGCAGATCAACTGTTTATTGGGGCACCACTCTATACCCGAAGCAACTTTATCAAATCTCTGACATTTTCATAGTCGCCCTTATCTTTCGTTTTCCGGATTGCATCATCATCAGTTATATTATGAAATTCATAGAATTATAATTCTCGGGAGTACTTACGAGCGTGCAAAGTACAAAATTATACGCAGTCTCTTTTGATCCGCGATTATCTAACAGAATACATAATGTGCAATCGTTGTAATGATGAAAGGTGTATCAAACAAGGTTAGCTAGCGTTAAGAACAACAACGTTAGCTGTAATGTTGCCTATGCATAAATGAAAGTAGATTGCTAGGGAGATAAATGTCTTGCAGTATCAAGCAGTCACAGTCCTTTAAAGAGAGGGTACACAATCTTCTGCTGGCATTTGCTCATTAAGAATGCCTCAATCGGACTAGTATAATATATTTCTCAAAAGGGGTGTGTTTTGGTTATTCGCAATATGAAATATCTCATAAATTGTGCACTTATATAACCTTGTAATATCGATTCGTCAAAGTGACGTTAACTATGGTTTCTTGTGATCGAATAACCTTTGCAGCGCATCGATCGGAGCACGAAAAACATTCATTGGCCTGTCGGCTATAGCACTAGGTGATATTGGCTATCATAATGCTTGGGTCCAACGACCCCTAAAAATGTTGCCTTCGATGAATAATAAAAGAGATAGTTAGCATTCCTTGATGCGAACGATAATTCGTGGCTGAACGCAGGCCAACCGGAAATAATTCAGGTACGCGTATCAGCGTCCACAGAAACCACGTTTACTGCCATAAATTTAAAACTTGTTTAGTTTGGATCAGTCATATCGAGGCGCTGCGTGGCCTGAATTGTTCGAACATTTCTTCAGGAAGCGTTTGATTTTTCTTGGGAGGAGAAATTACGGTAGCAATGAATATCTCAAAAGCGGGGTACTAGGGCAGATCGGTCGGGTCCGACGACACAGACGTTTTTGTGTTGCTAGTATTTAAGACCTGAATGTTTAGACAAAGAACTCGCAATGGGAGAGGCTCTCGGATATGGGCCAAATGTTCACCGAATATTCTACCAACTGCTGTTCCTACCATATTCATGAGAGGTTGCATAGACTCGCCAATAGTCAGGAGGAGGAGAAAAGTGGATAAAGGGGGCACCAAGAGGCGAGCCGACGTTATATTGCAATGTATCATATATTTTGTTTTATGTCAGTTTACCTTGATGTAAGTTTCATCCGCATATCCCACATAATTGTATTTCTCTTCTGGAAATGTGTTCCGTATATCTGCGATGGTATGGTGACCCGAATTTCCAAGATATTAATAGCACCATCAAATGAACTGCCTGTACCCTATGTAACGTTTCCAGATGTAAATGTATATATATATATATATATATATATATATATATGAGACAGCATTTGATATATATATATATATAAAGATGATGTAAGATTATCTTAAATGATCAAAAGCATATTCATCGTTTAATGCCAGATTTAATTACTCGTCTCTATGGCTTAGAAAGCCATGCCAACAACGTGACGATTAGCGCCTTCCTTCGAAATAGGCGTGATAAATGGTCTTTTTCATAGAAAGGAAAATAGCCTTATGTATCAACCCTGATAATTAATGTGAAAGAAACGGAAGCATGGATAGCGGGTATAATTTTCTACTTCGCAGTAGTCAGCCATTATTTTCTATTACTTTGCCTGTCATCCTTGTATGCTCACTTGATGCGCTGCTGAACCCAACCTGTACGTCTTGATACTCCCGGCAAGCAAATATTAATGGTGCCTTATTACCATTGTTTCCCAGTCCCTGACGACTCATGTAAGCTTAGATACTTTCTTTCAAGTGGCTTCATTGAATAATAGACACGGCAATAATTATGCAATATTACTTCAGTAACTATGATAAAAGGATAGTAAGTGGAAGTTGTACTTAACAAGCGTATTATGTACAATGCGTATCATTTAACGTTCTGTGAATGTAAGGAGGCTCGATCTTTCAATCATGAGCTAGTTACCCTATCGACCAACAGATAGCTTCGTCAGTACTTTCATTGGTCAAATTCTTGCATTGGAAAAATAATTGTAGACATACACACTGATTAACTATTATCAGGGACGTCCCCTGCGTGTCACAGAACGGTATGTTATTTTACATGCATGTTAAAATAACCTAAATAAGACGAATGGAGAACAATGGCATAATGGCATAATAAACACAAAAAGCCAATGCATCACCACCTAATGTACAGCTGACCGATCACATAATATCTGACCGCTGGGATTGCCAGAATAATATGGGTGTTCGTCATTTAGTGTATTACATATTGCTTTAAGTATTTACGCCACCTATAACATACTGCGCTAATAACCGCTCAGAAGAACGAAGTTGTGTGTTATAGATATATATGAATTTAAAGTGTGCATCATAGGAACATATGTCATTCATACGTCAGTCTACTCTGATTGGTGAATGTGAGATTAACAATAAAACTTTTGTTAAAAGGTGAGTCATTAGAGATAGCTCTTGGATTCAGCTGTAGTGCAAATGGTTGTCAGGTGCATATTGCATAATTGGAAATACATATTCGGTCTTTCCATACGACAGAGTCTATTCGTGCTAGTCAGAGCGCGTATTTAATGCCTCAACGCAATTTACGTCATATCCGCGTACATTGACACGCGCGATGAATCACACTTGACAACTTCATTAACAACGACCGTGCCTCTGAAACAACGGAGACATTTCATACATAAAGTTAATTAGCAGGCGGAAGTTACGTGACTGAGATTTATTGACGCTTTTGTGTTAGTAAAAGATTATACGAAGTCGCCGTGTTTTACATAGAAGGTACGACTTAACCGTTCTATTGTCGTCTAAACTTTGTGAGAAGGGGTGGGTATTTGGCGTGAGGGTTTGGTTGATTTTTTCTATTTTCCTAGGCGTTTGTAGCCCAAACAATTGTAGGATTGAATTTCAGATAAACATTTTCGCTATTAATATTAAATGCCAGTCAGCATTTCGTGCCACTTTGCCCATTACAAGGAAATTGTCTATGCTAAAGAAGCCCAACTTCAATGAGCCGTTGTGGTTTTGAAATTATTATTGATCTAAGATTCCCGAGGGATGCTGCTGAGAAATGACGGGTACCATAGTTAATGCTCCAAACATTAGCGAAGTTTTATAGCTACCCAATACTACCCAACTCTCTACAATGACCACCTCGTTGAGTGCTGTCCTGTCCAAATTCTGAGGAATGATGTACACAAAGCTTAGGGCCGCAAGACATAAAACCGTTAAGAGGTTGCCTATGGCTTTATGTTTGGATGCTAGGAAGGATAAGGTGTGCGTAGAGGTTGAAAATGGACTGCCATTTTCCGGCGAGTTGCTAGCAACAGCTTTATAAGTAAGTCAATAAGAGCGTAACCAGGGCAGCACTAGGATTGAGGCACATTCGTAATAGCATGTTATGATACGGTACACCAAAACGATGACATAACGGGGCTTTTTCATTGGATTTCAGATTTCACTGCACGGTCAATTTGCATTCCCTTATCAATGTCGCATGACAAAGACAAACTAAAGATTAATCAGGCGACCCCCCTTAAATCATGACCACTGATTGAGCCATATTTCAATCCCGCTTTTCACCATCTGTTAATCAAGTTATCGTGAATCTAGGCCATTTTTCAAGCATTCGTTAATGTCACAGCATTTGATTGACCGTAGGTAAGTGCCACTCAACACTAGTTTATCGAATGCCGCGATCAAGCACAAGAAATGCATTTGTATTATATTGTGCATTATTAATGAAAATACGCATTTAATTGTGCAAAACAAATATGTTATGGCCTTACTACAGAAGCACACAATAAGGCTACAATATCATAATCAGTATCATGCTGGCGTATTCACAAACTAGCCTTTTACTCTCCATTTATTTGCAAAAAAAAACGTATCCACAGTCGAAATTGACCACCGAAATTCATGATAAATTGTATATAATAAAAAACATTACCTGGTAAATATGGCTCTAATGAAAAATATCCTTCTCTCGCACAAGTGTTTCGAAATTCTTATAAATATATTGTGTCACTGCTGCAAAAGGCATGCATACTATTCATCCGCAATTTCCACGAACTCCAAAGTTACTCCAATGTCATAGGTTAATTAGATAATTGTTAGACAAAGCAACTTGTTCCAGAGACAAAAGTAAGGTTACGTAAATAATTATACATATTCCAAATCTGGGTTTCACTAAACGTGTTCATAAATAACATGACTGGAACGAATCAACTACACTATCATAAATCATAAGGAACATCCATATAAGACCACACTGTTGGCTTATGCGTCGGCTGTTGAATATAATATTTTTCAACCAACCATGTGTACTTGAACGATTTAATGGTCATGTAAACGCCCACCCTAAAAGAACATATAGATGTCAGCCGTATCAAGCAAACAATGTGCCACCGTCGACGACAGCTGCATCCAGCATGCGATGTACCGTTTGTATTTGCACATCATTTTACGCTGGCATTTTGTAATTGGTTATAACTGACTGAAAGGGTACAACGTTTTGATATTGAGGCGTTTATCTCATCTGCATTCGCAGTGACTTCTTAAGGATTATTGCATTTATTCTAATGGAGGAACCCAATTCTAAGTAGTACCTCAAACCTGGGCTGTTTCATAATTTATTTAACAATGCAATTTTAGTCATATGGCTACAGTGCTTCTGGGTTTCGTTTCATTGTGTATTAGACTTTACGAGTGTTGTACACCAGAATATCGTTCACGTCGCACTTTCACTGCCGCATAGCCCTTGTCACCATTTCTACAAAACGTTAGTAAAACAGATGGAACATTAACAACGTCAGTTGCAAATCATTATTTAATCCTTTACGCAAAGACAAGTGAAATGTTGACCCAAGACCATTGTAATGAAATATGCAATCGATTGAACACACACACATTCACGCACAGAAAAAACACACACCTTCATATAAGCACAACTACGCTAATGAACACGCAAACATACTCACCCACACTCACATATAAACAATTCCGCCCCGCAAAACAGGCACGCAATCACTTCTGAGTTATAAACATAGGTATTTATGCACAAATGTTCATACAACACGCCATATCGCATGCTGTTTTGATATCCGCCACAGTGAAAGTCATTTCTAAGCTATTACAAAATGATAAATTCGATTCTTCACTAAATGTATGTAGTTAGAATCCTTAGCCAAGTTGGTATGCTTTAATGAACTAACATTTTATGAATAAGCGCCAGTTTGAGACGTTGTACACAACTAATGCGTTATCATATTTGCCTAGGAAGTAAATTGCGCATTCTATTGCATTTGGTTTCCTTGCTTTGGAAAATGTACATGATGTAACGGAACTACCGAAAATAAAAAATTAAATGATGTCATTAAATGCTTTCATTATGGAACGCCTCCTTGTGCTGATTAATCTCTTCAGACTAAACAGTAGAATATTAAATGTTTCCCGTGACTGATATTTAGCCTATTCCCCCACATATGGGACTGTAATTGTTCAATAAAAGTTCACTTCCTCACCAACTGGATGTCTGCCAAGCTAATCTACCATTGTTTATCTATGCTAACTTGTATTTATTGTGTTATCCTCGAATGGTCCACGTTGACCTCTCTGGAATATGATTTAATGAACATTAAGGATCATTTATAGTTAACGTAACCTGTGTTTATATTATGAAGGATTATTATCATTATGTAGTTATTCGCCATTATAAGTTATTCCAATTAGCTGTTCTACTTGTCTGGTAAATTAGTAAGCTGGTAAGCTGAATGTAGTGCATTCACGAGACCATCAAGAATCTAATTCATGGTGACTTCTCTTTTTAACACACGCATCGCATATCTGATGAGCAGTTATGCTGCTTAATACATCAGTTACGTTATGTGTCATTATAACTATCTCTGTGGCGAATTAAGCTTAGTGTCCAGACCGGAAATTAGATGCAAAACTCTTCATCTACACCACGAAATGGCATAGTATTTGCAGAAGCGACAACGCTGACAAGTACTATGGCAGCCATTGCAAGATCGGGTTCCTGGTAATGGATAATGTCAGGTGCGGTTATAACATTAAAGATATCCGTCAGCTATTTGTCTGTAGTTTTAACAATTCACATTAACAGAAATTAACTTAGTAGATAACACAATCAGTATCAGCTTATTGACAATGATGAAAGCATTGGCGCTTGGTTCTGTCTTTCCATCCACTGAACACTATAAACACACCAAGTTTGGTTATAAAATCGTGCAGTGACTATCCGTGCAGATCAACTGTTTATTGGGGCACCACTCTATACCCGAAGCAACTTTATCAAATCTCTGACATTTTCATAGTCGCCCTTATCTTTCGTTTTCCGGATTGCATCATCATCAGTTATATTATGAAATTCATAGAATTATAATTCTCGGGAGTACTTACGAGCGTGCAAAGTACAGAATTATACGCAGTCTATTTTGATCCGCGATTATCTTACAGAATACATAATGTGCAATCGTTGTAATGATGAAAATGTATCATACAAGGTTAGCTAGCGTTAAGAACAACAACTTTAGCTGTAATGTTGCCTATGCATAAATGAAAGTAGATTGCTAGGGAGATAAATGTCTTGCAGTATCAAGCAGTCACCGTCCTCTATAGAGAGGATACACAATCTTTTGCTGGCATTTGCTCATTAAGAATGCCTCAATCGGACTAGTATAATATATTTTCAAAAAGGAGTGTGTTTTGGTTATTTGCAATATGAAATTATCTCATAAATTGTGCACTTATATAGCCTTCTTATATCGATTCGTCAAAGTGACGTTTACTATGGTTTCTTGTGATCGAATAACCTTTGCAGCGCATCGATCGGAGCACGAAAAACATTTATTGGCCTGTCGGATATAGCACTAGGTGATATTGGCTATCATAATGCTTGGGTCCATAAAAGTGCCAACGACCCCTAAAAATGTTGCCTTCGATGAATAATAAAAGAGATAGTTAGCATTCCTTGATGCGAACGATAATTCGTGGCTGAACGCAGGCCAACCGGAAATAATTCAGCTACGCGTATCAGCGTCCACAGAAACCACGTTTACTGCCATAAATTTAAAACTTGTTTAGTTTGGATCAGTCATATCGAGGCGCTGCGTGGCCTGAATTGTTCGAACATTTCTTCAGGAAGCGTTCGATTTTTCTTGGGAGGAGAAATTACGGTAGCAATGAATATCTCAAAAGCGGGGTACTAGGGCAGATCGGTCGGGTCCGACGACACAGACGTTTTTGTGTTGCTAGTATTTAAGACCTGAATGTTTAGACAAAGAACTCGCAATGGGAGAGGCTCTCGGATATGGGCCAAATGTTCACCGAATATTCTACCAACTGCTGTTCCTACCATATTCATGAGAGGTTGCATAGACTCGCCAATAGTCAGGAGGAGGAGAAAAAGTGGATAAAGGGGGCACCAAGAGGCGAGCCGACGTTATATTGCAATGTATCATATATTTTGTTTTATGTCAGTTTACCTTTATGTAAGTTTCATCCGCATATCCCACATAATTGTATTTCTCTTCTGGAAATGTGTTCCGTATATCTGCGATGGTATGGTGACCCGAATTTCCAAGATATTAATAGCACCATCAAATGAACTGCCTGTACCCTATGTAACGTTTCCAGATGTAAATGTATATATATATATATATGCAAAGCATGAGACAGCATTTGATGTAAGATTGTCTTAAATGATCAAAAGCATATTCATCGTTTAATACCAGATTTAATTACTCGTCTCTATGGCTTAGAAAGCCATGCCAACAACGTGACGATTAGCGCCTTCCTTCGAAATAGGCGTGATAAATGGTCTTTTTCATAGAAAGGAAAATAGCCTTATGTATCAACCCCTGATAATTAATGTAAGCTTAGATACTTTCTTTCAAGTGGCTTCAATGAATAATAGACACGGCAATAATTATGCAATGTTACTTCAGTAACTATGATAAAAGGATAGTAAGTGGAAGTTGTACTTAACAAGCGTATATGTGGAATGCGTATCATTTAAATGCGTTCTGTGAACGTTCTGTAAGTAAGAGGCTCGATCTTTCAATCATGAGCTAGTTACCCTATCGACCAACAGATAGCTTCGTCAGTACTTCCATTGGTCAAATTCTTGCATTGGAAAAATAATTGTAGACATACACACTGATTAACTATTATCAGGGACGTCCCCTACGTGTCACAGAACGGTATGTTATTTTACATGCATGTTAAAATAACCTAAATAAGACGAATGGAGAACAGTGGCATAATGGCATAATAAACACAAAAAGCCAATGCATCACCACCTAATGTACAGCTGACCGATCACATAATATCTGACCGCTGGGATTGCCAGAATAATATGGGTGTTCGTCATTTAGTGTATTACATATTGCTTTAAGTATTTACGCCACCTATAACATACTGCGCTAATAACCGCTCAGAAGAACGAAGTTGTGTGTTATAGATATATATGAATTTAAAGTGTGCATCATAGGAACATATGTCATTCATACGTCAGTCTACTCTGATTGGTGAATGTGAGATTAACAATAAAACTTTTGTTAAAAGGTGAGTCATTAGAGATAGCTCTTGGATTCAGCTGTAGTGCAAATGGTTGTCAGGTGCATATTGCATAATTGGAAATACATATTCGGTCTTTCCATACGACAGAGTCTATTCGTGCTAGTCAGAGCGCGCGTATTTAATGCCTCAACGCAATTTACGTCATATCCGCGTACATTGACACGCGCGATGAATCACACTTGACAACTTCATTAACAACGACCGTGCCTCTGAAACAACGGAGACATTTCATACATAAAGTTAATTAGCAGGCGGAAGTTACGTGACTGAGATTTATTGACGCTTTTGTGTTAGTAAAAGATTATACGAAGTCGCCGTGTTTTACATAGAAGGTACGACTTAACCGTTCTATTGTCGTCTAAACTTTGTGAGAAGGGGTTGGTATTTGGCGTGAGGGTTTGGTTGATTTTTTCTATTTTCCTAGGCGTTTGTAGCCCAAACAATTGTTGGATTGAATTTCAGATAAACATTTTCGCTATTAATATTAAATGCCAGTCAGCATTTCGTGCCACTTTGCCCATTACAAGGAAATTGTCTATGCTAAAGAAGCCCAACTTCAATGAGCCGTTGTGGTTTTGAAATTATTATTGATCTAAGATTCCCGAGGGATGCTGCTGAGAAATGACGGGTACCATAGTTAATGCTCCAAACATTAGCGAAGTTTTATAGCTACCCAATACTACCCAACTCTCTACAATGACCACCTCGTTGAGTGCTGTCCTGTCCAAATTCTGAGGAATGATGTACACAAAGCTTAGGGCCGCAAGACATAAAACCGTTAAGAGGTTGCCTATGGCTTTATGTTTGGATGCTAGGAAGGATAAGGTGTGCGTAGAGGTTGAAAATGGACTGCCATTTTCCGGCGAGTTGCTAGCAACAGCTTTATAAGTAAGTCAATAAGAGCGTAACCAGGGCAGCACTAGGATTGAGGCACATTCGTAATAGCATGTTATGATACGGTACACCAAAACGATGACATAACGGGGCTTTTTCATTGGATTTCAGATTTCACTGCACGGTCAATTTGCATTCCCTTATCAATGTCGCATGACAAAGACAAACTAAAGATTAATCAGGCGACCCCCCTTAAATCATGACCACTGATTGAGCCATATTTCAATTCCCGCTTTTCACCATCTGTTAATCAAGTTATCGTGAATCTAGGCCATTTTTCAAGCATTCGTTAATGTCACAG
Source organism: Urechis unicinctus (assembly GCA_034190875.2). Lineage (NCBI taxonomy): Eukaryota > Metazoa > Annelida > Polychaeta > Xenopneusta > Urechidae > Urechis > Urechis unicinctus. The sequence goes on along the minus strand of CM067350.1, from coordinate 12,889,392 downwards.
CATTTGATTGACCGTAGGTAAGTGCCACTCACTTATCGAATGCCGCGATCAAGCACAAGAAATGCATTTGTATTATATTGTGCATTATTAATGAAAATACGCATTTAATTGTGCCAAACAAATATGTTATGGCCTTACTACAGAAGCACACAATAAGGCTACAATATCATAATCAGTATCATGCTGGCGTATTCACAAACTAGCCTTTTGCTCTCCATTTATTTGCAAAAAAAAAACGTATCCACAGTCGAAATTGACCACCGAAATTCATGATAAATTGTATATAATAAAAAACATTACCTGGTAAATATGGCTCTAATGAAAAATATCCTTCTCTCGCACAAGTGTTTCGAAATTCTTATAAATATATTGTGTCACTGCTGCAAAAGGCATGCATACTATTCATCCGCAATTTCCACGAACTCCAAAGTTACTCCAATGTCATAGGTTAATTAGATAATTGTTAGACAAAGCAACTTGTTCCAGAGACAAAAGTAAGGTTACGTAAATAATTATACATATTCCAAAGACTGGGTTTCGCTAAACGTGTTCATAAATAACATGACTGGAACGAATCAACTACACTATCATAAATCATAAGGAACATCCATATAAGACCACACTGTTGGCTTATGCGTCGGCTGTTGAATATAATATTTTTCAACCAACCATGTGTACTTGAACGATTTAATGGTCATGTAAACGCCCACCCTAAAAGAACATATAGATGTCAGCCGTATCAAGCAAACAATGTGCCACCGTCGACGACAGCTGCATCCAGCATGCGATGTACCGTTTGTATTTGCACATCATTTTACGCTGGCATTTTGTAATTGGTTATAACTGACTGAAAGGGTACAACGTTTTGATATTGAGGCGTTTATCTCATCTGCATTCGCAGTGACTTCTTAAGGATTATTGCATTTATTCTAATGGAGGAACCCAATTCTAAGTAGTACCTCAAACCTGGGCTGTTTCATAATTTATTTAACAATGCAATTTTAGTCATATGGCTACAGTGCTTCTGGGTTTCGTTTCATTGTGTATTAGACTTTACGAGTGTTGTACACCAGAATATCGTTCACGTCGCACTTTCACTGCCTCATAGCCCTTGTCACCATTTCTACAAAACGTTAGTAAAACAGATGGAACATTAACAACGTCAGTTGCAAATCATTATTTAATCCTTTACGCAAAGACAAGTGAAATGTTGACCCAAGACCATTGTAATGAAATATGCAATCGATTGAACACACACACATTCACGCACAGAAAAAACACACACCTTCATATAAGCACAACTACGCTAATGAACACGCAAACATACTCACCCACACTCACATATAAACAATTCCGCCCCGCAAAACAGGCACGCAATCACTTCTGAGTTATAAACATAGGTATTTATGCACAAATGTTCATACAACACGCCATATCGCATGCTGTTTTGATATCCGCCACAGTGAAAGTCATTTCTAAGCTATTACAAAATGATAAATTCGATTCTTCACTAAATGTATGTAGTTAGAATCCTTAGCCAAGTTGGTATGCTTTAATGAACTAACATTTTATGAATAAGCGCCAGTTTGAGACGTTGTACACAACTAATGCGTTATCATATTTGCCTAGGAAGTAAATTGCGCATTCTATTGCATTTGGTTTCCTTGCTTTGGAAAATGTACATGATGTAACGGAACTACCGAAAATAAAAAATTAAATGATGTCATTAAATGCTTTCATTATGGAACGCCTCCTTGTGCTGATTAATCTCTTCAGACTAAACAGTAGAATATTAAATGTTTCCCGTGACTGATATTTAGCCTATTCCCCCACATATGGGACTGTAATTGTTCAATAAAAGTTCACTTCCTCACCAACTGGATGTCTGCCAAGCTAATCTACCATTGTTTATCTATGCTAACTTGTATTTATTGTGTTATCCTCGAATGGTCCACGTTGACCTCTCTGGAATATGATTTAATGAACATTAAGGATCATTTATAGTTAACGTAACCTGTGTTTATATTATGAAGGATTATTATCATTATGTAGTTATTCGCCATTATAAGTTATTCCAATTAGCTGTTCTACTTGTCTGGTAAATTAGTAAGCTGGTAAGCTGAATGTAGTGCATTCACGAGACCATCAAGAATCTAATTCATGGTGACTTCTCTTTTTAACACACGCATCGCATATCTGATGAGCAGTTATGCTGCTTAATACATCAGTTACGTTATGTGTCATTATAACTACCTCTGTGGCGAATTAAGCTTAGTGTCCAGACCGGAAATTAGATGCAAAACTCTTCATCTACACCACGAAATGGCATAGTATTTGCAGAAGCGACAACGCTGACAAGTACTATGGCAGCCATTGCAAGATCGGGTTCCTGGTAATGGATAATGTCAGGTGCGGTTATAACATTAAAGATCCTATCGTCAGCTATTTGTCTGTAGTTTTAACAATTCACATTAACAGAAATTAACTTAGTAGATAACACAATCAGTATCAGCTTATTGACAATGATGAAAGCATTGGCGCTTGGTTCTGTCTTTCCATCCACTGAACACTATAAACACACCAAGTTTGGTTATAAAATCGTGCAGTGACTATCCGTGCAGATCAACTGTTTATTGGGGCACCACTCTATACCCGAAGCAACTTTATCAAATCTCTGACATTTTCATAGTCGCCCTTATCTTTCGTTTTCCGGATTGCATCATCATCAGTTATATTATGAAATTCATAGAATTATAATTCTCGGGAGTACTTACGAGCGTGCAAAGTACAGAATTATACGCAGTCTATTTTGATCCGCGATTATCTTACAGAATACATAATGTGCAATCGTTGTAATGATGAAAAGTGTATCATACAAGGTTAGCTAGCGTTAAGAACAACAACTTTAGCTGTAATGTTGCCTATGCATAAATGAAAGTAGATTGCTAGGGAGATAAATGTCTTGCAGTATCAAGCAGTCACAGTCCTCTATAGAGAGGATACACAATCTTTTGCTGGCATTTGCTCATTAAGAATGCCTCAATCGGACTAGTATAATATATTTCTCAAAAGGAGTGTGTTTTGGTTATTTGCAATATGAAATTATCTCATAAATTGTGCACTTATATAGCCTTCTTATATCGATTCGTCAAAGTGACGTTTACTATGGTTTCTTGTGATCGAATAACCTTTGCAGCGCATCGATCGGAGCACGAAAAACATTTATTGGCCTGTCGGATATAGCACTAGGTGATATTGGCTATCATAGTGCTTGGGTCCATAAAGTGCCAACGACCCCTTAAAAATGCTGCCTTCGATGAATAATAAAAGAGATAGTTAGCATTCCTTGATGCGAACGATAATTCGTGGCTGAACGCAGGCCAACCGGAAATAATTCAGCTACGCGTATCAGCGTCCACAGAAACCACGTTTACTGCCAATAAATTTAAAAACTTGTTTAGTTTGGATCAGTCATATCGAGGCGCTGCGTGGCCTGAATTGTTCGAACATTTCTTCAGGAAGCGTTCGATTTTTCTTGGGAGGAGAAATTACGGTAGCAATGAATATCTCAAAAGCGGGGTACTAGGGCAGATCGGTCGGGTCCGACGACACAGACGTTTTTGTGTTGCTAGTATTTAAGACCTGAATGTTTAGACAAAGAACTCGCAATGGGAGAGGCTCTCGGATATGGGCCAAATGTTCACCGAATATTCTACCAACTGCTGTTCCTACCATATTCATGAGAGGTTGCATAGACTCGCCAATAGTCAGGAGGAGGAGAAAAGTGGATAAAGGGGGCACCAAGAGGCGAGCCGACGTTATATTGCAATGTATCATATATTTTGTTTTATGTCAGTTTACCTTTATGTAAGTTTCATCCGCATATCCCACATAATTGTATTTCTCTTCTGGAAATGTGTTCCGTATATCTGCGATGGTATGGTGACCCGAATTTCCAAGATATTAATAGCACCATCAAATGAACTGCCTGTACCCTATGTAACGTTTCCAGATGTAAATGTATATATATATATATATATATATATATGTAAAGCATGAGACAGCATTTGATGTAAGATTGTCTTAAATGATCAAAAGCATATTCATCGTTTAATACCAGATTTAATTACTCGTCTCTATGGCTTAGAAAGCCATGCCAACAACGTGACGATTAGCGCCTTCCTTCGAAATAGGCGTGATAAATGGTCTTTTTCATAGAAAGGAAAATAGCCTTATGTATCAACCCCTGATAATTAATGTGAAAGAAACGGAAGCATGGATAGCGGGTATAATTTTCTACTTCGCAGTAGTCAGCCATTATTTTCTATTACTTTGCCTGTCATCCTTGTATGCTCACTTGATGCGCTGCTGAACCCCAACCTGTACGTCTTGATACTCCGGCAAGCAAATATTAATGGTGCATTATTACCATTGTTTCCCAGTCCCTGACGACTCATGTAAGCTTAGATACTTTCTTTCAAGTGGCTTCATTGAATAATAGACACGGCAATAATTATGCAATATTACTTCAGTAACTATGATAAAAGGATAGTAAGTGGAAGTTGTACTTAACAAGCGTATTATGTACAATGCGTATCATTTAACGTTCTGTGAATGTAAGGAGGCTCGATCTTTCAATCATGAGCTAGTTACCCTATCGACCAACAGATAGCTTCGTCAGTACTTTCATTGGTCAAATTCTTGCATTGGAAAAATAATTGTAGACATACACACTGATTAACTATTATCAGGGACGTCCCCTGCGTGTCACAGAACGGTATGTTATTTTACATGCATGTTAAAATAACCTAAATAAGACGAATGGAGAACAATGGCATAATGGCATAATAAACACAAAAAGCCAATGCATCACCACCTAATGTACAGCTGACCGATCATATAATATCTGACCGCTGGGATTGCCAGAATAATATGGGTGTTCGTCATTTAGTGTATTACATATTGCTTGCTTTAAGTATTTACGCCACCTATAACATACTGCGCTAATAACCGCTCAGAAGAACGAAGTTGTGTGTTATAGATATATATGAATTTAAAGTGTGCATCATAGGAACATATGTCATTCATACGTCAGTCTACTCTGATTGGTGAATGTGAGATTAACAATAAAACTTTTGTTAAAAGGTGAGTCATTAGAGATAGCTCTTGGATTCAGCTGTAGTGCAAATGGTTGTCAGGTGCATATTGCATAATTGGAAATACATATTCGGTCTTTCCATACGACAGAGTCTATTCGTGCTAGTCAGAGCGCGTATTTAATGCCTCAACGCAATTTACGTCATATCCGCGTACATTGACACGCGCGATGAATCACACTTGACAACTTCATTAACAACGACCGTGCCTCTGAAACAACGGAGACATTTCATACATAAAGTTAATTAGCAGGCGGAAGTTACGTGACTGAGATTTATTGACGCTTTTGTGTTAGTAAAAGATTATACGAAGTCGCCGTGTTTTACATAGAAGGTACGACTTAACCGTTCTATTGTCGTCTAAACTTTGTGAGAAGGGGTGGGTATTTGGCGTGAGGGTTTGGTTGATTTTTTCTATTTTCCTAGGCGTTTGTAGCCCAAACAATTGTAGGATTGAATTTCAGATAAACATTTTCGCTATTAATATTAAATGCCAGTCAGCATTTCGTGCCACTTTGCCCATTACAAGGAAATTGTCTATGCTAAAGAAGCCCAACTTCAATGAGCCGTTGTGGTTTTGAAATTATTATTGATCTAAGATTCCCGAGGGATGCTGCTGAGAAATGACGGGTACCATAGTTAATGCTCCAAACATTAGCGAAGTTTTTATAGCTACCCAATACTACCCAACTCTCTACAATGACCACCTCGTTGAGTGCTGTCCTGTCCAAATTCTGAGGAATGATGTACACAAAGCTTAGGGCCGCAAGACATAAAACCGTTAAGAGGTTGCCTATGGCTTTATGTTTGGATGCTAGGAAGGATAAGGTGTGCGTAGAGGTTGAAAATGGACTGCCATTTCCCGGCGAGTTGCTAGCAACAGCTTTATAAGTAAGTCAATAAGAGCGTAACCAGGGCAGCACTAGGATTGAGGCACATTCGTAATAGCATGTTATGATAAGGTACTCCAAAACGATGACATAACGGGGCTTTTTCATTGGATTTCAGATTTCACTGCACGGTCAATTTGCATTCCCTTATCAATGTCGCATGACAAAGACAAACTAAAGATTAATCAGGCGACCCCCCTTAAATCATGACCACTGATTGAGCCATATTTCAATCCCGCTTTTCACCATCTGTTAATCAAGTTATCGTGAATCTAGGCCATTTTTCAAGCATTCGTTAATGTCACAGCATTTGATTGACCGTAGGTAAGTGCCACTCACTTATCGAATGCCGCGATCAAGCACAAGAAATGCATTTGTATTATATTGTGCATTATTAATGAAAATACGCATTTAATTGTGCCAAACAAATATGTTATGGCCTTACTACAGAAGCACACAATAAGGCTACAATATCATAATCAGTATCATGCTGGCGTATTCACAAACTAGCCTTTTACTGTCCATTTATTTGCAAAAAAAAACGTATCCACAGTCGAAATTGACCACCGAAATTCATGATAAATTGTATATAATAAAAAACATTACCTGGTAAATATGGCTCTAATGAAAAATATCCTTCTCTCGCACAAGTGTTTCGAAATTCTTATAAATATATTGTGTCACTGCTGCAAAAGGCATGCATACTATTCATCCGCAATTTCCACGAACTCCAAAGTTACTCCAATGTCATAGGTTAATTAGATAATTGTTAGACAAAGCAACTTGTTCCAGAGACAAAAGTAAGGTTACGTAAATAATTATACATATTCCAAAGACTGGGTTTCACTAAAACGTGTTCATAAATAACATGACTGGAACGAATCTATCTACACTATCATAAATCATAAGGAACATCCATATAAGACCACACTGTTGGCTTATGCGTCGGCTGTTGAATATAATATTTTTCAACCAACCATGTGTACTTGAACGATTTAATGGTCATGTAAACGCCCACCCTAAAAAAACATATAGATGTCAGCCGTATCAAGCAAACAATGTGCCACCGTCGACGACAGCTGCATCCAGCATGCGATGTACCGTTTGTATTTTCACATCTTTTACGCCGGCATTTTGTAATTGGTTATAACTGACTGAAAGGGTACAACGTTTTGATATTGAGGCGTTTATCTCATCTGCATTCGCAGTGACTTCTTAAGGATTATTGCATTTATTCTAATGGAGGAACCCAATTCTAAGTAGTACCTCAAACCTGGGCTGTTTCATAATTTATTTAACAATGCAATTTTAGTCATATGGCTACAGTGCTTCTGGGTTTCGTTTCATTGTGTATTAGACTTTACGAGTGTTGTACACCAGAATATCGTTCACGTCGCACTTTCACTGCCTCATAGCCCTTGTCACCTTCTACAAAACGTTAGTAAAACAGATGGAACATTAACAACGTCAGTTGCAAATCATTATTTAATCCTTTACGCAAAGACAAGTGAAATGTTGACCCAAGACCATTGTAATGAAATATGCAATCGATTGAACACACACACATTCACGCACAGAAAAAACACACACCCTTCATATAAGCACAACTACGCTAATGAACACGCAAACATACTCACCCACACTCACATATAAACAATTCCGCCCCGCAAAACAGGCACGCAATCACTTCTGAGTTATAAACATAGGTATTTATGCACAAATGTTCATACAACACGCCATATCGCATGCTGTTTTGATATCCGCCACAGTGAAAGTCATTTCTAAGCTATTACAAAATGATAAATTCGATTCTTCACTAAATGTATGTAGTTAGAATCCTTAGCCAAGTTGGTATGCTTTAATGAACTAACATTTTATGAATAAGCGCCAGTTTGAGACGTTGTACACAACTAATGCGTTATCATATTTGCCTAGGAAGTAAATTGCGCATTCTATTGCATTTGGTTTCCTTGCTTTGGAAAATGTACATGATGTAACGGAACTACCGAAAATAAAAAATTAAATGATGTCATTAAATGCTTTCATTATGGAACGCCTCCTTGTGCTGATTAATCTCTTCAGACTAAACAGTAGAATATTAAATGTTTCCCGTGACTGATATTTAGCCTATTCCCCCACATATGGGACTGTAATTGTTCAATAAAAGTTCACTTCCTCACCAACTGGATGTCTGCCAAGCTAATCTACCATTGTTTATCTATGCTAACTTGTATTTATTGTGTTATCCTCGAATGGTCCGCGTTGACCTCTCTGGAATATGATTTAATGAACATTAAGGATCATTTATAGTTAACGTAACCTGTGTTTATATTATGAAGGATTATTATCATTATGTAGTTATTCGCCATTATAAGTTATTCCAATTAGCTGTTCTACTTGTCTGGTAAATTAGTAAGCTGGTAAGCTGAATGTAGTGCATTCACGAGACCATCAAGAATCTAATTCATGGTGACTTCTCTTTTTAACACACGCATCGCATATCTGATGAGCAGTTATGCTGCTTAATACATCAGTTACGTTATGTGTCATTATAACTATCTCTGTGGCGAATTAAGCTTAGTGTCCAGACCGGAAATTAGATGCAAAACTCTTCATCTACACCACGAAATGGCATAGTATTTGCAGAAGCGACAACGCTGACAAGTACTATGGCAGCCATTGCAAGATCGGGTTCCTGGTAATGGATAATGTCAGGTGCGGTTATAACATTAAAGATATCCGTCAGCTATTTGTCTGTAGTTTTAACAATTCACATTAACAGAAATTAACTTAGTAGATAACACAATCAGTATCAGCTTATTGACAATGATGAAAGCATTGGCGCTTGGTTCTGTCTTTCCATCCACTGAACACTATAAACACACCAAGTTTGGTTATAAAATCGTGCAGTGACTATCCGTGCAGATCAACTGTTTATTGGGGCACCACTCTATACCCGAAGCAACTTTATCAAATCTCTGACATTTTCATAGTCTAGATATTCAATATAAGCCATTGTTATTAAGCACATATCGGTATTATGTTTTTGTAAGAAGCCACAATAAAATTTATCAGTAAATGTGTGATATGTCGATAAACATTAAATTAGTACCAGCATCATACACGATCAGTTTTGAAAGTGCAACGTTTAAGTATGTTATTAGTCCGGGAATACTTTTGATTGCCCTCATCAAGCACATATCAAGCCAGTGAATGTGCATGTGTCGATGTGTATATGTGTTTTTGATGCATCATGGAACCTCTCTTGACAAATGCTGGTCATTGCTCTGCATTTCAAACTGATTGAATGCAATATAAGTGATTGACGTACAGCTTCTCGTTTATATAACAGAATATTCCATTAGCTGACGAGCATGGATTCAATATATCATTTCACGTTGCTTGTGTCCCCGGACGCTAACGTAATGCAGCAGTCAGAAACATATCATTGCAATGATGTGATAACCATATCAATATATGCAGTTGCTCACCGCCATGTTATTTAATTAGCGTATTACAATAACTGAGCTCATTCGTTTGCAAATCTCCTTGTCAAACAGCAACGCCAGCTATGCATCCCATTGTAAAGAGTGGCTGCCGCGTGGAAGCAAGTTTCTTACTGTGTGACTCTTAACTGCCCTACATCGCCTGACGAGGGTGCACCTTGCTAAATGTTTCGTGCTAACTATAGACAGCAATAGTTCTTTGATCGCATATCAGCACCACGTGTAAACGTCAGCGCGACGTGAGTCGTGTACAAATGTGTAAGAACGACGGAAGCTCTTACAAATGTTCGTGAAATGAGACATATTGATGCAACCCCTCGATTGACATTATGGCTTATTTGACCTTATCACAATCAAAATTCACAACAGTTAGCGCCCGTTTTTACCATAAGAAACCGATCGTGGCTTTAGGTTTCACATGTGCCCATGAACTACGTTTTCGCCCTGATATCGCGATGCATGCTTTCATAACGATATCGTACAAATCCGCCTCAAAGCTGTTGAAATAACTTGCTGCAGCAGAATCAAATAGATATCAAGACATCCTGACCTCGAAATCGGACGGTGATTAAAGGTGATGCCGATTGGATGGTGTTTGAGTATTTATTATGTATGATAAGCCAGACGACTGCGTGACACAGGGTGCTGACCGCATGATAGGTAATCAATGCGTCTACCATCTTACCATTGAAGATATATTTCCTGTGAGTGCCTGGTCTTAAACACATAAACTTGTGGTACTTGGCTTTACTTCTGTCGCCATCAACCTGCAAAATAGCCCATTCAGGAGTATTTGAGTACATCTGAATATGAGCGTCCCGGCATTCTTTGCACCAGGAATAGTATGCATGATTAATGGTATTGACAACAATAACCATATAAGGTATTACTTACACATTTGGGGTATGCCCTAGTCACGCGGCAACGTCAATGGTACATCCCGTAAAACACAGAATAAAAACCTGTGTTATCTCACTTCTTATGATCTCGTATTGAGTATTAACGATGAAGTCGATGTCACCAAACCTAAATAGTGCTTGGAGTGCACTAAATTACAGACCTTTGTTTAAATTTGTTTCAGGCCGGCCCTTTTAATTCATCGGTCACTCGTTATACCAAATAGCAGGTTCCATTCTAACAGTAAAATAACTGTAAAACAGGTCCACTATATGACTTCAATAATTCTAACTCTGACAAACCGTAGTATATCCGTAGTATGGGTTATACATGATGCCTATTGATACGACCCATCGCCGGGGATTGATAAAGCACTCATAGATGCGAAGCAAAATGGTGCAATTCAATTACATATCTATTTATCGCTGAGATAATGCTGCAGATATACGTAATCAGCTTCTCATCAAGCTGAAGCTGTGATGACAATTATGAGGCTGAGAAGGGAAGGTACGCCCGGGCTTGTTGAATAGCAATAAAGATCGAACCATCGAAAAGCCTGTGAACAAAAGGAACTGTCCCTATGATATCAGCTGTGGTTATAACATTAAAGATATCCGTCAGCTATTTGTCTGTGATTCTAACAATTCACATTAACAGAATTTAACTTAGTAGATAACAAAATCAGTATCAGCTTATTGACAATGATGAGCGCATAGGCGCTTGGTTCTGTCTTTCCATCCACTGAACACTATAAACACACCAAGTTTGGTTATAAAATAGTGCAGTGACTATCCGTGCAGATCAACTGTTTATTAGGGCACCACTCTATACCCGAAGCAACTTTATCAAATCTCTGACATTTTCATAGTCGCCCTTATCTTTCGTTTTCCGGATTGCATCATCATCAGTTATATTATGAAATTCATAGAATTATAGTTCTCGGGAGTACTTACGAGCGTGCAAAGAACAGAATTATACGCAATCTATTTTGATCCGCGATTATCTAACAGAATACATAATGTGCAATCGTTGTAATGATGAAAAGTGTATCAATCAAGGTTAGCTAGCGTTAAGAACAACAACGTTAGCTGTAATGTTGCCTATGCATAAATGAAAGTAGGTTGCTAGGGATATAAATGATTTGCAGTATCAAGCAGTCACAGTCCTTTATAGAGAGGGTACACAATCTTTTGCTGGCATTTGCTCATTAAGAATGCCTCAATCGGACTAGTATAATATAATTCTCAAAAGGGGTGTGTTTTGGTTATTCGCAATATGAAATATCTCATAAATTGTGCACTTATATAGCCTTCTTATATCGATTCGTCAAAGTGACGTTTACTATGGTTTCTTGTGATCGAATAACCTTTGCAGCGCATCGATCGGAGCACGAAAAACATTAATTGGCCTGTCGGATATAGCACTAGGTGATATTGGCTATCATAATGCTTGGGTCCATAAAAGTGCCAACGACCCCTAAAAATGTTGCCTTCGATGAATAATAAAAGAGATAGTTAGCATTCCTTGATGCGAACGATAATTCGTGGCTGAACGCAGGCCAACCGGAAATAATTCAGCTACGCGTATCAGCGTCCACAGAAACCACGTTTACTGCCATAAATTTAAAACTTGTTTAGTTTGGATCAGTCATATCGAGGCGCTGCGTGGCCTGAATTGTTCGAACATTTCTTCAGGAAGCGTTCGATTTTTCTTGGGAGGAGAAATTACGGTAGCAATGAATATCTCAAAAGCGGGGTACTAGGGCAGATCGGTCGGGTCCGACGACACAGACGTTTTTGTGTTGCTAGTATTTAAGACCTGAATGTTTAGACAAAGAACTCGCAATGGGAGAGGCTCTCGGATATGGGCCAAATGTTCACCGAATATTCTACCAACTGCTGTTCCTACCATATTCATGAGAGGTTGCATAGACTCGCCAATAGTCAGGAGGAGGTGAAAAGTGGATAAAGGGGGCACCAAGAGGCGAGCCGACGTTATATTGCAATGTATCATATATTTTGTTTTATGTCAGTTTACCTTGATGTAAGTTTCATCCGCATATCGCACATAATTGTATTTCTCTTCTGGAAATGTGTTCCGTATATCTGCGATGGTATGGTGACCCGAATTTCCAAGATATTAATAGCACCATCAAATGAACTGCCTGTACCCTATGTAACGTTTCCAGATGTAAATGTATATATATATATATGTAAAGCATGAGACAGCATTTGATGTAAGATTGTCTTAAATGATCAAAAGCATATTCATCGTTTAATACCAGATTTAATTACTCGTCTCTATGGCTTAGAAAGCCATGCCAACAACGTGACGATTAGCGCCTTCCTTCGAAATAGGCGTGATAAATGGTCTTTTTCATAGAAAGGAAAATAGCCTTATGTATCAACCCCTGATAATTAATGTGAAAGAAACGGAAGCATGGATAGCGGGTATAATTTTCTACTTCGCAGTAGTCAGCCATTATTTTCTATTACTTTGCCTGTCATCCTTGTATGCTCACTTGATGCGCTGCTGAACCCAACCTGTACGTCTTGATACTCCCGGCAAGCAAATATTAATGGTGCATTATTACCATTGTTTCCCAGTCCCTGACGACTCATGTAAGCTTAGATACTTTCTTTCAAGTGGCTTCATTGAATAATAGACACGGCAATAATTATGCAATATTACTTCAGTAACTATGATAAAAGGATAGTTAGTGGAAGTTGTACTTAACAAGCGTATTATGTACAATGCGTATCATTTAACGTTCTGTGAATGTAAGGAGGCTCGATCTTTCAATCATGAGCTAGTTACCCTATCGACCAACAGATAGCTTCGTCAGTACTTTCATTGGTCAAATTCTTGCATTGGAAAAATAATTGTAGACATACACACTGATTAACTAATATCAGGGACGTCCCCTGCGTGTCCCAGAACGGTATGTTATTTTACATGCATGTTAAAATAACCTAAATAAGACGAATGGAGAACAATGGCATAATGGCATAATAAACACAAAAAGCCAATGCATCACCACCTAATGTACAGCTGACCGATCATATAATATCTGACCGCTGGGATTGCCAGAATAATATGGGTGTTCGTCATTTAGTGTATTACATATTGCTTTAAGTATTTACGCCACCTATAACATACTGCGCTAATAACCGCTCAGAAGAACGAAGTTGTGTGTTATAGATATATATGAATTTAAAGTGTGCATCATAGGAACATATGTCATTCATACGTCAGTCTACTCTGATTGGTGAATGTGAGATTAACAATAAAACTTTTGTTAAAAGGTGAGTCATTAGAGATAGCTCTTGGATTCAGCTGTAGTGCAAATGGTTGTCAGGTGCATATTGCATAATTGGAAATACATATTCGGTCTTTCCATACGACAGAGTCTATTCGTGCTAGTCAGGGCGCGTATTTAATGCCTAAACGCAATTTACGTCATATCCGCGTACATTGACACGCGCGATGAATCACACTTGACAACTTCATTAACAACGACCGTGCCTCTGAAACAACGGAGACATTTCATACATAAAGTTAATTAGCAGGCGGAAGTTACGTGACTGAGATTTATTGACGCTTTTGTGTTAGTAAAAGATTATACGAAGTCGCCGTGTTTTACATAGAAGGTACGACTTAACCGTTCTATTGTCGTCTAAACTTTGTGAGAAGGGGTGGGTATTTGGCGTGAGGGTTTGGTTGATTTTTTCTATTTTCCTAGGCGTTTGTAGCCCAAACAATTGTAGGATTGAATTTCAGATAAACATTTTCGCTATTAATATTAAATGCCAGTCAGCATTTCGTGCCACTTTGCCCATTACAAGGAAATTGTCTATGCTAAAGAAGCCCAACTTCAATGAGCCGTTGTGGTTTTGAAATTATTATTGATCTAAGATTCCCGAGGGATGCTGCTGAGAAATGACGGGTACCATAGTTAATGCTCCAAACATTAGCGAAGTTTTATAGCTACCCAATACTACCCAACTCTCTACAATGACCACCTCGTTGAGTGCTGTCCTGTCCAAATTCTGAGGAATGATGTACACAAAGCTTAGGGCCGCAAGACATAAAACCGTTAAGAGGTTGCCTATGGCTTTATGTTTGGATGCTAGGAAGGATAAGGTGTGCGTAGAGGTTGAAAATGGACTGCCATTTCCCGGCGAGTTGCTAGCAACAGCTTTATAAGTAAGTCAATAAGAGCGTAACCAGGGCAGCACTAGGATTGAGGCACATTCGTAATAGCATGTTATGATAAGGTACTCCAAAACGATGACATAACGGGGCTTTTTCATTGGATTTCAGATTTCACTGCACGGTCAATTTGCATTCCCTTATCAATGTCGCATGACAAAGACAAACTAAAGATTAATCAGGCGACCCCCCTTAAATCATGACCACTGATTGAGCCATATTTCAATCCCGCTTTTCACCATCTGTTAATCAAGTTATCGTGAATCTAGGCCATTTTTCAAGCATTCGTTAATGTCACAGCATTTGATTGACCGTAGGTAAGTGCCACTCACTTATCGAATGCCGCGATCAAGCACAAGAAATGCATTTGTATTATATTGTGCATTATTTATGAATATACGCATTTAATTGTGCCAAACAAATATGTTATGGCCTTACTACAGAAGCACACAATTAGGCTACAATATCATAATCAGTATCATGCTGGCGTATTCACAAACTAGCCTTTTACTGTCCATTTATTTGCAAAAAAAAACGTATCCACAGTCGAAATTTACCACCGAAATTCATGATAAATTGTATATAATAAAAAACATTACCTGGTAAATATGGCTCTAAAGAAAAATATCCTTCTCTCGCACAAGTGTTTCGAAATTCTTATAAATATATTGTGTCACTGCTGCAAAAGGCATGCATACTATTCATCCGCAATTTCCACGAACTCCAAAGTTACTCCAATGTCATAGGTTAATTAGATAATTGTTAGACAAAGCAACTTGTTCCAGAGACAAAAGTAAGGTTACGTAAATAATTATACATATTCCAAAGACTGGGTTTCACTAAACGTGTTCATAAATAACATGACTGGAACGAATCTATCTACACTATCATAAATCATAAGGAACATCCATATAAGACCACACTGTTGGCTTATGCGTCGGCTGTTGAATATAATATTTTTCAACCAACCATGTGCACTTGAATGATTTAATGGTCATGTAAACGCCCACCCTAAAAGAACATATAGATGTCAGCCGTATCAAGCAAACAATGTGCCACCGTCGACGACAGCTGCATCCAGCATGCGATGTACCGTTTGTATTTGCACATCATTTTACGCTGGCATTTTGTAATTGGTTATAACTGACTGAAAGGGTACAACGTTTTGATATTGAGGCGTTTATCTCATCTGCATTCGCAGTGACTTCTTAAGGACAATTCTAAGTAGTACCTCAAACCTGGGCTGTTTCATAATTTATTTAACAATGCAATTTTAGTCATATGGCTACAGTGCTTCTGGGTTTCGTTTCATTGTGTATTAGACTTTACGAGTGTTGTACACCAGAATATCGTTCACGTCGCACTTTCACTGCCTCATAGCCCTTGTCACCATTTCTACAAAACGTTAGTAAAAACAGATGGAACATTAACAACGTCAGTTGCAAATCATTATTTAATCCTTTACGCAAAGACAAGTGAAATGTTGACCCAAGACCATTGTAATGAAATATGCAATCGATTGAACACACACACATTCACGCACAGAAAAAACACACACCATAGTATTTGCAGAAGCGACAACGCTGACAAGTACTACGGCAGCCATTGCAAGATCGGGTTCCTGGTAATGGATAATGTCAGGTAAGGCATTTAGCCTAGTACATCCGATATAAAACAGGCGGTTTTGTTTGGTAACATTAATACAAGTGCAACTTATAATGTCAGGGATTCTATCTTTTGTTTTCATCGTATGAATGGGCCATATGATAGTTGAGTCTCAATACATTACAGCGTTCACATCGGAGCGCATGGCTGTTGAACGTAAAGATGTTTCAAAGATGGAAGCCTATAATGGTATTCATGCACGCATTCATTTCATATAACAAACACCTGCATTTGTTCTCAACAGATATTTATACGGACCATCAATTGAAATTTTAATGGATATAGTTTGTTGCCGCATAACCAGCCATTGGTGAATGATATGAGATCGAAGGAATGATTCTGCTTCGTACATTACATACGATTGGGACTATTGGTGTCAGTCAGCAATCGCCACATGCAAAATCATGACGCCGGATGATTTACGATGAGTAGACAAAACCGACTATGATGATAAAAAAATCAGTCGACATAGGCTCACAATATAGCATTTTAGAGTTTGAAGTTATTTTCCCCTGTGCTACATGCTTAATTGAGTAACTTATTCTAATATTGTTAGCGAAGGGATATTGTCAATAACCTGGGTTTAAAATGTTTGCTGCAGTAAGTAAATTTCCAAACCTGATGTTTGAATTACCGTAGAGACCACCTTTTTGCATTATACTTGGCCATAAGTAATATCAATGTTCACGTTCAAATCAAAGTATTTAGACATATTTATATATATGGGTATATATAAATATATATACATATACATGTATATATATATGGATGTAAATATATATGGAATGATAGAAATACCAACAAATATATATACATATATATATGTATATATATATATATATATATATATATATATATATATATATATATATATATATATATATATATATATATATATATATATTAATATATCAATATATATATATATATATATATATATATCTATATATATATATATATATATATATATATATCTATATATATCTATATATATATATATATATATATATATATATATATATATAAAGTGTAAACTATGTTTAGCAGTTGATGATTGTTGGAAATTGATCACGGTACTACACACTGGAGCTATGGAAATGCCTCGTATTAGACGATCTGATGTTGCATTTTATCCATCGTAAACAAGCAGCTTTTTTAACATAAAAGTGCTTTGATCAGACCGCTAGCAGTATATAATTCGATGATAAATCATTATAATTGGCTTGCGCTATCACATATTGCCAGGCACCATATTTGACAACTTCGGTGTGGAGTATTTGCCTCGGTGGACGTTCCCTGGCGTCTTGTTTATGGCCCCTCGTTGGCGCCTTAGATCGTTTGAGCTGAACACCACGGCCGCATGCTTTCTGTTCGTAACACACTACGGTCTATTAATCTATATTGTGTTCTTTTTCATTTTCATTAGTTGATAACAAGCTACGGTGCAAAATTTATAGCATGCTATTGTACATTAAAACATAGAATAGAATCGTATCTAATAACGATATGAAATTGCTACAGATGGATCATAATGATGCTGACAAAGTGTGAGATAATTTGACCATGGTACCCCAGTCATTGACAACATTTCATTTACCACCCCTATTCTTACAGCAATATGCCTATTGATTGGTTTGTCTGGCCTGCAATTACACTTTGGACGATGTTACTTGGGCTACAGTGAGCACGAAGAATGCCATATACATTGACGTTACAGTGAAAATAATGCGTCCCTTGGATGAAAGTATTGAAAGTGTCGGTGAATTGCACGGAGGATGCTATGCTCAAAGCCACAGACCTGTCCGAAAGCTTGTTTATTTAGGTCACAATATTGACAATGTTTATCTTTACAGTTACGCAAAATAAATGCTCTCGAGTGACTACCAGCTAACAATTACGTACAATATCGTCAATATCAAAGACAATACTAAAGACGTTTCACAGGATGCAAAGCTGCTAATTGATAACACTAGCTGCTAATGTGCGTGCAATACTGTTGCTCATATTAACATCATAAAATGCATACATGCATGGAAGCTTAAAATGTGATATCATAATTATTCAATGCAATCATTCATGATACGGATGCTTACAATGTAATTGTTAATTTCTTACACCTTGCCCGCGTTTTCAGCTTCTGCTGTCTATGAAATTATGGATGTAGAGCATATTTGAAAAAAGAAAGAGAATCTTTAGCTTTCCCGTTTCGAAGGCCAGCTAATATAATGTATCAATATCCCTACATAAAATTAATAAACTCTCGTCCAATTTAATAAATGCATCCATAAGAGACACAGAGCAAGTCTGAAAACCATTATGGGTGTGAACGTACAAAGCAAACCATCAGCACGAGCCATTATGCATTTCATTACATATTGGATACTCTCACACGACAAAATGAAGGGGCTATTTCTTAGCTATATGCCAATGTCGCAGCTCGAAACAATACTAAACACAAGAAAATCAAACGAAGGTACGGAATCCCCTTTGGGTCATTAAACGCGCTGAAAGCATTCGAACCTGTTTCCGCAAAAATCATACATGGTAAAGCTGAAAATGCGTTGACAATAAACATACCAAGCTTCGCATATAACGCGCAGGTTACCATGATATCTTCTCCCGCATGGAACGCGTACCTATCGTACTCAGCTAAGCCTGGATAATTGGGTTCGGATTGCTGCACAGTAACTGCAATATTTGCTGCTAGACACTTGGCTTGACCCAGCTTGGATGGTTTGACAATATGATATCGATGGTGAGTTAGCACAACTCGACAAACAGTAAAGTTCAGACATGCCACAACCAAAATCAATATTGACGATTGCGCAAAGCATGCCTATTCGAGGACAAAACAGGGGTCAAGTAAATCGGTCGAATATTGGTTGTTGATCCTTTCATAGCATACCAAAGGTTGCAGCGCAATTTGTTTTCGTTCAATCTGATTTACTATTATCAGGGACGTCCCCTGCGTGGCACAGAACTGTATATTGTGTTTCGTGAATATTAAAATAACCTAAAAAAGACGAAAGGTGTTCAACTGGCATTATGGCTATGTTTGTAAACACGAAAAGCCACCTATTGCAGACAAAGTACAGGTAAACCGTGACCGATCACCTAAAATCTGTTCGATGGGACGGCCTGATTATAATGGGTGTTCGTCATTTAGTGTATTGTATATTGCTTTAAGTATTTACGCCACCAATTACAACAATGCGCTAATAACCGCACACGGGAACGACGTTGTGTGTTATAGATACATGTGCATTCAACGTGTGCATCATAGGAACATATCTCATTCATACGAAAGACACTTTTTACGATAATTGAACCATCCCTTCAGGTGAGCCATTGTGGCTCATGTTTCAATCTCTCGGATCTAGCGAGCCTTTTATCCACTCAGCGTCCCTACTATTACTTTAAATAAACGTTAGTCTTGCTATTACCAACTCAATGCTGTATAATCAAGACGCTTTAACAGTTGACAGGGCATGGTGAGTCATTCTTATTTTCCATGTAAATTTATTTATTTGAATGAGGTAATAGACTGCATTAAGTGAGGTTAATAGGGACAAATGCACTCATCCAGGCCCTGCTAGTAGTATTAAAGAAGAAACATAACTTACCATCAAACAAAACAATCATAATATTCTTTTCTTGAATGGCGATAATCAAATAATATAATACAGCTACAGTTCCCTGGCAGTGATTGAAATTACATCATTAGTGTGCCATTTGTTTTGTTGTTGTTGCAATCTCTTCTTGTCATAAATTCAGTAATATCCTTGTTAATTTTACATTCGGTAAGTAACCCCAGTATCAAATGCAAAGCATAGAGTGCCTATCTAACGAGATTACTTGTGTAATGTGGAAGAAGTTAGCAGATGAAATCAAAACATCTTGACGTGAAGCCTTCAAAATATTTTCGGTACAATAAGCTTGCCCATTACTGATAACTTTTTTCCATTCTTCAAAAGAACTTACGCTTATGAAATCTATTACCATTATAACAACATTCGTTGGTATTTCTTCTTTGATGATAGAAATGGTTTACAAATGCACTGCCAAACGCTTCATGGAATATTGCAACCCGATATGGTTATGTGTTTCTTAGCAACCTCATTTTCAATATGATCGAATGTCGACAGATTATATATCCTTAAAGATTCATTACCATTGTATTTGTCATTAGCGTGACTAAGAACCAATTTAAAGTGCTACCTTTCTCCTGTGGTGGACTTTGTTACATCTATACCAGGGGGTTTATCAAAGCTGTCCTTCTGATTTAAGTTGTGATATCAAAGCTTCTGTAAGCCGTGTGGGGGAAATATGTGCCATTGGTGATACATTTCGCCATCCTTACAAAACTGTATAGAATTGATCATTTAGCTTCAATTCATAGTCGCCAATTATTCGTTATAGCATTGCGTTTGGTCATATAAGATACAGATGAGCAGCCAGATACCTAATAGGAGTCAAAAGCAAGTAGATCATCTTTCATCTGTAAATCTTAAGCTCTTTTTTTGTGAATTCTATTTGATAATGATAATGCCTTCTAAGAATCACGATATGCAGACTAAGTGCGCATAATTTTCTAATACAACACCTTGTGTTTCAAACCTGTAATAATTGGCAATATAAGATAATATAACCTCAGCAATGGATAATGAGAGATTAGTTAATCAGAACAGGTCCACGAAAATATGGTATCGATCGATGTCTGCTTGATAAACGCCATGATGAACAGTTTGAAATCATGCTGCGAGACAGACGGACAATTATAGCGTGGTTGCGTAACATGCTGTAAAGCCTACAGTGCATTATACATGATTCAACACAACCTACCTGGTTTAATGCTTGCTTAGACGTCTGGCGTCACATCGTAATGTATCGATGTAGGTCGCAAAGTTATTATAGCTGTGTTGTGAAAGCTAAGCACCGTCTAACTGACGTGTGCACGTGACGATGGGCCGAAAATACAACAAGAGGTGACTATACTATGAATGGCACTTGATAGTTAAAGCGTTTTTATTTTTCGCGATGGTCAGCCCACTGAATTGTGGTGTTTGTGCACAATGAAAAGTCTAGATGATTGTCCCTGATTCACCACGGCTTCCAGACAAAACAGTCTAACAAAGTAAGTCCATATCATTATGAACAGGTGTGCGGTATCAACATAACTACGTACCATTGATATAAGATGTAACATTAGCTGATTTGTAACCTCATATATTCCTTTTATAGTCTGAATTTAACGAAATGTACACTTGCCAATGTTATTATACCGACAAAACGCACGTTTATGGTAAGTGAATTGGTAGTGGTGATATCCTGAATTGTGCGGTGCATATGGGCATAGACACAACTTTATCATCCCTTAGTTGTAGTTTACATATTGTGCCACGATTAATGGATCTCTTGATTAAAGTTTGCAATATCCATAAAGTAACACAAAGTATTGGCCGTGTCTTTATAGACCAATCTGGTAAACTAGATGTGAAATTATCAATATTGTAGACAATCCTAATAATTTTAGTGCACATTGCCATCTTAATCTCAATATATATCAATAACCCAGCGGTCCAAGATAAAACACGAGCATTAATTTGTATTAATGGTAAGGGTGAACGTGTCCCGCAAGTAAGTTCATCCTTAACGCGTAGTCAAAGGGGTTCATAGTACTTAGTCCGGCCACAAGTGGTCCATGGTGTGTAATGCAATGATCTCTTCGCAAACTATGTCTCTTGAAATGTGAGCAAAGCCATAACTTGCCATAAAACTACTGTCCTGAAACAAAATG
Source organism: Urechis unicinctus (assembly GCA_034190875.2). Classification (NCBI taxonomy): domain Eukaryota; kingdom Metazoa; phylum Annelida; class Polychaeta; order Xenopneusta; family Urechidae; genus Urechis; species Urechis unicinctus. The sequence goes on along the minus strand of CM067350.1, from coordinate 12,867,269 downwards.
CGTATATAGTTTACCCCTTGGAATGCCACGGCAAAACGAAATGATTACTGATAAACTGAGTTAATGCATCGGAATTTGATAAATCTACCGATGTTGTTGTACTACGATCAATCACACACATTGTTCAGCCTTGATCAATATATCTCCTGCTGCTTGGTTTGGGCATTTACGTTAATCGAGTACGGCAGCAATATCTGGCAGCTTTATTCCTTACGCAGACAAGATGGTGTGTTTGTCAAGGATAATTTGTGCATTAGTTGCAGTAAAATATGCAATTGTGAGGCAAAAGCCAGATACATTCCAGAAGATATAGACTTGACTCTAATGACTTCTATTGCATAAATAGCATAAACTCAACTTTATCCTGGTGATAGACAAAAATACAATTATTGTAAAATGATTGTGCGTAAACACGAGACGCACATATTTTATTCAAACTTTAAGGAAGAGACCGCAAGAGAAACGATAAAACAATTGACGGTCTGTATCAATGCCTTCCAAAAATACCAGATGAAAGATGTGTCGACAACGCAACTAATTCTATTCATACAGCGCATTTGTTAAGGAATATGCACGATAGATGTGGGAATTAATTGATTATCTTGCCATCGACTTAAATCATCCTGGCACAGTATATTTTAAAACAAAAATATGTCGGTTGCAATATTCCATTTCCGAATGCTAGTAAACAAGAATCAAACTACCCGCGCGTGGAATACATTAACCTCGTACTGTCTCATGCAAGATGTGGGTATGTGTCGTTGTGCGACAATCACCATAAATTGTCATATATTATTCACCTTGTCCCTCAAAGCTTTCTCGATCGTTCTTTTTCTTTTCCTTTCGTTATGAACATGTATGAGCTGGTTCGTTTGTATGTGTTGCTACTTGTGGCCATGGTAAAAGAGCTTATTTTGCTCCGACATTATTCTGGTGGTAGTTAAAAGGCATGAAAGGCATTTCATCCAATGTATGAGATCATCCAACGTAAACGCATCGTGTTTCCAGATATAAAAATTTAAACTACATAAATACTCCAATGATATCATTTCATTACGTTTTATGTAAATGTTATAATATTTGTTTTAATTGGTTAGAAATCTCAACCAACTGACTTGGAAAGACGGTACAGGTATGCTTATAATGTGAGTAATTAGTCATGTTTTGGTACTTTTTCATTGTGAATACGTTGCTTCTAATCTCTCCAAAATATTAGCCTTTAGCTTTCTGTTCTGTCAATTTAATCACTTTACTCCCTTGTACTCTTACTCCGTCTATATGAAGAAGATCGACCTGTATGCGAGGTGCCAGTCGCCGTTGAATATCGGCCCGAATAGTACAGCCGCCTCAGAGGCATGAGACATAGTGTCATATAAGAAACAGACCGCCCATCTGGCAAATTGCTGGAGTACCGGCATAATTTCGATCAATAATAATCAAATTAAAGTGCTGGTTAAGTTATCCATGTGATAATGCATGAATATTAAACATGTTTGAAGTACATCAGGCAATTTGTTAAAGATGCCTTTGAATTGTAATGGGAAAGCGGCTTGCAGGGGCAATATATGAGGCGCCCTATTTTTGAACGTGAAAGGATACACATTTGTTTTCAAAGCCTTCACATACATATTGATATCAAGACAAGTACTACGATACATGTAATGAATGTTGTAAGCATATCTCAAATGACGTTTGCATTTACTGTTGAATGACGACGGCGTGTGGACAGGAATTGACACCTAAACATTCGACGTTGAAGACGGAATAGATTAATTTTAGATATTTGTACATGGCATTTGAATAAGTGATTAAGCGACAACCAATACCTAACTGCATGTCTTCCATCGTATCCTTATCTTTAACCAAGAAGTTGTTGTTCCTGTGGTTGCAGTTGGCCTCTTTTTAAGGGTCTTTTAGAGCAATACATAGGTTAGAAAGTCGGCTCATTCTCATTGTGTTTAATACTGATTTGGGCTTAGATGAAAATATCTCGTGTTATTTCATGTCATTCCTATACAATCTTAAAACCAGCCTATCAATCTATATTTGATAATATATATATTTAAACCCATTCATTCCGATCTATATTTGATAATATATATATATATATATATAAACCCAATCATTCTGCTGTCTGACTAACAGCATGCAGAACAAGCGGCCCTTGTAACTTGAAACAAGCTTCCGGTGATAAACTGATTTGTGTTGAAGGTTCTAATAAAGACACGAATCCCCGAACAGCATCACTTCTAATTGTTTGCGAATATGTAATAATTAGACATATGTTGTCAAATAAACGAACGTGGTCAGGCGTCTTATTCTAACGACGTACCTCAGTTCAAAAATATAAATCATTTTATTGAAATCAAGCAGTGAAGTGTAATGAGTCTTTGCAACATTTAATAGACGTGAGTGCATTTGTATACCCTGGAAATCTTTCAAAGATTGTGCCTAGGTTTTATTGAGTAATTTTATATGTTGATTCTATTGTGGTACAGACTGAACAAAATGACATGAAAGGAACGGCTTGAGTGCCGTCGACCACACGTGGGTTGTGGCTCGTGGGATAATGAGTGTCTGATACCACGAGGTGAACAATCAAGTTCAAGCTGCGTAAGATTAAGCTTTGAATGAATCCTATTTACATAAAGAATGGTAATTAATACCTGAGTGACATCATTCTACACTTTGAATATTTGTCGATCTTTAATAAGAACCACCCATCAACCATCTCTATGCTATACCGATTATATCTAAAATCATTTCATAACCTAGATTAAATCCTATTCATTTCCGAAACATTCTCTATTAAGCACTCTTATGTCGCTTACGATGTGATCAGAAAGCGCGTTTAACTACGCAGTAAGACTAATAAGTCTAAGTTAGCCATACTGCTTTATGAATAACATTGTACCATTACTGCCCCACAGCAATCCATTCAGCCCTGACTTTTCATCATTATGGAGGGGTCATGACCTACACCTCTCCTGCTGTAAATGTATGACTTCTTCTAAAGGAAGATGTATTGATTTTATATAATGTACGGGTGTGTATGGTTTCGTTTGCCAATTCAAACTATAATTGAGTACGGAGTATTGAGTATCAATATGTGGCTGTGGTTTCGTTTACCCGGTGTTAGTCAATAAATGCTAATGTATTTGATACAGTACAATATGCACTCCGTCAGGTGTAAACATGTGTACGATTTATAATGATAATACATTCAAACCATCTATATATTCATTTATGATGCCCAAATGACACTTTGATTCGGAACCATGGCAAAGATCGTAATAACATAAAATAATGCTGAATGCTTTACTTGAACAAACAAAGGAACATTGACTTAGCCATCGTCTCGCTTCGTGATATTTGTTAAAGCAGACACTGATTGCTCGTGTAGATGTATATGGACACACTAGCATGTTGGTTTGTAATAGCAAAATGGGATACAGATGAAAGGCATGTAGCCACGTATGTGATGAAGTGTGTATCAGCATTAATAATATGATGTAATCACCCCTTTCATAAAAGCCTAGTAAGTGATATTCTCATATTATTACAAGCGAAATAAGCTTCTCATTTGTCTTATATTGCAGTTAAAGCAAAAGATATATTTTAAAAGTGCTTGTGCAAAATAAAAACTATGCAATCCATTCAGCTTCAAAGGAGGCAATTGTAATTCGCTGCGTATTTCTACGATAGAGGTGGCTACAAATGGGTAGGTTGTAATCATAAATCCAATGCAGGGGTCGTCAATTTTATGTTATTACAGTAGCAATACAATCATTGTTGAACTTAAGTAAAATGCATGCAGATCTAGTAGCTTGTTTTAGGGTTACAAATCTTATAATGGTTGCATAGCAAATATCAAAACTGCATTTGCAGATTGATTAAAGCAATTAGTATCTGACACGTGCATGTCCATTTATATTAACTGCCAATTTGATATCATCTAAACACGTGCACGCCACCGCAGTGTTAGTTGTATGATGCTAGTCTAAATATTTACAGTTTACAATGTATCTCAGACAGGTGTAATAAAATGCTGATACATGCTAAATAAAATGGATTTGATGGCGGGCCGATTCGCTTTCCATACTCTGTGTGCGCGCTGGTTTGTTAGTCAATGATAAATAATTTGTACAGTAAGCAATGCAAGAGCAATGATGAGAAAAAATCCGCATTCCAACGTCTCTAATGACTGATTTAGTGATTGCATTACTGCCATCTACATATTTATTAATTCCACCCAAGAGACGTTTTGATAAAACTTTGTTGGTACGTGTAATTGTTACGAAGCTATTACGAAATCACCACTGACGTATATCTGTGAACGCCTGCTAAACAGAATTTGTGCTGCCAAATGATAATGCAGTAGCTCCATTTTGATTCGACCATTGTTAAGTTATATAGTTCCAACGGGCTCCATAGGAAAGTTAATTCGAGCGGCCCTCGAACGAGCAACTTACAATATTCATCAATTGTACCGTCATAGATGAAGAACTCAATTACCTTATTTCTAAGCCATGCAAATAAATGCATGATGCTTTTGATGTCATTCAAGTATGCTGTTTGATTATTTTGCCTGTCACACAATGGAATACATTTGTCTTTTCTGGCGTATTCTTTACAAATTGTGGGCAATATATATAAATTAGGACTTGTGGCAAAGATTTTTATAATGTGTCAAAACCATATTGCTTCCTTGATGTGAACAAAAAAGGTCAGGTGTTTTATGCAGGAGATACATTTGCAGCTCGAATGGCTCCCATGAATTATATGTGTCTTGTGTACTAATTCATTATATATCCGAAAAACAGGTCACTCGGAAAGGCACTTGGTTGGAAGTTTGTGCTGATATTTCCCATGATTTATTGTGTAATGCTTAATTTTTAAGATAGATGCATACCCCATGCGGTGCAAACGATAATCAATTTGTGGGACAGTAGCCGTTGCATCGTACTTAATCTATTATTCGGTTTGGGTTGCAATAATGGTTTGTCGAAGGAAGTTTACAATGTTATATATACAATGATATCCCTACAATGTTTGGTTTGCTTATATTAGTTTAACCTACAAATTATTGACCGATAAACAAATAGTAATCATGAATGTGAATGTAATTTCAGTTTGCATTCATATCAAAGCAGTGATTGCTAAATAGTTTAACACATATATCAGCACGTAATAAACGTTTGTGCAACAGTTGCCTATCAATTACTTTGCGCTCCAAAGAAACCCAGAGCACTTAGATTTATGGCTCAATAAGCCACCTCACCTGTAGAAACATATAACGGTTGCAATATTCAACCATCAATACAGGCTGACAGGAGCTAAACGTCTCGTGCGAGGTATATTTTGATAACCAATTGATCCATGTTTAGAGTGTTTCTGGGTTGTTGTAAATATTTATCTCAATACTTTATTCACTTTGAATCTCAATGTATCGATAGCTAAGACTGGCATTTCAACACGCAAATCAATTCTGAAAAATGGTGTTTTATACTCCGTACACCCAACTATCGAGTTCGTATATTTTCAACATTTATCCTGCGTCTTAAATGGCTGCGGTAATTCATCGTCATCTTGTTCATAAGATTCCAAAACGTTCTGTAGGGTCACGAAAGAACGTGACTTAGCGGGGATTCATTTTCAATGGTGCATCCTGGCGACCGTTTATTTGATTAAAATAAGCCTTCGACTAAGGCTTCTTAGATATCAATAAGTTATCACAGAATACGCTGTTAAATACTACGTGTATAATAATCATTTCAAATGTGCTTATGATAGAAAAGTGCTAGCTTTTAGCTTGATCTACAAAACAATAGTTCTATTATAGTCGTAAAGCTCAATGGCCTGCTACACATCAGCAAATGAAGCATACTGGCACTGCATACCCAAACCCAAAATAACTAACACCACCAAGTTTGCAAAATTCCTTCTGTTACTTTTCACGATGATTGTGCTCAATTTTGAAAATGTATTTCAATTCTCAAACAAACAAAAGCATTACAGGCAGTTATTAATATTGTCAGCTTGTTTTACAACGCATAACGGCCAAAAAAAGGCAAGTAAACCATGATTAAGAGTAACATTGAAGTTGATCACAATTTTATGTGTTTGTGAATGCTCTTACAAATGTAAACGTGCAGTTACCATATACAAAGAAGCTGAAATCTGTCGCATATTGGAACCATGCTCCACTTTTTCTATGAGAGAGAATGGACGTTATTGTTGTTATCTGACAATTGTGACTGTCTAAAATAATCCAGTGTTGACATCAACGGGCGCCATAATTATATCACAATTTGATACATCATATTACAACCATATAACATTCATATTCAATTACATCATAATGAAACTATTGAATAGATACAAGTGTTATGAAGCTGTGATTAAGCTATGATTCTGTCGACATAAGCGATGTTGATGATGAAACATTCAATGTAAGAGCTCGTGTGGCAACCGCTAACGAGGCATGTAGAAAGTCTCGTTCTATGAATCTCTTTATGATGAGTCTATTAACTAGTGCAGCTTCCTGGTCAACAAACCTCGACCTTCTACATGAGTTCTGCTTTATTAAACAAATGATAGCAAACCGCAGGAAATGACCAAATGAGAATTAAGACGATCTTTATATAAATTCGCAATACTTGATTTCTGAGGATATATGAATAGAACCTGCGTGTGTGGTAATGAAATGTTTCTATTTGACTGAACGTAAGTAGAGCTTAAGTGGAGCTTATTCAATGTAAACGTGTGATATAAAATAACTTGTAAAGACTTGATACATTCGGGCTATTAGTGAACACAATAACGCATGATGTAAATAAACTGTTCAATCGATATATTAAACACAAATGTTACCGACAGTTTTCCTACATATCATACCCCTTTTTGATAATGATACTATGATTAGCTTTGTATTTTGTATACAGAACGTCAAACACGACAAACTAACCTTGTTGCGTCTTATATTCTAAAAATGCAGCAATGCTACGTTGGTTTTTTATTGGAGCGTTTAATCTACTAGATGTAGCAAACTGTTGGAAACAGCTACTCCAAGTGCTGCTGCTGCTGCTGCTGCTGCTGCTGCTGCTGCTGCTGCTGCTGCTGCTGCTGCTGCTGCTGCTGCTGCTGCTGCTGCTGCTGCTGCTGCTGCTGCTGCTGCTGCTGCTGCTGCTGACGAACCAATATCCTTACCCAAAGCACGTTGTAAATAAAGAGCTTAAATAGAGTTTATCTAAAGCTGTCGCTGTGTTTCTTGTAAACACTCAACCCTGAAAACGAAATGTTTAGTTTTATTAGTTTGATAAATCAGAAGGACAAGTACAATAAAGCAGTAATCCACTTACCGTGTGGTTCTGACTACAGGATTTCAGCGTACAATAAATAGCCCGGCATTTTAGAGCAAAGCTTGAGCAATATTCAATCGTTGACAGAAAACGTCGTAAGAATGCTAATTGGTTTGATTATACTTATTGCAATGTACATTTACAGACGTTATGGACAGCATTAATGATCGGCGATCTGTGACAGAATGATATCCTGATAATGTCAATGACCAATGAGCTTCTCCTTACTGCATAATTAGCATTCCTGTAAGTTTATAAGACAGCAAAGCCACAGGTTTTGTGATTCGTCGAACAGCTCGCTCTCTCTCTCTCTACTCTCCCCTCTCCTCTCTCTCTCTCTCTCTCTCTCTCTCTCTCTCTCTCTCTCTCTCTCTCTCTCTCTCTCTCTCTCTCTCTCTCATGTAACTTCAATATTTCCAATATACGGTCGAGCGCGAGTGTTGCCATTAGATTAATAATGCATATCATGTATATAATACAATAACATTTGATCACGAAAGCACAAAGTACGTCTTCATATGTCAGAAAATTACGATAATTGATCACCAGATGATCAACTCTGGTATTTTCCTGTTTGCTCCCCCCATACCTTTCTACTAATAATTGGAGAGGCTACTTTGCGTTGTGATCATATATAACTTTTGAAAGCGCATGCTATTACCGGCTTGGTTAATCACGTCAAATTCCAACGAGATAATGCAACAGTTAAAGACGGCAGTAAGTATTTCTCAACAGGGATGGCTAAGTTAACACCGATCGTATCCGTCGAATAGTGTCTGCATCTGTTCCTGATTTCTGGCATAGATATCAGAAACTGGGATTAGGATACAATGTTTCTTGTGAAAGCTGCTACGATTCTGCCGCAATATATACTCAACAACAAACTTGATTTCACAAGATATAGTTCATCTTTGTTCTTGTCCTTCCATGAGATAATGCTTGACTGCCCTGTGACAATAATTAAAAGATCTCTAGCTCCAGCTTCAGATAATGTTCCAGCGACAGTATTGTTAATGCCTTAGTTAGTCGCGTACAAAACAATAAAGCTACTTAAGCTGTATGAATAATGTGTCATATATATGTTTGTGACATCCCTCATGTTATATAGATAGCCAGGAAAGTAATTCTTGTCAATTCCACGGACAAACATGTGTTGTGCATCTCATGTTCATCCCTGTCAATCGTGATTCACACATTGGTAATGTATCTGCGATACACGTGGGTGTCAAACGATTTGCAATATGTCAAATCTCCCCTGATATCACGCAGACGCTCCTGATAAGAAATCACCTCAGCACATTCAGCAGCGTTGTGCTATTTTTCATCACAAAATATGAGCAAATTTAACACGTGGCCAGTCTTATATATCCAAACGTTTGTTATCCATGTATTACCTTATGCATTATAAGAGACTTTGATTTGATTATGTACGATCACATTAGAGCCAGTGCCCCACAATTTCCCTGTAGCACGACACTTCTCTGTTTCATACTAGGTCTCAGCTATATGCTGGTTGATCATTAACGGCGACTAAAACCGCCAACAGGATCACCCACGGTACGTATCATCATCTTCACACATTGTAGTTAATTCACATCTATTCAATCTTGCAGTTAGTGACATGTCTTTCTTGAAAAGAACACTGTTCATCCTCTGACGAGGCGCACGTGTGTAGATGCGGTACATCACACGGCAATATACAACCACCGGCTAATACGGTGAGATGAAAGCAGAGCCATTATTGGGTGGCGGCCGTCATGGAACATCATCCACAGCAGAATGCGGTATATTCCTATGATTACAAAATCCTCGGTAATATGACATGAAAATACATTGCCATGGTAGCAACGACGATCAGTTAATGCAACCTCTGTGTTATTGAGGTCATTACAGAATAAGAGATTTACAGTATAGTGTATAGCGTAGCACCAATGATGCCATTACAGAATCAAAAGGTTTACAGCATGGTAAGTAGCGTAGCACTAATAGATCAAGAAGAAACAAGGGGTTGTTTGCAAACATGTAACCATTCGGTGCACAACCAGCTGCTAGAATAACAGCTATTGTCTATTCAGAGATGATTAATGGGATCTTTTTTTGAATGACCTATTTAACCACAAACCCTTACGAAATGAATGCTGACTTAATATATCGCCTACTTTCCTCACAACACTGCGTACAAACACAGACCATATCGTTATCATAACACCCTCTGCAGGGCAAATGGGGAATAGAAAGCTTGAAACCTTATAGGATGACATTCAGCTGCAGTACTTTGGTAAGAAGTATTAAGTCTGGATGGTATATGTAAATATAAGACATATACATATATATATATATATATATATATATATATATATATATATATATATATATATATAGAGATATATATATATATATATATATATATATATCTCTCTCTCTATATATCTATATAGATAGATATATATATATATATATATATATATATATATATATATATATATATATATATATATATATATATATATATATATATATATATATATATATATATATATATATATATATATATTTATACAAATATATATATATGACTAATAGTGCCGGATATTTGCATCCACAAGTATTTGCGCTGTGATTTTGTAATAATTCTGTAAATTAATTCTTACACAAATTAGCCTTTCTAGCATATATATGTTGCCTGCTTACGCAGGTTGTAGCTTCAATATCTACCTTGGACCGGCACTACCCGCTCAAAACATCGAGGGCTGAGCTACACCTAAGGAGGTTGTTTTAGATGAGGTCACCTGTAAAATTGATATGTCGGCAATTTAGTGAACTGTCATCGTGATGAATAAAAAATGTATATATTGCGTTAGTACTTGGTATATAACATAATCACATTATAGGCTATAAACACAGTCCAGTGTTCGCCCATCATTGTATATGTTTGTCCTACTATAAATAAGGGCGTTTTGGGGACACTTTGCTCCTGGAAGCTACTATTCAATGAAAAATCTCAACATTAAGACTATACGGCTCATCCGACCGCTGGAAGCTACCATTGGACTTTTTAGCCTCTACAGCTATCAATGTATGACACACGGTGAACGTCGGGGACATTTTTCCCACTTGAGATAGAGTGGGAAAAGGAGGGTGGGGCCTGACCCCCACACGGTGAACATCGGGGACATTTTCCCACTTGAGAAAAAGTGGGAAAAGGAGGGTGGGGCCTGACCTCCAACGGGCCCGATTCCGCCACGTTAGTTTGCTGGTTAATTTACATGAGACGCCATTCGTGGCTCTCCACCGCTTTGAATCAAACTGGGGCGTGACACATTGTTGACGTATAGTGTCTGGAATCAGAATTTCACAAACTCGTGACCTGGATCTATCACCCACTGACAAGCTGCTCTTGGTGTTACACCCGTTCCACAGGGGCATCGTTCTTAGTCTCAAAATCTCTCAGCTTGATCTCTAAATCTTTACTCTCAGATAGTCACCTTCCTTCAATTCTTGGGTTCATCCTTCGAGCTAAGTAATACGCTCTTGTGTTCATTTCTATACCTAACACCCTCATTTTATTCAATAGGCCAGGTATATACAGTGCGTAAATGTCCGCGCAATGAAATATCATTCACGCTGGTGTAGAAGTCTTCTTATGCTTCGTCTTTTCCACGTTGGATCAGTGCGTTTTTTTCATCGATAGAAACATGCTGGTATGCTTTTACATATCTAACCTTAATTTCCCCCTTCATTTGGGTATATTCTGTGACCTCAGCTAAGACGAGTTAGTTTAAACTAATGATCCGAGATATAAACATCTTCAAGTGCTGTTGATACAATGTCAGCAATTGTATTCAATTTGCTCTGCGCAAGAGCGCGTATCTGATCTTTTTTTGTTACCCTGATGGTCAGTCGCCGACTGATAAATTTTCCACCGATTCCAAGAAGCCCACAAGCGGCCTTTGGCATTAGGCTCAACGTGGAGCTTATTACGGTTAGGCCAAGTCGATGGGTTCAACAACCATTGCGAGTGAGTAACAGCAGATCGGCATCGACACTGATGTCAACGTGGCCGCGCCTTCCCATGAAGGAAGTTTTGACACGCGTCAGGACAAAGAAGAAACCTCCTGTTATTAATGGAGCCCCCATGGGAAAGATGCACGAGGATTAATTAACCGCTCTTATTACGGACGGAATGCTTAATTATGCTTTGGCTTGTTATATAGTAGGCCAAGGAGCATCAGGAAGACCCCCCCCCCCCCCCCACCAGCGCCATGACTGCGGCTGAGACATAATCAGCGAACCAACCAGCCGATGATCTCTGGTAGGGCAGCTGCTGCCTTACTGGCTAGGACCTTCAGGGCGTTTGGCAAGGAGTTCAGCTGTTTTTTCATCCATCCCTTCACACAGGGCTTGTCAGCTGGTGTCGGGGTTGGTGCCGGGGAACTTGTCCCCCCACCTGTCAGAGCAAGTACCAGGGTTAAGATTGTCATCCCAAACGTGATGAGGATGGAGGCAATTCTAACCCATTGCTCTTGGAACAGCGCACGTACACGATCAGCTTGCGCTGTGTTCTCGTTAAGAAGTCTGTTGATTGTTTCCCTGATGCGGTTGATTTTCGTCCGCAGCCTCGATACGGACACGCCACAGGTCCTGCAGCTCTGCTGTAAGGATTGTCCTCTCAGGTCAGAAGCTTCCCCGCGCGACCCATTAAATCCAAAGATCAATTTGTTTAGACGACATAAACCCCGGCGTGTTCTACAGCCCACGCTCAGACACTGCATCTATCCACATCTCAATTAAGTTACTTGTTTTCTCTTGTAAGCCCGTCTGATCTTCTGTTAACCCAGTAGGCATTTCAGTAATAGCCCATGGTGAACTTGTCGTACTCGATACTGAAGTAAACATAATACCGAGTTGTTCATCAACTTGTACAGGTCTTTCTCGGGGTTGCTGGCGGCTGCCTTTCGGAGATTCCTGTTTATTCCCCCACTCCCCCAAGGAGATTATTTGGGTAGTGTGTCAACCATTCCCTTTGCACCGCTAAGTGGTAAGAGGGTACTCGTTGTCCACATCGTGTAGCTCCTCTTGGTATTCCATATCCACCTCAGGTATATAACCTGTCTCTGAAACAACGGGATATGTGTTGTTTGGGGATTCGTGTCTTTTTTAGAGCCTTCAACACAAATCAGTTTATCACTGGAAGCTTGTTCCAAGTAAATAAGTCTGCTTGCACTGCATGCTACTAATCAGCAGCAGAATAATTGGGTTTATATATATATATATATATTATATATATATATATATATATATATATATATATATATATATATATATATATATATATATATATATATATATATATATATATATATATATATATATATATATATATATATATATATATATATATATATATATATATATATATATATATATATATATATATATGGTCATACTAGCTTCATTACAAGACGAATGCGAGACTGCTTTCTGTGTTTTCTCAAAGAGCAACACTACGTTGCATTGGTCATCATGTACATTGATGGTGTGGTATTACGGGTGCAATTTGTAAGTTACCGTTACAAGTCAAGCTACATAGCCTTTGACATCAACAATATTGTGGCAACAACCATGTATGAAGTTAATATCAACGTGACATATAGATATTTTTGTACATGATCACTTAAGACAGAAGTGTGAGGACCACTGCAATCCCCTCTATTTACTAATTATACATGTATTGGAGCAAAATATCCACACTTTGATTTCTATTTTTCCCAGCACGTATAACATCATGCAAAAAAAATGTGGCGCATTTTGTATATTTAAGGAAACGTTTGTTGTTGATGGCATATTGCAAGGTGATTCAGTGAATTATGTTAAACAATGTACATACCCCCACATTTTAGTATTCGGTGCGATTAAGTATTTTCCACCACGCTTGCCTCTTTTTAGCGGATAATTGGCTTTTACTGGAATCAACTGACTTTGTTACTGACGGACAGTCTGGTGCAAGGTAATTTCTGAAATAATTAACTCAAAGCCACCTCGGACAATGAGATGGAGGTGTGGCGAGCAAATTGTGTTTACAAAGTCCAACACCGAATTGAAAGTGCAAATTGATACAACCGATGACCAAGTACATTCGAAATCGGTGGTCTCTCCAGTAACTCAAAAACCAGTCTATTAAATTTACATACCACAACAAACACACCAGACAAACGATATTGAATATGCCCATTCACACACAAAATCGGAATAAACTCCTCAATTTAGCATGAAGAATAGGGAAACAAATCACTTAATTAATATAACAACAGGAGTATGTAGCACAATTATCCTTGAATATAGAAGTTAGTTGAGGTGTTTGTGCTTTACAATGGGATAAGAATAGAAACCAGGATAATCAGTTTGTTTGCTTCAGTCTAAATATTAGCAACATACCAAAATAGCTGTCGAGAACTATTCTTCATTTAACGGTGGTCCCTGCATTTCTATTGGGAAATACAATGGAATCACTCAAAGCAACTGGACTGGAAGCAGCATTATTTTTCGATATCACATAATTCAACAATGGCTTGTTGTACGGCAACAAATTATAGCCATTAAAAGTTTTTATGATTAAAGTTGCGTATATGATATGCATTATCAAATGCCTGTTGAGAATAAATGCTTGTTTTTGCAATTTGAAATGACTGCGTGTATGATAACCATTATAATGTTCCATCTTGGAAATATCATTACGTTCAACAGCCAAGCGCTCTTATGTGAATGCTATGATGTATTCAGACTCTACTGCTATATATATATATATATATATATATATATATATATATATATATATATATATATATATATATATATATATATATATATATATATATATAGATATATATATATATATATATATATATATATATAGATATATATATATATATATATATATATATATATATATATATATATATATATATCTAGATATATATATATATATATATATATATATATATATATATATATATATATATATATATATATATATATATAATATATATATATATATATCTATATAAATATATTTACCCTATATATATATATATGTATACATCTATATATATATATAATGTTCCTCTATAAATAATACTAAACAAAACCACCTGTTTGTATCGGATGTGCTAGACTAAATGCCTTATCGGACAAAACCCATTACCAGGAACCCGATCTTGCAATGGCTGCCGTAGTACTATCGGTGTGTAGATATGTGTATCTAATTTCCGGTCTGGACACTTAGCTTAATTCACCACTGAGACCTTTATTAAAACACATGACGTAGCCGATGTAATTAGCAGTACAGCGGCGTATCGGAGATGCGGTGCGTGTGTTCAAAAAAGAAATCACCATAAATAACATTGTTGATGGTCTCGTGAATGCACCACATTCAGCTTACCAGCAAGTTAATTGCAATAATGAATAATGGCGCATATAACACAATGTTCATAATATTTACAGACTATCTATCTACACAGCTAAGAATGAATGTTCCTTAACTAAGAAACATGTAATTCAACTCTACAGATGTCTACGCGGACCCTTCGAGGATAGCAAAATAAATACGAGTAAGCATAGATAAACAAAGTAAGATTAGTTCGGTAGACAGGCAGTTAATGACGAAGTAAAGTTTTATTGAAACGTGACAGTTCTATTCGTTCGATGTTATGCGATAAATCAGGGACAAATCGGTTGTTCTATAATCTAGTCTGAAGAGATTAATCAGCGTAAGGAGTTTTGCATTACAGTTTTGTGACATTTCACTTGACTTTGCGTTAAGCATTGAATAATGATTTGCATCTGACGTGGTTAATGTTCCATCTGTTTTATCATAGATTTTGTAGATATGATGACTAGGATTATGCTGCAGAGATTGTGCGACTTATCCAGAACAATTCTATAGGCTGAGTGGACCTCAATAGACCATCTGGTAATTAATTAAATGTGCTACATAGTGGAATACATTGCTGCTTTCTTTAGCTCAGACACAGGTTTAAAGCAAATAATCATTGGTAATTGTTTGCAAATGAACTAGTTGGAATCAGGAGATATTTGTCAGGTTGTATTTGTTGTTCTATTTTCGCTGTGTGGCAACTTGTTTAGATGAGGCAGCAGAAGTAGAAACCATTATCTTTCGCTGTCTTGTCCTAGCGGAATAGTGCTACATTAATCACAGTTGCCTCTTATAGTTCAAAATACTATTCGGAATCATTTGTGTGTTATCAACATTTTGAATGGCATTGCTTCAACTAAATACATCATATTGTGCTAGTAAGATCTATCGTAGTACTGATCAAACATGAAACATGACTTAACCGTACTGAGTATATGATGAGATGATAACAATTATAGGATACTTATCAGCAACCGATCGCATATTTTACTCCCCAGTAAGTGATCCTAACGATGGCTAAAAGAGCACTTTACTTATCAGACAATCACCCTCAAACATAGACAAACACGACTTGTTTTTTTGTTTGCTGGGGATTTGTGTAAGGGATGATCATGACTGCCAGGCGTCTATTTCATCGCAAGCCTTTCTTAATTGAAGCTTGCAGGTTAATTAATGTCAACCCTTATATATTTATCTGTTTAATTGTGACTCAATATTCACTATTGAAAAGGTATTAATCATACTTTATACCAGAGAAAGAGCTATATAGACAGACGAGACGAGTCCAGCGAGTGCGTAGAAATGCGAACAGATGGAGGCAACTCTTTCTTTTGAAAAGTATCTTACCTATAGTCTCGTACGCTAAAGCGACGCAACAAAAATATTCTTATAGCAATCTGATAACACTAAGAGCGGTACATTAAGACGATAACCACATTACATCAGGACCAACCAATATTCAGGTAAAATACCTCTTGCATCCGGTTTTCTTACCATTTAGCTCAGGATGTAAAGAGAATTCGACACAATACTCAGCGTTGACATGATTATAAACTTGTTGTTATCAGCACAATAAATAAGCTGCATACGCAACTTCTATAAATGACCTATTTTCTGTTAGATGACCATTGAATGAGTCTGTGTCTAGACGAGTTCTTGTGGGTAAGAGATCAGGGCTCATAATAAGTCTACATATTGTTTCCACCGTCGCAACTGCCACGTCAGATCAGCATGATGCATTATGTTCAACAAGAGGCGGATATTTCAGTATCAAGCTCATCCATTTAGGATATATCATTTGGTAAATCGTTGAGTTGGTACTGACAACGCGGACACATTTACACATAGTTACACATGGTGAAGGAGCTATAGGTAAAATGCGTATAAACGCAAAGCAAACGCGCTCCTACCGCAGTTGCCTGCTGCTGGGTCTATTACAGTAGAGACCCAGTAATTAAAGTTCAGACGTTATTTATTTGCCTCAGCATCGTGCTTTACATCTGGAGCGGGCTGATTAAGACGTATGGAATTAATTAGAACCAAGAGCCCATGTCGTTAATTGTGATTAGTTGCTAGTGTATTGTTAGTGCAAGTTTCATTTTTGGATATAACATCCAACTACCATGAAATGAAGAACTTAATAATTGATTGATGCTTATATTGCAATAGTGTTATACGAGTCAAATAAGAAATATTGCTATTTAGTAGGCCGCACGTGCAACTAGCGGGAAGGCAATGTGTTGAGCTTCTGTGTAGGAGACTATAAATGTCAGAGGAAGCGAAATTCTCGTTGGAGCAATAACATGACAGTAGTTATGTTCTATAGTGAGGGTTGCAAAAACGATGGACGTTATCATAAGGATTCCATCCAATGGCAAATGGGCGCGGTAAATTGATCACGTATTTCAAGCACATTATTCAGACTAGTCCGATATTTGATTTAGCTTAACAATGAAAACCGTTAATAACTTTGGCTATATATCGCTACCTTATTTGACACAGTTAATTATATTGCGAAATCCTTCGATAAAAAAACCATCCAACTGATTTACTTAATGTTTCCTTATTGGTATTGTATATTGATAGCGACCCAATAGCGAGGAAATTCTAAGGAATGTTTGTCATTAAACCAGTGAATAAAAGCAAAAACGCATTTATAATACCTGCTGAATAACTAATGCTGTCAGGAGATAACGAAAAACTTTATTGTGATTCACAATAAAAAAGGCGTGCTTTCTTTTCTTCAGATCGAAACACAGCGGAATCTCCGAACGTAAAGATTTGCCCCTTTATGAACTTTGATGCGCTAAACAAATCGTATGGCAATTACTCTCCTGGCGTAGCCGCTCTAACGGGTAATGCCTCTGAATGCTTGCTGCGATGGATTCTGTGGAAAGAAACGGCTCATTAGGTAGCATGCAACTAGATTTTTCTTTATCATTTCCGGCCTTAATTGTTGTTGAACACGCCATTAACACAAGCAAGCTATAACTAATACCGTGTAGCCTATGGAATATAGGGCGCAGTTGCGAATAGAATGTCGAATAAAAGAATATCATCATTCAAAAGAGGCGAGAGAAGAAGTTAGCAGATAAAGGTAGCACCCTATTATCTGTTAATTTAGTAGCATTACACAGAACAGATATTTTACAGAGCTTTGCTACAGACAGATATGAATAGACATGTTTTAGCGTGGATGTTTACTGCGTTTATTGCTATTTTCATCAATACATGTGCTCAACGAGCCCATGGAATATTCATTCGGCTTGTACGATAAAATAAACACACATAAAATATAAAAAACACGACTTTGCTGCTTGCCATTAAATTCCACATGGCCCCATTCATGACACCAACCTTCTGCAGAAAACCTTATGTAGGCTTTGACGACGCCATTCGGTTTTCCGTTTACGCTTTCATTTGTTTCATCAATTATCATGGATTCAGCCTGAATTATATTCACACTTCGCATAAACTATGTAACAAGGAATCAATAACGACAACTACACAATTTCAATGGCGGTTAACATTAATATATTATAATCAGTTCGTAGAAGCTTGCACAGAATAGGATTGTCAAAATCAATCCATTCGAGGACAGCAGAACGGACGTTATTGTTGATTGGTGGGGTCAACAGTCAGATTTCCGGGGTCAACAACAAGAATTGTGGAGTCAACAGCCAGTAAGTGTGTCGAATTTCAGAGAGTAATTGGAAATTCACACTTTTTGAGTAAGATTAGAAGTTTGAAGCTTGGGGCCATAATATGATCCTGCATCAATGATCCAGAGAGAATATCGTCAATTGACAGACTTTGCTAACTGTCTATAGCAGAGGTGATACTGGGATGAAAAGTCTGCACTACGTGGTAGAATGTACAATCCTACAACCTTCTAGCCATCTTCGGTTTTTGTCCCCGATTGGCATGCAATATTGTATCATCTTGGAATAGATTGGAATGAGGTATCACGTTAGTTCGTTTTGGAGATAAATGAGCACATCGACTTGTTTGGTTAATACATAATACTCGTATACTAATGTTGAACATGCTATTCATTATTCTGGAAGTTGGGCCAAGCAAGAAACTAGTTCAATTTACCTTTATATCTACATATCCTCGACGACTTATCTGTTCGGTAAGGATTGCTTAGTCTTTATCTCAAGCCTCAAAGGGTATTTGATAGCGCTGTTGCGTGTTAAATGAACATAATATGCTGAACTCGATGACTTTTGCTGCGTTTGTTTCTCTTTGAAGTCCCTGCCGTAGCCTTGAATGCATACGATATGAAACAATAAAGGGCATAGATTTGTAATCGGATACCATAAAATGGTCATATCTAACGAAAATCTTAAATTATGAAATAGCTGTCTGATAAAAATTGGCCTGATTTGTTAAAGGCGCAAAATAGGAGTGCAAACTTGACACAACTAAAGATCTGGTAAACTTGTATATAAATAAACTATATATATATAAATAAACTATATATATAGATAAACTATATATATCTAGATTAACTATATATATATACATATATATATATATATATATATATATAAATATATATATATATATATATATATATATATATATATATATATATACGTATGAGTTTTTGTGTGTGTTTGTGTGTCTGTAAGTATCTGCATTTGCGTATGTGTGTACCTTGCTTTACGAGGTCACTTGCGATGATACTTGAATTTAAATGCATGTAGTATACAGTACGTCATTATATTTTTCACATACCTTTGTGCTTCAGACTTATCGGGGTTTTTATGTCTTCAAACGATAATCTGTGAATGGTCAAGGAAATGTATAATCATTCACCTCAACGTCTTCTGCAACTTTATAAACTAAACATTCGCGCGCGAGAGAGAGAGAGAGAGAGACAAGAAAATGAAAATGTCACAATGATCTATATCGCCCCCTGAAGGCATTTCATGCAACAGTTAGCTTGGAGCAATGAAGGAAAAGTAAATCGATAAAGGATCACATTTGCCATTCAATTTAATCAGCCCAAGGTTGAAGTGCTACTACTTAGAATTGGGTTGTGCCACTAGAATAAATGCTATTATCCTTAATAAGTCACTGCTATTGCAAATGAGATGACCGCCTCTAGTTTCAAAACCTTGTCCCCATCACAGTTAGTAAAAACCGATAACTAAATGCCAGCGTAAAAAGATGTGCCAATAGAAACGGTACATTGCATGAGCTGCTGTTTTGCCTTTAAAGTGCCTATCGCACGGTTATAGGTACTTCGCTGAAATCAATTCATAATATGATCAATAAACTCAAACCGGTCCAATAACTGTCGCATCTGATCAGTTAAGGCCAAAATTTTGTAAGATGTCAGTTCAAACTAGCGCGCCCGACAATACGCTGCGGCAGCCATTATCTAGGTCAGACTCAAAATGTGACGTCAGTAAAGTAAGCCCGTTCTCAGAGACGCAGGGAGTTCCCCGTTGTCCTAGGCGCAGCAGTGACATCGCCTGTGTCTTTTTTCTCTTCATCGGAGATGTCTGAATCGCTCAATTCTGGTTAGCAATTTGCTCTGCCGAAGCAAGTTGGTCTGCTAATGATCTGTACCATCACATGTAACTTCGTCGCTCTCCTGACGTAATGAAATAGCGAAATTACCAGCAGCCCTTTTGCGCTAATCGTAGCGCAGATAGCACGATTAATTATTCATGAGCTCGTCGTCTCGATACGCCGGACTCATCTTTAAAGTAGAATTTCGATTCGAAAGCGCGCACTTTGACGACTGATACAGAGACGAAATAGGTACTTCTGGGTTATATTTCAGTAATCTGGCGAAAAAATGACATGATTTGTCGTGCGATAGGCACTTTAAATCCTATCATCAGGAGATTCCTAAGTTCATATAGCTTGCTATTCGGGAAAGTGTAGTTGTCATGGAAGAAGTAAAGTATAATCTTTGATTTAGTGCTTACAATAATTGGGTTCATTTTAAAATTTTAAAATGGCACTACTATCATAATTATTATAAAAGTGTTATTTGTATACACAAAACGAAATATGCACATATACAATATGACTTAAGGCATTGAACTTATACAATCACAAGAACTGACTGAAGATAACAACAATATGATCTTTTATATTCATTGCCGCTTTTGTAGTCCTTACGCTGTAATGCAATGATCCAAAGATATAGCATACAGCGGTTTGACGTCACTTTGAGCATAAGGGTGTTATTGCGTAGATAACGAGCAATGATGATCTGCCTTGGATGTGTATAGCACACGGGTGCCCAGAGCGTCATCATTATCGTTTAATTGTGTTTGAATGTGCGATCTAACAGGATGCAGATAGATAAATCATCAGAAATGTTACATTAATGACATTATGGCATTTAGCGACTAAGGCAATCGAAAATATACCATGTATGTGTTGTATACAGAGTACATTGCAATATAAATCACCAGAAAAGGTGTAACTGTATATGCTTTGTTCCACTTATCGCTTCCTTTAAACTTTGGTACAAGCTCCCTGTGGAATAAATTGGAAATTCACATTTTGAATGAAAAATATGAGCAGCTCACTGGGGCGTATTATCCGCTACAGCCACGTGCATGATAAGTCATACCATATGAATGAGAGCAGATTGTTGCAGCTTGTGAACTGATACTTTAGCATCTGCGCCCAACGACTACAGAAATGCGAGTCGTCCTTCAGAAATGCTTAGAATTGTTGATAACTGTACTTTAGAATATACAATATTCATCGGACAAAAACCTTACCCTTAGCCTTGACAACGGTATAAGTCTAAGGTTTCTATTTAATCGTTGTGTCAGTTTAATTGCTGTATACGGGTTTTAAGTGAAAATACTTCTACCACTGAACGCTAACGTCCCTCGTGACATGACACTCTATGCCCTCATTATCATCATGATGGGTATGACGTATGAAGAATGGCGTCATCTTTGTTATATTTGTGTTCCATCGTGACTTGACGATTGGGATAGCCTTAGAGAAATGACATCATGTTTATATAAAATCTGTATGTGTCATCCTTAATTACTTCAACATTACTATAAACAATGAATAGTTACACAAAGACGTTATTGCGCACGTCATGTTGATTAGCATATGTTGCGTAAGGGATTGCTGCACGTTGTGTTTATTTGCTTATGTAGCACAGTGTCTATTAATCTGCACAAATTAACTATACGTGACCAGGCTAATATCTGCACCAGATCAAGCCTGGAGAGATATTCTTACGCGATTGCTGTTGTTGTTTAATGACACTATTTGTTGAGCGTCTACATTTGCATGCGTCAATATACACTCCTGTGTGTCACAGCACTGACTGCAAAAGAGAATGATAAACAGAACAAGCAAAATAGCGCATGTATGCTGGATGCAGCTATCGTCGACGGTGGCACATTGTTTGCTGACATCTGCACAAGTTCTTTGAGGGTGGGCGTTTACATGACCACTTAATCGATCAAGTGTGCATGGTTGGTTGGAAAATATTATATTCAACAGCTGCCGTTAGCATTAGCAAACCGTATTGCATTATATGGATGTTCCTTATGATTTATGGTAGTGTCGATAGATTCGTTCCAGTCGTGTTATTTATGAACCCGTTTTAGTGACACCCTTGGGAATATGTGCAATTATTAAGGTTGATGCGAGTTTTTGCAAATAAATGAATGGTAAAAGGTTAGATTCTGAATTCTTCATCATGAAGCCGGTTATGATATTCTAGTCATATTAAGTAACGCATATTATATTTGTTTCGCACAATGGAATTCGATAAACTAATGCTGAGTAGCACTTGCCTGCGATCAATCAAGTGCTATGACATTAACGAATGCTTGAAACATGGCCAAAATTCACGCTGCCCGGATTAGCAGACGGTGAATAGCGGGATTGAAACATGACTTAATCAGTGGTCATGATCAAAGGGTCGTCTGATTAAACTTTTGTCTTTGTCATGCGACATTGATGAAAATTCCCCATGATAGCTGTCGTGAAAAGTGCCAAAAACTGCATGTCGTTTTCTCAAGACAACCAATGGCTAATTGGACAGGCTGTGATCTATTACTTTCATAAGAAATTATAAGTCACAATATGCGACATTTCCATTTCATCATCTCAATGTTGGGTTATACAATATGCAGATGTAATAATGAAGACCGATCAACAGCATTTCTGCTCAATATGTTGTTAAGTTTAAAGTAAGGTGTAGTAGGCATTGTCAGTTATCTAGAGAAAATGTATTCGCTAGATTCGATTGACACTACTCAATTGATAATTAAATAATGATTGATATATTTAAGAAGAATATCAACAGTAACATCCTTTAAGGTATTTAATGTTTTCCTGATCATAATGAGCTTAACTGTTGTAAAGTTCGTATTTCTCAGGAATGTTTATGCTATTATTTCACATTAATTATTGCCATCAATGAGTTAGCTGAGTTGAAGTGTTCCTGCCAAAAGTATACAATAAGAGATTATCTAAATATAGAAGTCTTTAAAAACCATTCGCTCATTATCCGCAAAATGGTTTATGGTATCTTTTTGTACGCAATCGCTGCCAATTGGTCACACAGTTGCGCTCAACATATCTTCAACGTTTAAACTCCCTCCTTTGGGTAAATATGTGATGCCAAAGCATTGATGATTACACAAATGAATTGGTTTTGATTCCCTATGGCCATTGGGCAACTCACCAAATGCATGGTAAATAATGCACAAATATGGCAATAATGCTAATTCCGTTGCATTTTAAGACATAAGAAAGATCTATGTCACATTCAAAGTGTGGTGACCATGGTTTATTTGCATATTAATGAAAGGGCCTAACAAGTGAATTAAAGTTTAATAGAAACTCATTTAGAGCGACCAGTGAACGTCTGTCTGATCACCCGGGAACTCTGTTAGCAATAACTTTTGCTGCACTGTATTATTTGTTGGATTTGATTGACTGGTTTGTATGACTTTAATCAAGATTTTATCAATGCTACTCTGGCTTAGGGTTGTCACTCATATCGACGGTAACATATCATGCTCGGAGCTACTCTATCTTAGAATTGTGTTGATATAGGAAGGCAGCACACACAAGGCAAAAGCCTTGTTTCGTTTCTCTTGATGGAAATCGTTAGTTAGGTTTTGAGTATATTCACCAATGGTTAACTTTCTAAGATTTGTTTCTAGAATATATAGCAATTACTTGGCTGTATTGATGGTTGATTTATATTTAACCCTACCTTCAGGCCTCGCAAGAATGATGTTTAGCCGCTGCTCTTTATGGTTGGAGAAAATAGTTTTCAGGTACAACAAAAAAGCTCAAAATGGTCTATTAATTGGCAAAGGCCGTGACTATTTTTTTATGTTTGGCAATCACGAAACGCTGGCCTTCACATCTATAGAAAAGAGGAGAGATAATCTTATTATTTGAATTGAAAAAGCAGGAATGAAAGAGAGGAACACATAACGATCGCTGACTGGCAGTGATATTAAAAACGGATATATTAATGAGAAATTTAATCCTCAAATTTTTTGGGGTGATCGCTGCTGAGTGATATTCATTTGATACAAAAGCCATGATGATTGCCTCAGCGTGGACTGAAAAAAAAAACATCGAGGAAAATAGAGAAAGCCACCCCTTCATCCCAAAAACCCATTCCCTCTCACAAAATTTACACGGCAAAGGATCGGTTAAGTCGTATCTTATTGTTGCTCATTATTGTCTTAAATTTTCCCTATGAAACTCGGTGATGTCCATAAATCTCAGTCCTGCAACTTCTGCCTGCTAATTAACTTTATGTATGGGATGATTCAGTGAAACCGTCGTTAATGAAGTCGTTAATGAAGTTGTCAAGCGTGATTCATCGCGCGTTTCATTTTCCATGGCCATGGAGTAGACTGCGCATGCGTCATTTAAAACTTGCTATGACGCACGAATAGACTCACGCACGGAAAAACCAAATATGTGTTTCAAATTATGTCATGTACACCTGACAACAATTTGCACTACAATTGAATCCAAGAGTTCTTATTTACATTTATCCCTAATGACATACCTTTTCACAAAAGTCTTATCGATAATCTCACATACACAAATCAGAGCAGACTGTTGTAACCTTGGACAAATTGAGACGCAGTTTTTTTATTGAGAAGTTGCAAAGTAGGGAAATCGTCTGAAATGGTCAATAATATATAACACGATATAAAGGCGGGATTAATGACCTTATAAATAAAATATGAGGAAACCTTTAATTAAAAATATAACTTACATGCTACACATTCGGTATCATTCAAGAAGCAAATCCAGATGGCACTTAATGAGTCATTCATCGTGGTTTCGTCAATAACAGAGGGCAATAGGAAGTGACGCAATATCGATCAGTAGCACATTGACTGTCTGGCAGACGATTACAAGATGTTGCAATTGTACTTCAGAAATCACGTTTTGCAGCAAACTGGACCTGTCGTACAGTGAATAATATATCACTTAATTACCTTGCGCCATACACATTACATTAAGGAAGACATATTTGCATACTGTTTGGTTGGCATTAATTGTTCGGACGCGCCATAAATTCATAACATGTATCATGTTTGTTTCCTGGTTAAGAATGATATACAAACTTAGTGCTGTAAAGATGAGAACGTTTGTTGTATGGTTCTTCGAATATTCATCCACGGATAAAACGCGATTGTTCGCATTTGAGTAAAGTTAAAGGAAGACTTCCGGTGATGAACTGAAATTACGGTAGCGACTTCACAACCACATGGCTTGTACGGACCAGGCATCCGACGCTATTGGAAGAATCAACACCGATGTATTGATCGTGGTGTTTTACGTGGGTAATACCCTTAAGCTAAGAACACAAGTTATATGATGTTTGCAATGGTTAGAAGTTGGACATGGATCGGGTCAATACAAAAACCCAGCTTAATCCAAAGCCCATTCGCCTAATTAGTATTTCTGTTGATCTCAATGTGACAGGTTTTGATTAATCAACACTTGTAAACACATGGGACCGACCATTAGTCTTTATTTATGAACTCTCAATGCCCAGCCAGTCCTTTAATATCAAGTACAAGGTGTTTGTGCGCCGCAAACTAATTACGGTCCATCACATAATATTTAAAACCAACCTACAGATGGACCGTCTGTAGGTTGAGATTCATCAAGAAGGCTAGATAGTGTTGAGTACTTTGGTTAGAGCCACATATATGCATTAGCCTTATAAAGAAAAATGCCAATTAATCATGCACCTCAATAATGCTGAAGATACAAGTATGTAGGTAAAACCTATTCCCAGTGAAATTTTTATTACAAGATTGGACGCATGAAACGCGCACATGAAGTTTCTGTTTGAATATTAAGACTCTAGAAGAACTAGAAAGCACGAAATTTATGAACTGTTGAAACATTGTTAATGGGACGCACCTGTCATTTCCGAATGCGTTCGCAGGGATTCCTTAGGGATCCAAACACACCCAGTAAAAGATAACGGAGTATCCAATTTACAAGTATGGCTTCTTGGTTCGGAATAAAATGCTTCTTGATTCTTCAGAAAACCCCCTTATATAAGTGAACTGTTACTGAATATAAAATTTAGAGTATCCATGAAAGCAGTGCAATGAGATCATATGATGCAGAGGCTTTGTTAGTGTATACCGTTTATGCCCTGACGAATGTTAGCTCTGTCATGTAGTTGATGAATTCGGCCCACTGGGCAGCAGTTGGACACAATACATCACCATTACTGCCACAGTAATGAGGTTTTACACACATTTCTGAAAGAGAAGCAACATCCGGAAATCTAACAGAGAAGTTAGCCTTGAACCGTTGTAAAATAAGATGCCAACTAAAAAGATATACACCAGCAATTGTTCTTTATTTTCGACTGTAATGACTTCATAGCGCATGACTTCCTCATCATTTATAGTAAGCGTAATCCAAAATTGACGCTGCGCAGCATCAAAGGAATCTATCGTTGTAATCATTCCAATTATGTACACATTACAGTATTCGATTAATATGTTTAAAAAAAAATGTACCGATATTACGCCTCGCAGAAAGTATTCGTCGTGAATAAACAAAACAATCTACAAAATATTGTTAATAGACCAGAAATTGCTGGTTGTGTTCGTCAGTTTGAGGAGTACTTCGACGCCTACATCGTGGTTTACAACCTGAATGAGGACCATTGAGTTCTTTAGAAGGTAATTGTTGGTCTATAGATAACTGGATCATGATTGATGCCATCTTTGTCGAGGTCATAATTCCATGAAGCCGTTGAAAAGAAAGCACCTTATCTTACATGAGTCATCCGGGACTGGAAAACAATGGGAATAATGCACATAAAACTCAATACACCGGAAGTTCAAGGTGATGGTTGGCGATAACCAGGATTCAACAGCTACCTGAAATATCTTGTGTCTGACATATGTACAATGTTCAAAGAAAACAATCTAATGACGATAAAGGGGGGTTGTATCTTATCAAATCTATCATCCTCAGCCATCAACGCCTTCATAGCAAGTTTGACTATGAGGTACGTATAAATTCATAATTGACAATGCAAGTGTTTATACGTTCCTTGACAATTCAATTAAAACTCGTTGATTTTCGAGTGACTCCTTGATAATTTTATGATATATCGTATATGCGATATTATAAATCAAAAAAGCCGAACAATCATGATATAAGAGTAAAAGTGACGGCCAGTATCGAGATATGGCAGCCTGTGCATCTAGATGTAATTATGCATTATGGAACTGAAAAAATTAACCAATAGACATCGGTCGGTCACACAAAATCACTGCTCTGCAATATTTGCGTTCAATAGTCTTTAAACTTGAATATTATACTATGTCAACATATAACATAGCTACATTAAGTGGTTAGTTTATGCGTATGTCTATGGAACATTCTACGGTACGGTATCATTTTGATTGGCAGGCCATGAAATCTGAGATTATCGGCAATAACGCACAAAACTGAAAAAAGAGTGTAAGGTCTCTTTGTCTATAATTGATGCTTGATCCATTCTAATGTGCAGTGTTTCTATATTTAGCTTACTGTATAATACCACCTCACCTTTCTAAGCCAGAAAGACGTGTAATGTGATCTTGCATTAAACGATTAATAATGCTTTTGATCATTTCACACAATGTCGCATGCTTTTCATCTCACTGTTTTTGTTACTTTACTAATTAGTGGTGGATACATGTTACAATTTTCCTTTCTACAAAATAAGAACTTTATAACGCCTGTTTGTATAATACACGATGCTAATTGTCAAGTTGATTGTCAAGTTGATTGCAGGGCGTGGACACCTTTAAGCCAGTTGACCGGAAACCCAATATAAGGGCCACACGCGAGTCAGTCAGCAAGATTTATCTAACCAGGAGAGGGGATTTTCTAGTCAAGAGTCGAGATTCAGGCCGAGATCCCAGTGAAGCAACTCTGCTCCTGGACTCTGGTTATTTCTCTGGCTAGTCCCCACTCAAGCAACAAGACAAAAAATGTATTTTTTCTTCATAATAAAATGCTGTATATCGTCCATCCAACAAGAAATTCCCCAAACAAGCAGCGAGTAACAGGACAACAACGAAAGAGAAAATTATAGTATGAGAAGCGGTGTAGAATCAGGGTACACTGACAGCTTCTACTGTTGTCAGTACATAATTTCCGATCACAATCGCTTAAACGCCCCGTCGATAGAGGAGAAAGCTGACAATTGTTTCACACGTCGAGAAGAGACACGAGGTCGCAACCTAGGACCGCAATCATGGGCAATGGCAGCATAATCGGCCTCTTCTACTCGACTTACCGCCAGCTACGGCTAATTAGCGACCTGACGCTATTAGGACCAGACCTCAAAGATGACTACTACATAGCCCCTTCAGCTTCTTTCACTGGTAAGTTCATCACTCATATCAAAAATTATAATACCACTGCTCATTCGGACCTTCCGCCGTTCACACAAAACACACCCTCCCGCTATCGCCTTAACATAAATCTTCAGGAACCCGCAAGCCTTATTCAAGGAGGGGAAGATGCTAAATTTGTTAAATTAATCGAGGTCATAATTCCTCCGTATTCAAATTAAGTATTCAATATTATGTTTTGTTGGCATACAGTACGACTGGGTCTCCGAGGACGCAAGAGAGCAGCGCGGAAGATGGGCATTACCGATTTTTAAACCATTACTGATTGATGTCTACCTAGCCTCATTAATTCATTTTCATTGTATTATTCGTACATATTTCCCTTTGTCAGAAATTATTCCCACAAATGTCATATAACTAAATATACTATTTACAAAACAGAACGCCTATGTCCATATTATATGCATAACCATTTTTCCATGCAATTATTTAACCCAACATATATATTTCTTTCATTACCACGCACTCCAATCACCTTACGTTAAGTGATACACTATCATTCAAACATACCTCACACTTTTTTATGCATAGCACACCAATGTTTATTTTGATGTTATGATATTACATTTAAACACACACACACACACACACGCACACACACAAGTTACACACTCACGCAGACATTACACACACATATTGTTTTACATAGTTCATGTCACACATCATCAAGGCAAACTGGTCGCTGCCGTAGGTAAGTTCATTTGTTCCCAGGTATATTTACACCATACAATAAGGCCTCCGCCCAAAAAGCCAACACCATGCAAGCCAAAGCTGGTGTCTCCCTGACCTGCGTTACAGTGGAGACACCCAGCGGCTCAACTAAGAACCGGATAAGGTATATCTCCTCTAAACCCCAAGCGACACCACGGCAGCCCATCACGGCAGCCCTTCACAGATCTCATCTCCATGAAGCACCAAAACAATTCCATTAACTAAATAACCTCCATGGCATTAGTCTGTTGTTCTTGCATAATAAATTTCCATAACATTAGTTAAATGCTTCGAAAATTAATAATTAAATTAGTTACAATAAGTTATTTTACCATTTCATCAATTTAAGTATTGGCTCTTCGCTATTTCCCATGTGGTTTTAGTGTGGAGTAATACTGTGAAAAGGTTATTAATGTCATAACAACTAGATATATTTCAAAACTTGCCATTTTTTTCTAATACATTTCTTTTAGAACCATTAAGGCTAATTGAATTATGAAAATACTATTTGTAAAATTATCTATCATTCATATTCCAAATTCCATTTCACTCAACCTTCAATTAGTTAAATAAAGTTATTTTTCTAAGTTTAAAGGTAAATTCCAAATTGAATGAACATTGGAAGATCAACTTTATTATGTTTGGGGAGGATGTTATAATGCTATTCTGGCTCATTCGACTTTGAAATTATTCTGTATGTTTTGTCTGGGTCAAACCCTGCCTGGTGTGACCCTGAAAGCCACTCCTGGCCTGTCTTGTGGACTGATCAAATGTCGCTGGAAAGCAAGCCAGCCGATCGGGGACGCAATATAAGGGCCGCAAAAGAGAATCATCTTTCAATATAATATAAACCTCATGACGGCCGGCTTATAAATGACTGAATGACGAGTTGCAATAACAGATTAATTACAGATTAAATGTGCTTAAGTATCATCATCAATAAGACCTCAGTGAGTTGTAATTGCATAAGTAGTTTGTAATTTACAATTAGGTGGAAACTGTTCACCAATTTGTTTCATATATAACAAACATGATGCTTGTTGGATCATTTTATTACAGTCAATTATTTATTACAGTCAATTTATTTTCAGCCAATTAATTAAACAACCAAATTAGTTTTGTATAAGACTTGTCTAGTTCTTGCCAGCTAATTCCTTGCACCTTGGGTCATCACCTACAACAGGACCTATATCAATAGCCCATCAAAATTTCAAGGGAATCACTTTGCAGCATAATCCTACAATAAATTAATAAGTATATTGCTTGCTGAATGTGACAACTGCACTTGTCCAACTTGACCAATAGGGATATCTAATATAACAATGTAATATTCAGCATTATATACAATTAATGCCCCCTCTCTTTGAGTGTAATTAGTTTCAGTTGACAAACTGGCATGGATATCACAGGGTAAACAATACAATGATAAGCCTACAGTTTAATTGACAAATAAAGAATGTGGATATACCATATTTAGTAAATTTTCTATCTATCTTCACCTACCAATAATATGTAAAAGCACTGAAAGGTCTACTCTAGACTGGAACACTTACATGTATTGTTAGTTGAATGGGTGTCAACATATCTTAAATATTATTCAGATTATTCTGATCATGTTCTCGCTGTACCTAATATATCCAGTGAGGGATGTATTATATAAGGGAGAAATTTCACTGCATACACTACCCGCCATTTCAGGGGAATTACTTTGCAGCATAACACTGCAATGCTACGCATATCGCAAATTGATACCCAACAAGAGCACTGAGGTAACCAAAACGAACCCCGCTCTATTTTCAAAGGGACAATAATTCCCACTTTTCTAACTGGGGTCAATAAATCTTTGGTATGAAGTGCGCTGGTAGAGTGTCACCCCCTGCAATAAATCCCCTCCTTGGTAATATATGTCACATGAATAACCATGCAATGTTACACATGCCGCGAAATTGATACCTAATTAGTGCACTTAGGTCACGGAAACAAAGATGAGATTTTATCGTTGTAACGGGCGAAACTTTTTCTATACAAAACAGTATCGCCATCTTCTGAATGAATAACTGACTATTTTCTTGTGATATTTAGCAGACCCTATACTTTGCATGTAACACCAATGTCATGTAACTATCATCGACCCTAGGACTAACCCCGGTCGAACGGTAATATAAATATATACCTCGGACGTCTTGGAGGGCTACCCTATGACATGCGTTCGCTGTCAACTTGGCAGTCTAGAAGAAAAGGGTCTCGAGCGAAATATCCCGCTTCGCAGACAGATTGTAGTCCCCTTCGGCCAATTGCTTAAACATTGCTGAAATTAAAACTGTAAATGGAAAAGCTTGTCACTTCATCTCGCATTTATCATTATTATAAGCTATAATCAAATAATAAATCATGAATTCACCGAAAACAAAGGGGCGGCATGTTGATGTTAACTGTGTCGGCCATATTTAAGTCATTATTAAGAACTTTAGTCACCGTCGAGGGTGTCTCAGCGTTTTGAGTCAGAACTTTAAATTAAATTCGTTGGTGAATACCGCTAAGTCAGGGCTCAGTGTTTTTAGACAGAACTAAGAGTTAAGTAGGTTGGTAAATATGGCCCCTGGTGCTATAGCATTACTGATTATATTAATAATGTGTACACAGAAATGATCCTTCCGCTGCTGTATACTTTGTCTTGTTGCTGCAAGTTTAAATGCTGTCAGAGTTTATTCATAGCGAGACGTGCTAAGAGGGGCTTTTAGCTGAACACCATAATGCCGTTGCATCATGCAGTGAAAGGGATGATAGCGCTGATTATCTTCTCTGTGCACGCAGCACTACAATGGATAGTGCAACTACGACAACTCCTGCGCTTATAGATATATTAGAACTACATAAAGCATGTTGTTATCCGCTTTGATAAGTACTATCCTTTCCCTCAACAGAGATAGCTTTAAAGCACAATTGGATGAGCTTATCTAATACATCAGTAATTCGTCAATTGAGTCGCTTGTACTAACTTGTATGAAGTAACTTGTATAACAGGCATCAAGGCTGAACTAATTCGTCCAGCCATGAATAGTATACGTCACGTCCGGTGGTACATACAACAAATATCTCGGGACAAAAAAGCATGCACTTAAAGAATTTGCTCCCGAAGAATGGCAACTCAATTCGAGCAGCAATGTGGCTAGTTGTTCAAATAGGATTAATGTTTCGATGCTACTTAATTGTGAAATGTGAGGTTTCTTTGAGACGAGCTATGGTAATATCCTTGCAACTTTACGAGGATGCACAAAATTAGCAAGGTCCTTTTTCGGCATTTGCGAAGGGACAAATATTTGTCGTCAGTTGAGCTTTGGTGCCAAACAAGGCACTCAGCACTTACATTTATGATTCATAAATGCCAGGTAAAGTGGGTGAAGGAGTGATATAAGCCACCTGTTATCTGTACATGTTAAATATACCCAACAATGACTTACAACATTTGTGTAGCATCCGCGCATAATACGTGCATTGCAAAAACAGCCGATGGTAACAGAAGGTATGCGCCCTTCGTTTAACCAACGACAACACCGCTTGTTCTGAGCTGGCATGTCATCTTCTATTAACAATATTGTTATCTTGTCTGTTTTCAGTAACTAATATGGTGCCTGTTCCTTACCTAGGTCCCTGATTGACGTCCCAAAAGCATTTTGATGATTGGCCAAATAATCATAGCGGTTACTTAACATGAAAACGCAGTTGCTGTGTAAGTGTTCCTTGACTTATTTGAACTTTGGAGCAGCATAGACATTAAGAGTCGCTAATATGATTTGTTAACGATTCCTGCTTCTTGTGTGATAAAGCCCTGGCATGCATTGTTAACATTAGTCGTTGAACATTATAGTACGCAACTACACATCGTCAATAATATATGCAACCCAGCGTAATGCGTCACATCTGAGACCAACAGTCATACTGGCAGACTTTCCAATTAGCGCTTGATCGGAACTTAAGATATTTTGTTAATTGATTACTTCGCTTATTCGCTGTAATTTCAAAGACATCAGATTGTTTATAGCATACGGGTAATCTATCTAGTAACTTACAGCATGCTTTGGTAATACTATATTCGTTGTAGAAAATGTTGTACCTACTTTAATTACGAATACCAACCGACGGCGCGGCGACGCATATTGAAATGCTGATTCTTATTTAGTGTGTCTTTCGCATTCATCCTCTTAGCAATGTGAGATTTGTCATCATGCCTGACTCTAGTTGATATACCTCTGTGAATGATTACGGTGTTGATGTTGTGTTGGCTGTAACTTGCTGATGCCATCTGTGTAACACGCTTTGATTGAATGTAAATATGCCGGGCTTTCCAATGTCTACCGTGAGTCATATGGGTTTACACAAGTAAATACACAGGTAGTGTAACGACGTCTGTGAAAAATGAAGGAGATTGAATTGCGACTGTAGTGAATTATACCATTTCCATTGTACATACCTGTCAACTTGTAAGGTTTACCGTTATTTCATACGGGAAATTCAATCTTTCGAGTGGATACGCCGTAC
This sequence comes from Urechis unicinctus, assembly GCA_034190875.2. Taxonomy (NCBI): domain Eukaryota; kingdom Metazoa; phylum Annelida; class Polychaeta; order Xenopneusta; family Urechidae; genus Urechis; species Urechis unicinctus. The sequence goes on along the minus strand of CM067350.1, from coordinate 12,833,289 downwards.
AATAAAACTTCGGGAAATCACCATGTTTCGTCAAGTTAATAAAAACAGTGGCTGACAGAGCTTTTTATTATGTTGTTACCCTATAGAACTTGTTGCGCGGCACGTGTAAGTTTTTTGGTAATTTAGAAAGGGAAATTGCCATGTTTAGTAAGGGCTGGCGGGTGTCGGGGTTGACAGGTATGGCCATCGTAGCATACACGTAGGTGACACAGAATGCTTTATGGGCTCTGATAACACACTGCTTCAGGGGCGTCACCAAAGCCCCCGTATGTCACAGTACACGAGGCTCGTCAACTTACGTCGAACTTACTACCTCGTGGAAGGTCGCTAAGTCGGATTTAACACAATAACAACTTCACTCACATTCAGGCAGCCGACTTCATACAAACAGATATTGTCCTGTCGTACAACCGCACAGCATAAACTTACATGCGTTCCAGCCTAACATATCCATATAAGCCATAATGAACTCGATTTATGACAAACTACAAAGCTAAATATTCGAACATGAGCGGCTTATGGGAAAAAACTTCATTCTCGTAGTTGTTCGTCTGACATTAGAATATAATTACAAATAAAAACTAGGAATGATCTACGTCAGCTCACATGCCAGGCTGTTGGATCATTTTCCATACTGCGGCAATTCTAGACAGCTAGATGTGTTTGCGTTTGCCTATCCACTTTATTAGTATATCTACTGATCTCAATGTAACAGGATTTGATTTATTAACTCCTGTAAGCACATGGGACCATCAGTCTATATAAATGAGCTCTCACTGCTTAGGCGGTCCTTTAATTTCAGGCACAAGGTCTTGGGTCAGCCAGTATGTCGTAAATATAACCATGCCCATCGGAGGATTTAAGTGTGTGTGTGTGGGGGGGGGGGGGGGGGGGGGGGGTTCTTACTTGATTAGACGCCATATTTACTTTGATATTAACAAATGTCAATTAATGATGGTCAAATAAGGCAGTATGGTCATTAAAGCCATGTTGGTCAAAACAGCAATCGAACCAGATACACTGTGTACAGCGTTAATGAGAATCTGTCCAAATTATCTTACCTGGTGAGGAAACACTATAGCAGCTTCCATGGTAATATATAAGGATGTTTGTCACTTACTCTCATATTAGAGTTGACGTTGACTCAATAACAACATATGTCATTCTGACATTGATGCAAACACAAGGCACCAGACGACCTTCATAAGACGATTTGATGTCAGATGAGGACAGGAGGCTGAATGGTCAATGGCCAGCAAAAGGACAAATATTATTTAACTTCCTACAACAGCTTGTCAACAACTACATGTGACAACAAGCACAGTCACGACCAATGTGTGGTCGATCCGTGTACTGACGACAGCTTATTTTTTATATCTGCACTGTCATTTATATTTGCATGTTAAAATATAAATCGAAAAGTGTACATACGCTTAATTCGGAAGCCAGACATATTACGACAATCACTCATTAAATGCTGGGCATATTACGCAACGGACATTTAGGGGTTTTGGTAATTCTTGTTCTCACATTGTTCGTGAATCAGTGATTACAATCCTTGCTACCTGGACATTAAACAATTAAACTGGGTGTTAAGCTACTTATCAGGATTTTGATGTTAAACGAAATGCCAGACAAACGTGTTATTCCATTTGCGCAATATAAACCACAACGCATCCGAAATGGTCGACAGAGTGATATTAAGTGTATAAAAAGAGGGCAAATTACTCCTTATTACCCGTGATGAAACACTCTAGCAGCTTGGGTGGTCGTATTTTATGCCAACTAACTCTAATCACAGTGTTTACTATCCGCAGAATATATTTCTGAGTAGGCTTTGATACAATAACAAAATTTCCCATAGTGTAAAATAGGCATCAAACGGCTGCACGTCGAGATTCGTTACCTTCATGTTTAGTGTCGCCGACTGCACAAAAACTGATGTTTGAATCAATTCCCAGATCATACGCTCGACAGAAAGCCATTGCAAGTGAGAAGTCGAAAGCGAAGGCGGTCCTATTGATGAATCGACAGGAGATTAGACATATATGGTACACCCATTCAATTAAACATCCGCTTTGGAAACCTCTGGAAGCCCGACACGGTGGGCCGATAGCGGTGGGCGGTCTTTAATCGTGGTGGTAGGAGTTTGTAACAAGATGTGAATACCGGGTTTATGCCGTGTGGGCGATGACACTTCATCTCAAACATCCTCATGCATCGCCATCATGACGTCACCTCATTGTCGGAACGCCAGTATTTCATTTTGACCCGTGCGACTGTGTTTGAGAATTATATCTAACGTGTAATATGTAATATTTAAATTTCTGACTTTAGGCATCATGCTATGCCTCTGACGTCAGATCCATGTTAATTTAAATGTCAAACCTTGTGACATCATCTTTGCAGTCATATTTTAGAGATAGGTTATTCAAGAATTTGTCCAAACGGCATTCAAATGATTTTACCCACCGGGCAATCTATTTTACCGGTCTGTATATCTGAAGGTGAAAGAGTTTTTTTCTGATATTAAGATATGGATGTTATTTCTTGATTTTTAGACTGTGACTTCTACTGACACTTTCTGTTTCCTACAATTTAATAAAGTCAGATACAGTAACATCATATTTATTGGTTAAGATCTTGTAGAGTTCTATCATACCTCCCCGTAGGCGCCTATATGCCAAGGTTGGTCATTTTAATTTATGCAGACGTTCAGTATAAGGCAAATCTTTGATAGACGGCACAAATTATTTGGCCCACCTCTGGACATTATCTATTGCTGTTATATGTTTCTTTAAGTGGGTAGCCTAGACTTAATTAGCATATTCAATGTGTGGTCTAACTAGAGATTTGTAAAGCATACAATAGTTATCCATGCCAAGGTAATCAAAAGATCGCCTTATTATTCCAAGTATAGAATTTGCTTTATTTATTTTCTCATTGATTAGTTAATTTATCATCCCTAATAACACCAATATCTTTTTTCTGTTTTTGAATATGTAATCACTTGACAATTGGTTCCTTTTGCATAGATATGGCGTTCTGTTGTTTTTGTGGACATTCTCATGGTCTTACATTCATCAGGATGAAATTTATGTAAGGAACCTAGAGACCACTCATACATTGAATCAATGTCCTTTTGTAAATTTTCATAATCTATCTCCTTAGTAATTGCACGGAATATTTTGGTGTCATCAGCATAAAAGAATGCATCAGTTCCCATATTAACTCTGTCTGACAAGTCATTGATATATATCACGAATAAGAGAGGACCTAGGACCGAAACTTGGTGTATTCCACTAAACACCTCACACCATTCTGGGAAGGTCCCTCGGACTGTCATCCTTTGTTTACGGTCAGATAGAAAGCTATTTATCCAGGATAAAAATACTCTTTTGATGCCATGCAGTTCGCATTTTTGTAGCTGTCTTCTATGTGGTATCGTATCAAAAGCCTTCATGATGTCAAAGAAAATTACGTCCACCTCCCCTCCACTGTCTAGAATTTCTGTCCATCTGTCTAATACCCTTAACAGTTGTAGCGCTGTAGAACGACCACTTATAAAACATACTTTTTTTTATAAGAGATTATTGCATTGGAGATGACTCAAAACGGCTTCTCTGATTCTTCGCTCCATGACTTTACATAAAATACATGTTAAACAAACTGGGCGGAAGTTTCCTGGGTACTTCTTGTCTCTCTTCTTTAAAATAGGGGTTACGTTTACTGCTTTCCATGTGTAGGGCATTTCACATAATTTTAAGCATTTGTTAAATAGGTTACATGATGGTACACTAAGTTCTGTAGTGAGTTCCTTGACAATACTGGGGTGAATTTCATCTAGGCCCGGTGATTGAGAGCTGTTAAGCTCGCTGACATCTTTTTTAACCATTTCTGTGGTTATAACTATTTCATATCTGAATTTATAAAACTTCAGATTTTTAAACTTCAGTTAATTTTGTTTCATGGCCTTCACTGTATATCAAGTCTGGGATGCCTTACTTATATTGTGCTTGAATTCTTTTGTAGTTCCAAAAAATCTTTGGGTTTTGCTTAAATCCTCTAGCTATGTTTTTTCGTGTTGTTTGTGGGCATACCTTGCCAAACGGCAAACCTTATTTCTTAATTTACGATATTCATGAAGTGTGCTCTGGTCAGAATTTTCTGTAAATTTCTTCCATTGCCTCTTCTTTTTGTTGATTTTGTATTATATTTGTTTATCTAGGGGATGCTTCTTTGAGTTCTAATGGGGACAAACGTTTTGACAACTTTGTTATACATATCTGTGATCATACTCCATGACTGTTCAATGTCCATATAGTAGGTGTTTCCAGTCAATATTCATGGAATTACTCATAATCAAATAGTCACTTTTATCGTAACATAACATGGTTTTATCACTAGAGATATTTTCAATCATTGTGATAAAGATAGCCTCCATGTCGGGATCAGATGTAAATACCAAGTCTAATACAGAAGGGGTGGAAGTTCTCCGTCCTCTTGTTGGTGTAATTACGTGTTTGAAAAGAAATGAATTGTTTGGTCATCGGCTAGTTGTCCAAATGTCCCAGTTAATATTAGGTTAGTCAAAGACCCTGATAATTATGTTGGGTCTACTTAAAGAGAAAATTTCATGGAAACGATCATTTAGTTTCTTGGAATTGTTTTCACTTGAACTTGGACTTCTATAAATCACTCCTATCTGAATCAATTAATTTTTTTTTACTTTTTCATTATCAAAGCCTCCTCAAATATTTGTTCCAACATTTAGTAACAAAGTGAATTGTGTATGTACAAAAGCACACCCCTGCCCTTCTCTGTAATGATGTTGACTTCCTCAGAATTGTAGTTTTCTATGATATAGTCCTCTAGACATGATATATTCCTCTAGATATGATATAGTCCTCTAGACATGATATAGTCCTCTAGACATGTTTTGGTTTTATATTTTTTGGGCTTAGTTTCTACTATAGCTAGAATATCAGAAGGATCACCATTAATCCTATGCAAAAGTTCGATCTATTTTTCTTTAGAACATGTGTTTGCATTTGTGTACAGTAATTTGATGCTTGGTTGTGGCTGTGCAATAAGACCCAGGGTGGTCGGGAAGGTGCAGTCAGAAAGTTCTGCGCATCCTTAACTACTGAGAGTCTGCTGTCATTGAATGCCCTTTCTTTACTTTTTTACCTCTCTGTCCCATGGATGTCCTCGCACTTTATACATAACATGTTCATCGCTGTTATTGTCGTTGAGTTCTTTTGCTTCAGCTCGATGTTCTTTGTTTAACTTCCATTCCTCTATAGTCATGTCATGGGCAACACTCATACTTCTGTATGGCCCTGTTGCTTCTTTGAGATTTTCATCATGGCAGGCTTATCTTGTAACCTGGGAAATGTGATTAACATGGGCCTAGGAGTTTCTACACCTTCATTTTGGTCTTCTCTGGAAGCCTTCTTGTCTAGTCTCTTTGTTTATAACCTGAATAGAAGTGTCCCCCGTAATAAGACCACAAAGAGTTTTGGCCAGATCAGCATCAGAAACACTGTTGGATTCGGGGGCTCTGAATACTACACAGTTGGTCTTTCTTCCCTATCCTTTAGTCTCTCGCAGACATTATCCACGATGTTTTGTGGTGCGGGATTTGTGTTGGGTGCGGAAGCGATGGTGGCACTTAGTGCTTTACTTCGTTTAGCTGTTTTTGAATTGTGTCAAATTTTGCATTGGTTTAATTTTTTAATTTTTCTAGAAAACTATTGCACCTCGTCTCATCACGTAATGCAATGCTTTGATTCACAGTAGTCACATTCTACCATATTTCTGTCAGTTTTTTTATTAATTTATGTTGATATTTTAGAATGTCTGCCACATTGTCCTTTCCCCCCACTTTTTGTATTTTGTTTTGGGAATTCTCTTTCTTGGGCAACTACATTTTGTAATATTTGGCTGTTAGTGGTAGAGTTCAGAAAATCTTCCGAATCTGTCATTCTAACAATCAGGATATGTGCTCTACCATTGTTTATATTGTAGTCGGCTAATTTTCTGGGAATAATTTATGGTGCGCTGATTGGTACAACCAGTTTCTACCAAGTTTAATTGGGTGCGGCTGTACATTTATCTATGTACTTTTTTAATACTAGGGTGACACTAGTAGCTTCCTCTGAGATACAAGAGCAGGCCTGTTAATACAGAAACTTACACGGCGGAACTAACTGGACAGCACACTACATTACAGTAATTTGTTTAGGCCGTTGGCAACAATGATAAAGATCTCTACTGGCAGACCCAAAATATCAATTCAAATGTTAGTACAAACTATAATTGGATATACTTTGTTTACATTATACATTATATATATATATATATATATATATATATATATATATATATATATATATATATATATATATATATATATATATATATATATAGTTATATGAATAATAATGGGTTGTCAGTTATATGCATTGGTCGAGAGAAGGTAATCAGGGCTGACGCTGCAAAGTGGCCTCAATGAATGGCAATATTCTGAATCCATAGAACCCAATTTCCACGTGGCTAAATCGCAGTAGAAATGCTAGACATAGCATGGATTCAATGTATTCCTTATATATGTACAAGATGATGCACAATTTGTATTGACGTGCAATTGCGACATGGATGTTTCTTGCTGTCATAAGAGTAGGTCAACTGAGGATTGATGGTTTCTGGCAGCAAATACTTTCGGACCAACATCCACTTATTGAGCGCCAGTAGGATCCCTATAATCGAGTTCCTAATGTTACATGTGATTTATAAATGACTGGCATTTATGGACGCGGTAGATAAGTGGCACGTGTTTAGGTCACGTAGCACGTAAAACTCGTGTAATCTGTTATTCTGGTGCTGAATCTTGGTCTATAATAGATGTGTGACCTATAAACGAGCTTTGTTTTTGACAGATGATCTATACCCGTGGTGTAGACATAACAAGTGCGTGTACGTGTACATGGTAACGCATGGTACTAGAATTTATAATACCCTGCAGACATGGACGATTTGCTCGTTGCTGAGGTGAGTCTTCATGTCATTTGTAGTTGGGCTGGTGCTTTAAAGTTCATATTTATCTATCTGCATTGGTGAACTACTTGTATGATCATTTATACAAAGGCAGCTCCAAACGCAAACGATGGAACATATGATTATTGACAGCAGGTGACAGGAGCAAACATCGTTTTAAATTTTAAAAGTCAGAGAACCTCACAAAAACCAGACTGATATCTGAAATGATTTTGCACAAATGATCGGGCTAAACATTAACCGCCGTCCGATAGCTCGGGGCTGGAGGTGTTGACACGTGGAGAAACGGCGGCGGACATTTTTCCGAATGATGCGCGCAAAGGTCAAGGCCTACATCATTCACAACCATTCAGCGCGCTTGATACGAAAAGGGAATGGGAATCTTCATTAAAAGCCAATCAGAACGCTTCTTTTTTTGTGGTATTAAATCCGGTTTTTAGCAACATCATCATGATCAGCTGTTTTAACAGCTAAGATGCCGAAAGAAACCACACAAAGATAGGACCATAGAAGCGGATTGTGATGTTCATAAAGTCTTCTTAAAATAAACATATTTTACACAAGAATTGTGTTGTTTCACATTGCGCTTCTCAAATGTTACGAACAGTTACTGGGGTATCGCCCCAGGGGGGGGGGGGGGGGGCACTTGGCCTTATTCCGGATAGGGGTGTGCCGCGGGACCTCGTAAACCCGTACCCGTCGTACAAGGTCAAAATGGTCAAAAACATACCCCGTCGTACATGGTATTATGCAAATGTATAACCCGTCGTACAGATTGAAGCTGAAAAACATACCCCGTCGTACAAGTATGAGGTCAAAAAACCCGTCGTACAAGTCGAGAGGCCGAAAAAGCATACCCCGTCGCGCGGCACATATATACTACCTCTATACACTTAAGTGCCCCCCCGGGGGTATCGCATTAGCGGAAACAATGTTACTATTTCTGGGCTAGTTGGTTTCACAAACAACTAACACGACTGCACTAGTTGAACCTGTAAGATATCGTTAAGTTCTGTCGAGTGAAGCAATCTTGTATTCACAAATGACCATACAACTGATCTACATCTCACAGCATTTAGCGCAACATTCTAATACACACTCGCTGCCGAAACAGTCTCACAGTTAATGTCAATTTCATTATTAGTGGTGGATACATTCTGGTATTTACTTTCCACGACTATTCATCCCACCTGTTTGTAATAAAGCCGACGATAATGGTAAGGTAATTTGTCTTGTTTCTTAACTCAACTTAAGTAAATTATATTTTACCCAAAGCTTGAGTAGCATTATATAATTCAGCATAATCGTATTAAAGGTAAACAACATAAGAGGCATCTTTATTTTCTTCAATGTGTAATGAGTATAACTGGGTCATTTGAACGAAATCAAAAAGACGTTATGACTGGATTGGAACAGTAAGCCATGAAAAGGTACGGGTAAGTTTCACGTGGACTGAGTTCGACGTTTGATGAGTGTAATACATGGCTGACGTCAGCAAATATAAGTTCAACATGTAGGGCTGAAAGGAAAACACCGGCGCAATGACCTAAGCTAAATATGAAAATGTTATGAAGAAGAAGATGTCCATTATAGCGGTCTGTATTCACTAGTACTTCGAGGGCGTCCATCGTAGCATGCTTGCTGGGTCATTTGTCAGTTGAAGATACACGATGGACGCCAGCCGCCGCTCCTATAAGTTTTATCCATCATATTAGCGCACACTTGTTGATATATGCGTCCTGGTTATTTCAGGAAGCCATAAAACAAACATAGTTGTGTGCAATGTCAACAAAGTTTCATTTACAAACAGTGAGATCAAATCAGCTCAGTGATTCCAGCGTTGCAGAGTAGTTCCGCATCGGAAAAATCGATAGGCAATAATGGAGATGGGATAGCAACGGATATACACATAACACTTAATTACATTACTACTCATCACCTCTTCAGGGAGAAACGACGGTGAAACAACTACGAACCTATTGGCGTTCCGACGGCCCCATCGAGGCTTTTAGTATGCTCCGTGAGAGCCTACTGGATCCTATTGATTCTTATCGCCCATGAAATCCTCATTGCTTCCCGCGCTAATAGCATCCACGACTGATTCGTACAAGGCGCTTACCGTAGCGCCGTGGAAAACTGGGGTTCGCGGAGTTCGTGATTGTGATTTTTTTCAGTGACTGATACCACAGTGGCTGTTTCTCGTCTCGATAAACCCCGCAAGAAGCGCCCGGCGATATATATGTTTTTATGGGGGTTGATACAAGATGGATTTCCAAATCAAAGCTGAAAAGTTCACCCTGCTAGCAACCCTCATTCTTGCTCTTCTCATCTGCTACGCTACCAGTACCTCAACCCACAGCTTGGTTTGTCATCACTGCTTCAACGCTGAATACCAAGAAGATTGTTGGTATAACCCTCGAACATGCCGCCAAGGGTATGTGTGCCTCACGAAGCACAGCCAGTATTCCTATATCAACGACTACCAAACCAACGGGAATGATAGTAAATACAATATGGCCGCTAAACCAATCAGCGTTTACAAGATGGGTTGTGAGCATTACAGTACTTGCCGCGATCGAACAAGCCGCGGCTCCGGGGTATACGGCTATAAGACCGTAACATACTCCTGCTGTTGCTCTGACCTATGCCAAGGCGCTGATGGTACAGGACGTGGAGACTGGGGAAACTGTTCCTACATCCCAAAAGCAGACGGCGGTAAAGGCGATTTCGTCATGGAGCGGACATACGCTTTGTCTAGGACAGTTATACCCAGATCTCGAGAGACTTGGGTGCTGTCACTCGGAGCAATGACTGTATATACTTGTCTTCGGCTGTGTTGGTAGATGAATCGGTGTAACCTCAAACATAGAACATATCTACGTTGGAATTCTTATGATCAGGTCACTTATCATATCACATACCCACACGTACAATAGGGGTAGTGCCGGGAAATCTAGTTCACCTGACTCCGTATTAATATATTATTATGTTTACCGTTACATGATAGTAAATTTGTAAGCTCTTCACAGCACGGTACGGGATGAGTGATACGCTCTTTCTGAAGTAAACTGGCGTTAAGCTCGGCACAAGCTGACGGCTTTTCTAAATTGGCGTTAATGCAGCACTGGACTGCAGCTGGGTGAATGTGACAGTACAACCATATTTGTGTCAGCACAGCTTGTTGGGTTTGTCAGTGTCGCTGTGTCAACGAGAGATACTGTGGGAGTCATTTGTTTGATGAACCTGTTAAGTAACGACTCTTACTTGACGCCAGCATATCACGTGCTCGGCAATGATCAGAAGGTTTCACTTTAACATGCTTCTTTTATCTTTTTCCAACCATCCATTGAATAATCAAAGCGTTGTATTATATAAGACTTGTGTCATCGGAGTACATTTACTCATCCTAGGTTTTGAATTGATACAAATGCTATAATTGTAAACCAATCGATTTTGAGTCGATCTTTTCTAGGTAACCTTGTCGACACAATCTTTTACAATATTCATAAAGTAAAGTTGGTACCTTTTGAGTTGTCCTCGGTGTTTAGTGTGGAGCCTATGTGCACTCAATCCGGTTTCGTTCAATAATTGCGTTGTTTTCATGTTATTTCTGTTGACAGTCAAAATTTCGCGGTAGTAATGATATTTACCGGTACGTTATGTTCTGAAAGAATCTTTGGATAGTGTCTTTACAATAGGATTATTAAGTTCGGTTTGTGTCTTTTTGTACAGTTTGTATGCTGCGAACATAACAACCCCATTGTCCACCAAGGTTCTCTGGAGGGTGCTTGGCGTTGGTTTCGCTTATGTGTTTTCTGCACATGTTTATCTATGACCGTTTATCACTGAACGCGTTATACGCATTGTTTACTGTTGCATGCGTGAAATGGTCCCAGTTCCTTAGTTATGAGTGCTAATTTACTGGGTGGAACAAAGCGACATTTGTGTGACTAATATGACTCTCGTTTGGTGTCGATTGTGAATATTGTTATAATTTGGAAGTGGTCTGATATGTCTGCTCACAATACAGCTGGGGCGGGTTTAGTTCCGTTCGGTTTGTATAGTTTACGGTAAATGTTGTCGATAAGTGAGCGCTAGTTTGCGTAAGTCTGGTAGGTCAGGTTATAGTCGGTATGAAGCTACTTTATTGCTCATTGGTGTATTTATGGGTTCCTGATCGTAATAGATTAAAGCATTAGTCAGTACCTTCTATCATCTCCGAGGCCTGATCAAACGTGTTGCGCGCTCAATTGTTGTGTTTTTTGTCGCTTGTATTTGGCACATTGTAGATTACCCCAATGCAAATTCCATATTGTTCAATTTTAATTCTGCGAATAAAGTTTTGAATAATGTTTTTTAATTGGGTGTATTCGATGTTATTGCGTATGTATATGGCCACTCGACCTCCCTTCTTTTCCCCTCAGTGCTTATATTGCATATTATCATGCACAAATGAATCTTTTGTGGCTTGGTATATGTTTCACATAGCATTAGTACTTACGAATTGTCCCCTTTTCGTTAAGCGCAGTCACAAGATCACGCAATTCGTCCATTCCCCTTACATCAAAGTGTAGGTCACTAGAGAATGCTACATATCTATATGTGCAATTGGGTCATTTAAAAAGCTGTAATTGTTGCTAAGTGTTAGTAGCAGAGTGGCGGAGTAATGTTGAATTTCTTGTTGTGCCTGGTGTGATAGTTATATTGTTGCAAAAGTGTGCACACGCAGACACATTAATACAATGCGACAAGAGTTATATTAAAATTAAGATACCATTTGCCCTTTCTCAGAAGAAAAATTCGTCAATCAATAATTTTCTTCTTATACAAACCTTACAATATCAGACTGACTGCTATGAGGGAAAGAGCCGCCGCGGAGTCATTGATATGGTGGTGTCTGGGTTGGAATGAATCATGATGCTTAGCTTAAATCATTCCATCCCAAGACCATTCCGTCTCGGTGTTTAAGAAGCGATCGGCGGCTTCTGGTATTTTTTAGAGTAAGATCATCACTGATTGTTTATTTCCTGATCTTAACTGGCGACGTGCAGCCCTCGACAACGGAAGCGCACATTGTAGTTGTATGTTTGTACCTCGAGCGGGAGACCCGTCCTAACACATACCTTTACCGCCATCGCCTACGTCTGCGTATGGGTATAAAT